>JASEVX010000008.1:14633909-14673909 GCA_031761405.1 Serripes groenlandicus
CGCATCTTCGTTGAACGCCGAGATCAATTGTAACCGAGATCAATACTTTACAACTTTGAATGCATTCTGACCATTGTCGCCACTAATTCGCAAACCAACGAAAGTCGAGTATCGTTTTGTTGGATCATATAACAATACTATATTTTAGAAATGCTGCAGTATATATACAGATGCTAGCTTATGCTTAACTCCCTACGCGCTTTGCAACACATTCCGACTCGGAAAATGATGAATTTACAACATATTACAGAAAAAGAAAAAAGAATAGCTGCTGCTTTGATCAAACACTATTTTTATTTTGTGTAAATAATTTTTAACAAGAAACCGCTGAAGATGGTAAGGCCAGATTGTCGGCAATTTGACATTGAAAATCGACAAACCAAGGTCAATGTCAAAGTAACCATAGAAATCAATAGAACTTGTTACTGGTTACCTTCAGGCAAAGTTTCAAATTTGTAACCGTTTCCAGTGCTGAGATTTTGCCTCAACCTGAAACTTTAACCAAAATCTTGACAGACAGACAGACGGACGGACAGACGGACGGACGGACAGCGCCAATCTAATTCCTCATGATAACAGATTTTCCCTTTTGCCTCAATATTTAAAACTGATTTCCATACAGTCAGGTCTCATCTCCGAACAGTCAGGTCTCATCTCTGTAAAGTCAGGTCTCATCTCTGTATAGTCAGGTCTCATCTCTGTACGGTCAGGTGTTATCTTTGTACAGTCAGCTTTCATCTCCGTACAGTCAGGTCTCATCTCTGTACGGTCAGGTCTTATCTATGTATAGTCAGGTCTCATCTCCGTACAGTCAGGTATCATCTTTGTAAAGTCAGGTCTCATCTCTGTATAATCATGTCTCATCTCTGTACGGTCAGGTATCATCTCTGTACGGTCAGGTCTCATCTCTGTACAGTCGGGTCTCATCTCTGTACGGGTCAGGTCTCATCTCTGTATGTCAGGTCTCATCACTATATAGTCAGGTCTCATCTCTGTACGATCATGTCTCATCTCCATATAGTCAGGTCTCATCTCTGTATAGTCAGGTTTCATATCTGTACGGTCAGGTCTCATCTTTGTACAGTCAGGTCTCATCTCCGTACAGTCAGGTCTTATCTCTGTACGGTCAGGTCTATTATTTGTATAAGTCAGGTCTCATCTCCTTACAGTCAGGTATCATCTCCATACAGTCAGGTCTCATCTTTGTACAGTCAGGTCTCATCTCTGTACGGTCAGGTCTCATCTCTGTATATCAGGTCTCATCTCTGTATGTCAGGTCTCATCTCCGTACAGTCAGGTCGCATCTACAGACAGTCAGGTCGCATCTACAGACAGTCAGGTCTCAGCTTTGTACAGTCATGTCTCATCCCCGAACATTCAGGTCTCATCTCCGTATAGTCAGGTCTCATATCCGTATATTCAGGTCTTATCTCCATACAGTCAGGTTTCATCTTCGTACAGTCAGGTCTCATTTCCGTACAGTCAAGTTTCATCTTTGTACAGTCAGATCTCATCTCTGTATAGTCAGGTCTCATCTCCGTACAGTCAGGTATTATCTCCATACTGTCAGGTCTCATTGTGTATAGTCAGGTCTCATCTTTATACAGTCAGGTCTCATCTCTGTATAGTCAGGTATTATCTCCGTTCAGTCAGGTTTTATCTCCGTTCAGTCAGGTTTTATCTCCAAACAGTCAAGTCTCATCTTTTAACAATCAGTATCATCTCCATACAGTCAGGTCTCATCTCCGTAAAGTCAGGTATCATCTCCATACATGTAGGTCTCATTGTGTACAGTTAGGTCTCATCTCAATACAGTCAGGTCTAATCTATGTACAGTCAGGTATCATCTCTGTACAGTCAGGTCTCATCGCTATACAGTTAGGTATCATCTCTTTACAGTCAGGTCTCATCTCCATACAGTCAGGTCTCATCTCCGTACAGTCAGGTCTCATCTCTTAACAGTCATGTCTCATCGCTATACAGTCAGGTCTCATCTCCATACAGTCAGGTCACATCTCTATACAGTCAAGTTTCATCTCTATACAGTCAGGTCTCATCTCCGAATAGTCAGGTCTCATCTTTGTACAGTCAGATCTCATCTCTGTATAGTCAGGTCTCATCTCCGTACAGTCAGGTTTCATTCTGTATAGTCAGGTCTCATCTCCGTACAGTCAGGTTTCATATCCATATAGTCAGGTCTTATTGTGTAGAGTCAGGTCTCATTGTGTACAGTCAAGTCGCATTTGTGCAGTCAGTTCTCAGGTCCGTACAGCGAAGTCTTACGTAAGCTTGAGCATACATACTAGAATCAGTATATTCAATGTTCGCCTTTATGTTTTAAAGACGTCAGTGACAAACTTCACGACAAGAAACCTGGAATGTAGTGACCCGAGGCTTTCTCTGTTGTAACTTTTAAACGATGCCAAGCCTGAGAGTATAAGAATAAAGGTCATATTCACCAAATAAATTCCTTCTTTGTTTCATGTAAATCAACCAGTGTCAACCCTCAATCTGCACACTTTCTAAGCGTTTTACAGGTAGAACAACCTATATGATTGAAAAGAGTTAACTCTAAGCTTTAGAAAATGGGGGTCATGTATTATACAAGAATAAATTCACCCCGCGAAGATGGTTACCGTCATTTTTGGCGAAGTCGGGCTGGGACGAAACTGGGACGAAACTGGGACGAAACTGGTTTTACATAGTCTTATTTCACTTTCAAACAATGTCACAATACTAAAAAATGATCAAATCAATAATTACCACTAGATGAGGCTAAATACAAAACATCGAGGGGGGGGGGGGGGGGGGGGGGGGGGGGGGGGGGGGGGGGGCTTTCTTCTTTCAGACAAGACGATTTTTAATTTTTGTTTTCAATATACGAGTCTATGTTTAACAAGTTACACCAGGGGTTAGCCATTTTTACCTCAGTGCTTTAATTTGAACCAATCTCGGTAGAGGTGTCAACTTAATGAAGCTACATACCAAATAACAAAAGCCTGGACATTCTTCTTTCGGACAAGAGGCGATTTTTTCTAAAGTTTCTGCCTATACGAGACTTCGTAAAACAAGTAACCACCGAGTTGAAGAAATTATTGACTCCAGGGCTATAATTTGAACACTCTTGGTAGAGGTCCACTAGATTAAGCAATATATCAAAAATCAAAGGCCTGTGCATTCAACTATTAGACAATTTTTTGTTTTAAAAAATCATTATATGAGTCTATGTTTAACAAGTGACCCTGGGGTGGGGTAATTTTTGACTACAGGGCTATAATTTGAACAATCTTGGTAGAGGTCCACTAGATATGGCTAAATATCAAATATCAAAGGCATTTCCCCTTTAGTGTCGCGTGTCAACCCGAGTTATGCATGGAATGGAATTCTTTGAACAAGTTTGAAAGAGATCCACCAAAGGAACATTCCTGTGAAGTTTGATAAAATTTGGCAAGGAGGGGATGTCATTTAAAACAAGAGGCCCATAAGGGCCTATACTCTACAGGCATTGATCTGGCTTGTTTCAAAAGGAACCAATATCAGGGCTCGAATTTAAGCACTCGCCACTCGCAAAATAAGAGCTGTATTTTAACAAGAGCTGTCGGAGGACAGCGCGCTCGACTATTCCACCGCTTATTTAAGTTACTGAGATAATGGACTCTAATGTAGCTGCATGCAAAACATTAACCACAATTTCTTAGTGGGTAATAATTTGCATTATATGCAGGATAGTGTTATTTAACATGATTATTTTCATAGGTGTGATGGTTAGATAGGGTTGTATAACCTTTCAATGGAATGCATCAAGTAGTTACTAAGATATGGACTCTTAATGTAGTTGCACACAAACCTTTACCCATAATTTCTAAGTAAAAATAAGGGCAACAATTTGCACCATATACAGGATAGAGTTATCTAATTGGTTGTGTTTATAGTTGTGCAATTGGGAAAGGTTGTATAAAGTTTCAATACAATTTTTCAAGTTGTTACTGAGATTACACTCTAAATGTAGTTGCAAAACTTTAACCAGAAATTCTAAGTCCAAAAAGGTCCATAACTTGCATAAAATGCTGGATAGAGTAATCATACTTGATTGTTTACATAAATGTGATGGTTGGTAAGGGCTGTATAAAGTTTCAATGCAATGCATCAAGTAGTTACTAAGAGATGGTCTCTTTATGTAGTTGCATGCAAAACTTTAACCAGAATTTCTAAGTCCAAAAAGGCCATAACTTGCATAAAATGCAGGATAGAGTTAACATACTTGATAATCTACACAGGTGTGATAGTTGGGTAGGGTTGTAGAAAGTTTCAATGCAATGCATCAAGTAAATACTGAGATATGGACTCTTAATTTAGTTGCACGCAAAACTTTAACCAGAATTTCTAAGTAAAAAAAATGCCATAACTTGCATAAAATGCAGGATAGAGTTATCTAACTTGATAATCTACATACAGTTAAGAACATCATGAAATTGACAATCTGAGCGGAACGTGATTGGATCGTGAGCGTGATTGGAACGAAGTTGGAACGCTTTATGAGCGGAACGGAATTTTGCGCTCTGAACGAAACAATCATAATGATTGCAAAAATCCAATCATTCGCTCGTTGAACGGTTGCAACAACTATCCGATAATTATTTTACGAAATTATTTTATTAACCCTTTACTGGATAGCCCAACTGCCCATTTACCTATATTATCTCCATATATAGGCATCTATTTGATAAACCAATAGTCAATAAACTACTGATAAAAGCCTGTACACTATTTCCATACAGGGTATTGGGAAAATCATAAGAATTTGACACCTGTCCTAATTAAACCCAACTATCTGTATACAATATTGTAACTACCTTTTATATGTCAGTATAAACATTGTGGGAAATTAAATTACCTTTACATTGGTGTAAAATACACTATTTCAGCATGAAAAGAACTGAAGCAAAACAGGAGACGAAAGCAGGGCAATTTTATTTTTTATTTTTTCTTGAAAATGATGAATGTATTTTGCTCATGTCTACCTTTTCAAATATTGTTATTGCGGGGAAAAAACAAGTGAAATTACTCCAGAATATAACAACAGCAATTTCAAGTTTAATTTTTTAAAACCAGATACTCCGTAAAGGAAATATGTCTTAATTTCTACGAAGTTTTCAAAAGTCAACTCTGTGACATACAGGAGTAAAATTAGTAAAACTTAATGGAGAAATCACCCATCTTCCTGTCATGATTCAAAGTCGATTTCACGAGAATAAATGTTAAAACATCCCATATAAATATTTTGAATGTCTAATGACCTTACGTTTTCATTTCTAACTATTTCCTTTTTGAAGAAATAGATCGGCAATAGAAAATTGTTAACCCAAAAAAAGTCGAATGTAAACACATGTTTGCGTATTTTCCCGTATTCTCAAGGACGATTTAATTCTGTGTTTACTTACCCTTGGTTGTTGAAACTCATTATTCCAAGCTCCTATAGAGAAAAGATTGTTGTCGGAAGAAGAACAATCATCGGAAACAACTTCCAGATCAGAAATATCTGATTGAATGTCAGACGGGGTAAAGCCAAAAAAAAAAATACAGCTTCAGTTTTGCGGAAGTGTCATAACTGCACCCGTAAATGACCCATTTTATTGCCCTTCTGATTTACTAGATCAATCAATCAAAGACCCGCCGGTATTGTGTAGATGAAAAAAATAACCACTTATGTCAGCTGTTCATCCCTTTCCCCATTACAACAAATCACAGCAAACGATTGTGAAAATGTCGAGACAAAAATAAAGAAAATCTATAAAAAAGGAAAGTATAATTACTGAATTAATTCAAATCATTGTGGCAAAAGTTATCTATTAAATTTAATGCATTTGGGCTTTCTCCTTTTGCTGCAATGTTTACTCGTCAGCTTTAGTTGCGTCAATATGAATCTACATCTGTGAAAGAGGTATTTCCCAGTAGCTTACTTGATTGTCAAAACTGGTATACACCGGAAATGTGATCGGTCAAACAAAGAACCGACTTTGCACGTGTGAGTAAACCCTTTCCTCTTTCAACAATTATGCGGACGAAATTAAAAACATCTTGACAAAAAATTCAAACTATTTAACCCTTTCTCACGTATAGACAATTTCTACAGCAGAAGAATAGATTTATACAGGGTTGCTTCATTGTGTTTGCATGGGATCATAACATTGTGAGCAATTTTTCTCGTTTTAAATGTCATCTGCTCCAGATTTATTTAATATGAAGAAAGGGAGAAATGAAGCCCTGTTGTCAAGGTCATGTTTACTGCATGCGTCAGTAATTTTCCATTTGATCTGGGTTGCACGTGGTTAACACATAATAATACCGTGTCAAATGAAAACCCGCCTTTCGATAGTTGGGAATATTCAGATCAATATGCTCTTCTGTTAAGACTGATTAGGATCATCACTGTTCGTAAATCGTCTCATAACAATTATCGAAGTTTTTTGAGAACAGTTATGATCAAACGCCGGCATTACAATTAAATAAATTGATACCAGCTGTTATAAGATTTGGAACAAAACTGATTGCCTATTTTTATGTGTCGCGACTCAATCTGTATATGGTGCATAATGGTAATTTTAGAAAACCCTTGTGAAATAATTAAAATTTACAATTACAAATGGAAACGGATATTATCATATGGATATTTTTCATAGGAACAAGGTATTTTCAAGCTTATCATTTCCCGACGCATTTCATTCAACCTGGGTACTGAATTTTTAAACACTATACATGTTTGGACGCTTTTTACTTAACTTTATATAGTAACACTATGATTTAAAGTATGAGATCCCTTTGTAAATAAACAAATTGTATTGTGATACACTTTTGGAGGACCTATTCACACGATAAATATACTTTTGAAGCATTCAAACTCCAAAGGTGTCGAAAAGCGTTTACATTGAAATCGATTAGAATCGATTAGGGTCGTCGAAAACCGTTTATATTGAAATCGATTAGGGTTTTCGAAAATCGTTTATATTGAGATCGTGTATGAAAGCGTTTATATCCGGTGAAGGGTTAAAAGTCATATTTGTATACTAAACTTTTGTTTTATAAGACACTCAAGTATCCGATTGAATTAGAATGTAACAAATATTATTAATATGATCATTTTCGTAATACGATTTGTTGTTGATATTTAGGGTTAAGTAAAAAAAAATATAAACGAAACGAAATTAATTTAAGCCAATCAAATCGTTGAACGGATTTTGATCGAAAAAAAGCGTTCCGAGTGATCGTAAAAAAGCGTTCAATCTGAACGGAACGGAAAAAAGCAATCACAATGTTATGAATGAGTGAACGCTTTGTGAGCGGATTGGAACGTGAGCGGAGCGGAACGGAACGGAACGGAGCGGAGCGTGAACGGTTAATTTGTCAATTTCAAGATGTTCTTAACTGTAGGTGTGATAGTTGGATAGGGTTGTATAAAGGTTCAATGCAATGCATCAAGTATATACTGAAACGTGGACTCTTAATTTAGTTGCACGCAAAACTTTAACCAGTATTTCTAAGTAAAAAAAGGGCCATAACTTGCATAAAATGCAGAATAGAGTTATCATATTTTATAATCTACACAGGTGTAATAGTTGGGTAGGGTTGTAGAAAGTTGCAATGCAATGCATCAAGTAAATACTGAGATATGGACTCTTAATTTAGTTGCACGCAAAACTTTAACCAGAATTTCTAAGTAAAAAAAGGGCCATAACTTGCATAAAATGCAGGATAGAGTTATCTAACTTAATAATCTACATAGGTGTGATAGTTGGGTAGTGCTGTATAAAGTTTCAATGCAATGCATCAATTAAATACTGATATATGGACTCTTACTTTAGTTGCACGCAAAACCTTAACCAGAATTTCGAAGTAAAAAAGGGCCATAACTTGCATAATATGCAGGATAGAGTTATCTAACTTGATAATCTACATAGGTGTGATAGTTGGGTAGTGCTGTATAAAGTTTCAATGCAATGCATCAATTAAATACTGAGATATGGACTCTTACTTTAGTTGCACGCAAAACTTTAACCAGAATTTCTAAGTAAAAAAGGGCCATAACTTGCATAAAATGCAGGATAGAGTTATCTAACTTGATAATCTACATTGGTGTGATAGTTTGGTATGGTTGTAGAAAGTTTCAATGCAATACATGTAGTATTTAAGAACTTGCATGCAAAACCTTAACCAAAGTGTGACGTGGACGCCGACGGCGACGCCGACGCCGACGCCGACGCCAGGGTGAGTAGTATAGCTCTCATATTCTTCGAATAGTCGAGCTAAAAATGCGAGTTGATATTTCTTAAGCTGGCCTTTTTTTGCGAGTGGATTTCAAGTTAAGTACATAACTGTTTATTTAATTTGATTGGATTAAAAGAATAAACACGTATGTTCAAGGTAAAACAAACTAGGTTTAACCTCTTTCTTTTTCTTCTCGCCATATTATCCCCGTAGCAACAGGTTATCAACAGCATGTATACATATTTACATAAAGAGTAGACTGCGGATAGTATTTTTCGATTACGCACTCACTCTATGAACTGAAAAAAGTTTAAAACCCGTCAACAACAAAAGTGAGTAGACTGTGTCTCGTTTATCGATTGCGTTTCTCTATAGTTTAATTAAAAGTTGGGAACCCGTCAAATTCGTTGTTTACATATTTTCATATTTTGTCGACTGCTAAAATGGCTGGCAAAAAAATATCGTCTTTTTTTTTCAATTGACTACGACGAATAAGAGACAAACATCGAATGAGTCCCCTAAACAAGAGTCACCAATCAAGAAAAAAAGAAATAACCCTTCAATAAATACAGTTCAGAAATGGGAGCGAGAGCTTAATATCACTCTCGGTTACAAATTCAACAGTGACAGAACTGTTGCTGAGATTTGGTGCGTCGATTGCAGAAATCACGCGATCGACAGATCATCCACGATAATAATAATTTATTTCTATTACTATGGTATCACAACATTTAAACAATCGTCCTTGATGAGTTCTAAATCTAATTTTAAAAGAAAGAGCCATTAGCTACCACTATATATTGATTCTATATTAGATCTACTATAAATAGAAAAGAGGGTATTCCAAGATTAAAATAGACAATTTCTCCTTTTACCACACAGTTTTGAACCCTATTCAATGAATACATCCTCAATGTAGGGAAAGGTAAAGCATGGAAAATAATGAGTCATATCGATGGTGAATGAAATTGCTTCATAGTAGATTTCCAAATAAGGAAATGTTTACTACAGCTTCAAGAAAGAGCGGCAAATAAATATCACGTGATATGTATGCCCGCGAAAATATCACGTGGTGTTATTTCACATCCATTGGATGAAGCTCTCTTCTTTTAACTATCTCGCGAGATTACAAGTTAGGAAAATAATGTACACTGATCACGTGTCAACATACATTGTACTAGCTATATATAGTATTTGAGTGAGTTATTAATAGAAAGGTACCAGGTTTATCTTCATTCTTTCTCCCCGTAGACTATAGATCGATGCATTAAATTGTTATGATTGTTAGACTTACAACAAGCATTTCATTCTTTATTAATATGAATTGCAAAAGGCAAGTGATTTTCTGTGCGTGACAGGCGATACGCTCTTGGATTGATTAAAAACTGCTTACGTGCCTTTTGAACACTGCCGGGCGTCTATCTGTCTGTCATTGATAAAGTCATTGAAGGGAGATATTTGAATTTATTTACTCGGTAGTCTAATATTCCATAATGTGACTATATAAATAGTAGTGCTGGTGGTATTTTTGTGAGTTGACTCACAGCCAAAAGACCAACAACATTGCCATATGGACCAAGGCATTAAGTATTAAGATAATCATGAGAAGGACTGACTGTGGTTACAGTGAAGGACTGATAAATTAATCATTTAAAAGTTTAAGAACTATGTCTCTCACTCACAGTTTCTGCACTGTCACACTTGTTATTGTTTAATCCATGATTCATATTTCTGTTTTGATACTTAAAGTGGTCATTAAAATGATTTACTACTAATAATAAAGTCTAATACTATTTGTCAAATGAGTACAGGTTTTGAAACAAATAATTTTGTTTTTTAGCCATTTCGGCGAAAATTGTTTTGGCTAGTTGGTTTCACATTTGGCCAGTTGAAATTTTAGGCACTGGCCAAATTCGCAAGTGCACAAAAAAGTTAATTTCTAGCCCTGCAATATGTCATCAATATTCAAATACCATCTAAGTTTGGTGAAGATCAGATAGTACATGGAAGCTCTAGTGCTCTATCGTGTTCACAAGCTGTATTATAGCAATTTTGACAATTTCAAGGGCCATAATCCAGCCATGCATGGGTAGATCTGGCCGTTTTTTAGAAATGAACCAAACTGTCATGGATATCTAACTACTGTATAAGTTTGATTGAGATACAATAAAAAAAAAGAGACTATCGTGTTAACAAACTCTATTATAGCAATTTTGACCATTTCAAGGGCCATAATCCAGTCATGCATGGGCAGATCTGGCTGGTTTTCGAAAGGAACCGAGCTCTTATGGATATCTAACTACTGTATAAGTTTGGTTGAGATACAATCAACAGTGAAGACTGTATCGTGTTAACAAAAAAGTGTGTAAGGACGCATGCACGCACGCACGACGGACAAATCGCCATGACATAAAACCTTCTGTGCTTTGGCCAATAGAGCTAAAAATTATGAACGGACGGAGGACGACGGGCAATGATCGATCACAATAGCTCATCCCGCACTTCATACTTAGGTGAGCAATACTAACTGGAATAAACAAGTAATGCACAATAACAGGAACAAACAAGCTATAACCAAAAACTGAAATAAATAAGTAATAACACAAAACCGGAAAATACAATCCATAAAAATATACTGAATTAACAAGTCATAGCCAATAACTGAAATAAACAAGTAAAAACCAGTTAAACCAATAACCAGAAATTACAATTCAGAAAAAAACTAGAACTATCACTAAAGGCGATTAATACCCCCGCCCCAACCCCTGACACATATTATATCTCACAGTATTATCTTTGACTCAGACAATTTGAATATCAGTATCAAAAATAACTACTAAGATGATATCAAAGAAATTCCTATTTCAAGGTCAGAGGTGAAGGTCACAGGGACATGAAATTTGCGTCTTGCACATCTACTACTCCTGATTAACATTTATGCCAAGTATGAAGTAAATCAGGTTGAAACTGAAGGAAGAGTACAGGAGATTAAATTTTAACAACTAGAATGGAGTGCTCCCCGGAGCACGTGTGTCACCTGCCGGGGCCTTGTCAGAAAATTCTATTTTTTGACAGAAAAGGGGCAATAACTCTGATATAAAATGTATATAATATTTGGATTATCCCCCTTTTGTGGACCCATCACATACGTTGATATAAATGTTTGTCAGAAGTTTCAATGTAATCCTTTGAGTAGAAAAAAAGTTATTTGAAAACGTGACGAAAAAGTGTGACGACAGACAGACAGACAGACGGACAGACAGACGCCGGACAAAATAAAAGTAATTCCTAAGTGCCTAACATGCTACGCTGGTGACACAAAAAAAATCCTATTTCAAGGTCAGAGGTGAAGGTCACAGGGACATGAAAGTTGCGTCTTGCACATCTACTACTCCTTGATTAACATGTATGCCAAGTATCAAGTAAATCAGGTTGAAACTGAAGGAGGAGTACAACAGATTATATTTTAACAAAAGAAAATCCTATTTCAAGGTCAGAGGTCAAGGTCAATGTCACAGGGACATGAAATTTGCGTCTTGCACATCTACTACTCCTGATTAACATTTATGCCAAGTATGAAGTAAATCAGGTTGAAACTGAAGGGGTACAACAGATTAGATTTTAACAAAAAAAAATCCTATTTCAAGGTCAGAGGTCTAGGTCAAGGTCACAGGGACATGACATTAGCGTGTTGCACATCTATTACTCCTGATTAACATTTATGTCAAGTATGAAGTAAATCAGGTTGAAACTGAAGGAGAAGTACAACAGATTAGATTTTAACAAAACAAATTCCTATTTCAAGGTCAGAGGTCAAGGTGAAGGGCACAGGGACATGATGAAATTTGCGTCTTGCACATCTACTACTCCTGATTAACATTTATGCCAAGTATGAAGTAAATCAGGTTGAAACTGAAGGAGAAGTACAACAGATTAGATTTTAACAAAAACAAATCCTATTTCAAGGTCAGAGGTCAAGGTCAATGTCACAGGGACATGAAATTTGCGACTTGCACATCTACTACTCCTGATTAACATTTATGCCAAGTATGAAGTAAATCAGGTTGAAACTGAAGGAGTACAACAGATTAGATTTTAACAAAAAAATATCCTATTTCAAGGTCAGAGGTCTAGGTGAAAGTCACAGGGACATGACATTTGCGTCTTGCACATCTACTACTCCTGATTAACATTTATGCCAAGTATCAAGTAAATCAGGTAGAAACTGAAGGAGGAGTACAACGGAACAGATTTTGCGGACAGACCGACGGACCGACCGACCGACAGGCTGATTCCAGTATACCCCCTTCAAACTACGCTTGCGGGGGTATAATAACGATATAAACAAGTAATACCAATAACAAGATTAAACAAGTCATAACCCATAACTGGAATAAAAAGGTCATAACCAATTACAAGACAATACACTTCATTCAAAATAACCGAAAGAACCAATAATAAATAATAACCAGAAATACAATTCATTACAAATAAATAAATTAAACAATTCATAACGAAAAAACTAAATAAACAAGTTATAACCATTAACTGGAATATACAAGAACTAGTATGCAGTCCGAAATAATATCCATTGAATTGAAAGATACCGATGGTCGAATGTTATGTAACGTGCCTCTCATGCTATCAGGAACCATTGGTGTAGAATGTAATGTTTCAAGTCTATTCACTCAATTTTACTGGCATAAATGTTTACATGAATGATCCGTGCTTTGTTCTTAAGTGTCCGTAGCACTTTCCGGAGTCAGAGAAATACGCCATGCAAATCCAGCAAATATGCACCCCACATGTACACGGCATATGCTGGCAACCACCAGTTTTTTCAATGCCCACGTGACACTTCGGACAAAGTTTTCTTTCATCGGGTTTTTCTTTTAGCCATTTGAGGACTGAATTTCCATCTTTCGTTACGCTTTCGTTCATTTCACACGTTAATCCGTCATGGTAACCTTTATGACATTTCGTACATAAGCTCTTCCAGCAGAGCGGACAGGCAAAACGTTTGTCGACAGTTGTAACGGCATAAATCATATTACAGTCAGGTGTGATGCAGTACCGATACATTTCCATGTTCTTACTGACAAAGTCAGAGACTGTTGCCTCGACTAACTGGCGCTTATTTACAAGCGCCTGTCTGAATTGTGTTGCTAGATCCCGAATCACTAGGAGATCTCCGCAGTCCTCGTGTGCACATTTGATCGGAAATTCCTTTGTCTGTACAGCATTTTCAACTTGACTGGTAAGGCACAGGCTGCAATAGGCATGCCGACAATACTCTAAACGACACATGTCTTGTAATTCAATAGGACACAAACACACCGGACAGTCAGGCATATCATCGGCAGGCAAACTCATATGACCATCCGCTAACTCTTCTTTAATAGCTTCTATATCATCTACCGTCTTCTTGACGCCTTCTTCAAAGCCACAAATAGTTACCTCGTGATATCTTAGGTTGAGCTTCACTGAAACCAAATCATTTGTTTCAACCAACTTCTTCAACCCAATTCCATACCTTTGTAACAATGCTCTCATTAAACCAGGAGGATTCGATTGGCCTTTAAGTTGAATTTCAAGTTCTTTGGCTGCACCAATTTTCTCCAAGTATATGAGTATCTCGACAACGGCTCTTTGTCTTTCTTCCTGTAAACCCTGTACGGACACCTTCAGTGCACGTTCATCTACGGTTATAACAACACCATGTTTCTTCTCAATTCTTTGCATTTCAGTTTTCCCATTTACAGTAAAAATCTTGTCCAGATGTTTGGTCTTGCGACACTCAAACACATCACCATCAACAAACGCATCGACACTAGCTTTTAAACGAGCCAGTTCTTTCGGTGAAGTAGCACTGATATCAATACAAAAGTTTCCAGATTTTAATTCTTTATGGTTGACCTTTGAAGAATGACCACCAGTATTCCATGTTCTTATAAAATGGAGAATGTCTCTCTCCAATGCCTTAAAGACACGCCTATTCACAAAAATATTACTTTTAATCTCCATGTCTACCGTCACCATTTTGCCATTGATTGAAAAGCATTCTTGTATCATGTCTGTTGCTACTTGTTCACACTCAGAAGGATCAATAAAATTCAAAAAAGCTACACAAAACGCTGTCTTTTCTTTAATATCGCGTACATCAATTCTAAATTTTGCGTGCTCTATAATGTCTTCAATTCGTTGGTTGATCACATGCTTAATCTTCATTGTCTCATTCGGATCAGGAGGGATAATTTGTCTTAGTATGATGATTCTAAATCTGTTTTCGTTGCCTTTCTCGGGAAGATCAAGAGCATCCAGTAAACCCTTCCTAATCCCGTCTTCAGTCACATCTGGGTTCAACCCACGTATCATCAGATCAGAGTCTTTTTTTGCAGCATATACTTTTGCAGTATACTCATTGTTAATTGATATTTCATTATCGACAAGGATTTTAGACATGTCTTCTGGATTGCTTAGATTAACAAAGCAATGGTCGCGGGCAGGTCTTCGACACCATCGGAGTTTGACAGTGTAGCCCTGGGATCTTGACTCTTCTGTATCAAAGCTTATAGGTATCAGTCCGATATCACAGTCCTCATCTAATTTCATGTCGGCTACTGCATCCTCTGCATCGGCTTTATTAACAAAGGTGACCTTTCCCCAAAATTGAAAATTGTGCCTGCGTTTTGCGTCTGGCCTCCATACTTCTGCGATAGTACCATAGTGTGATAGCATGTCTTCTATATCCTCCTCTGTAACCTCATACTGACAGTAATCCTTTATCTTCACATGAACCGATCTATAATGGGATGGCATCAAAATATCCTTTACCTCTCCTCCAAATCCAATTACAGCTCGGATTGATTTCACAGTCTTGTCATTTGATAAAGGCTCTTCTATAGCCACTAATAAAAGCTTTCTCGTCGCATTATTTATCCTCTCTCTCACCATCATTTCAGCTGTTTCGGCGAACTTCGGAAGACTATACAATGATATTTCACCTCGAACCTTGTTGGCATCAATAATAATTGTGGCCTTATTGCATGAAGCGCTAATAATTTCCTCAAGTTCCCGTCTATTCTTGTGCATTGGACCGACGAACGCGAAGTAAACCTGACGTCCAACGGTTACTTTCACAACCTCTCTGACTTGTTGAGCGAGAAACCCTTGTGTATCAATCTTGAGCAGTCCGTCCTCTTCAGCTGAATTCAGAAGTTGTTCTGTTACGGGTGTAACGTCTGTGATAAAATCGTCAGAAGTGCGGAGTAATTGTCCAAAAACCATCCAGGTGGGCTGCATGCCAAGTGACAATAACGAAGAGGATGGATGAATCTGAACTCTCTGCTTTCTTTTTAGCGTTAAGTATCCTGCTTTTTCATGACCGAGGTACACACACAAGTTGTGCATCATATTCCGAAAAATCAAAGTGTGTAGTGTTTGGTCTCTGTTTTCGTCAGTACTAAATTCGTGTTTGATTTTGACATTTGCATCTTTTTGTAGAATGGTGATAATTTCCTTCACCTGATCTCTGATATTTTTCATCGATTTACCGTTTACGCTGTTTTTCTTACACCATTGACCTTTGGTACCTTCATTCACTTCATTCCAAGCTCTATAAACATTCAGAGCAGTAAATACGTCTCCCATATCATGACAGAAATTCATCTTTAGCATATCAGACTTTTTCTTTTCTTCATCACTACCAACACGAAAGAAAATATTCTTTTGGTTATTGTAACCTGCGACGACGAGTGTCTCAAGAGGAACTCGGGCATCAATTCCCTTTTTAATAAGCGCACCAAGACGGGGATCTACAGGTAATTTTGCAATCCATTTACCAAGCTCTGTAATTTTTCCATTTTTAGATGCTTTTATTTCTTCAAGGGTTTCAATAGCAGATGCAAGCGCTGTTTTGTCAGGGGACTGTACAAATTCAAACGACAGAGGATTAACCCCGATTTCCATTAACTTCAAAAGTCCTTGCGCGAGATGAATTCTCAAAATTTCTGGTTTGCCAATTGTGTCCATTCGGTCATAATCTTCTTCTTTATATAGACGATAGCATGACCCAACTGAAACCCTTCCAGCTCTACCTTTACGCTGATTAGCTGAGCTTTGACTGATTGGAACAACACAAAGGGAACTGATATTCTTTTGCGCATCGTACAACATTTCCTTGCAAACTCCTGTATCAATTACAAATCTGATTCCAGGAATAGTTATTGAAGTCTCAGCGCTATTTGTTGCAAAGACTATCTTACGTTTACCTTTCTTGGACTCTGCAAACACAAGCTGCTGCTCTTCGGGAGTTAATCGACCATGTAAGGAAAGACATTGATGATCATTAGTTTTAACGATATTCTGGAACTTTTCACAGCATTTGTCGGTCTCCAAAGGAGCTGTTAGAAAAACCAGAATATCTCCTGCTTCAACCGGATTGTTCCTATGGATATCAATTGCTTTATTCACTGCTTTACTCTCATAGTTGTCAGGAAACTGGGAATCGTGGTCATCTTCTTCATAAAATACATCTACAGGAAAAACCCTGCCACTTACTTTCAAAACAGGACATGTGCAAATACTCTTGAAGTATTCAGTAAAAACACCCGGATCGATCGTTGCTGACGTCACAATGACCTTCAGTTCTGGACGTTTGCTTAAACACTGTTTAATCATTCCCAATAGGAGATCCGTGAAAATGCTACGCTCGTGTGCCTCGTCAATTATGATACAGCTATACTTGGATAAATTTTTATCTTTTAAACACTCGTTTAGTAGGATATGATCGGTAACAAAGATTATTTTAGTAAGCGTACTTATCTTGGCTTGCATGCCAACTTTATATCCTGTTTCCTGGCCAACACCACCACCAAGCTCTGAGGCCACGCGTTGGGCTAAACTACTCGCTGCTATCTTCCTTGGCTGTGTACAAACTATCTGTCCCTTCTCTGAAATATGAGTGAATAAATAGTACTGATAAGAGCTCTCGCTCTAAAATAAACAATAAATATAACCACTATTAGAGCGTGCCTAATAATATGTTTCTTTGCATGGTGTTTTTCGCCAGTAAATGCGGAGTTTCCTGGGTAGTTCACAAGTACTATTGGTCTATTTATCGTGACACAAGCGAGTCAGTCAGAATACAACTTTCCCCCCCCACCAACCCCTATCCTGAGCGACAAGGATGGACATACTTAAATATATTACATGTTTTAAGTCTTCCTGCCTTACAGGCAGCTTACACTAATAGAATATAATTTTCTACTTAAACATTATGGGGTATTCTAACGTAGAAAAATTATGCATTCCTGATGACACAACTCATATCAGAAGCCTAGTTATTGTCAACTTTATAAAAACAAGATGTGTTTGTGAAACACTGATGCCCCCCGAATGGCAACATCTATGTCAAAGGTCAAGGTCGCCAGGTCAAAAATGTTGGTACTGACAAAAAGGTCATGTCACAAGATATACACATGTGAAATATGGTAGCCGTACCTATTATGGTTCAAAAGTAGTGGTCAAGGTTAAAGGTTTTTTTACGAGAATGGCAACATCTAGGTCAAAGGTCAAGGTAGCAAGGTGAAAATGTTAGTACTGACAGAAAGGTCATGTCTGTCACAAGGTATACACATGTGAAATATGGTAGCCGTACCTGTTATGGTTCAAAAGTAGTCGTCAAGGTTAAAGTTTTTATCGAGAATGGAAACATGTAGGTCAAAGGTCAAGGTCGCAAGGTAAAAATTGTTGGTACTGACAGAAAGGTCATGTCACAAGGTATACACATGTGAAATATGGTAGCCTTACCTGTTATGGTTCAAAAGTAGTGGTGAAGGTCGAAGGTTTTTTTGAGAATGGCAACATCTAGGTCAAAGGTCAAGGTCGCAAGGTCAAAAATGTTGGTACTGACAGAAAGGTCATGTCACAAGGTAAACACATGTGAAATATGGTAGCCTTACCTGTTATGGTTCAAAAGTAGTGGTGAAGGTCAAAGGTTTTTTTGAGAATGGCAACATCTAGGTCAAAGGTCAAGGTCGCAAGGTCAAAAATGTTGGTACTGACAGAAAGGGCATGTCACAAGGAATACACATGTGAAAAATGGTAGCCGTACCTGTTATGGTTCAAAAGTAATGGCCAAGGTTAAAGGTTTTTTCGAGAATGGCAACATCTTGGTCAAAGGTCAAGGTCGCAAGGTCAAAAATGTTGGTACAGACAGAAAGGTCATGTCACAAGGAATACACATGTGAAATATGGTAGCCTTACCTGTTATGGTTCAAAAGTAATGGTCAAGGTTAAAGGTTTTTTTCGAGAATGGCAACATCTAGGTCAAAGGTGAAGGTCGCAAGGTCAAAAATGTTGGTCCTGACAGAAAGGTCATGTCACAAGGAATACACATGTGAAATATGGTAGCCGTACCTGTTATGGTTCAAAAGTAATGGCCAAGGTTAAAGGTTTTTTTCGACAATGGCAACATCTAGGTCAAAGGTCAAGGTCGCAAGGTCAAACATTTTGGTACTGACAGAAAGGTCATATCACAAGGAATACACATGTGAAATATGGTAGCCGTACCTGATATAGTTCAAAAGTAGTGGTCAAGGTTAAAGGTTTTTTTCGTGCAGACAGACAGACAGACAGACAGACGTGCAGACGTGCAGACATGCAGACAGGCCAAAAACTAGATGCCCACCGAATCGGAGATTCCGGGGGCATAAACAACATTGTGTTCACAATATTTCTCTTAAATATTGCCTAGATACCTAGTTTTTGACCCGACATGAAACGCATGTTTACTTAGCCTACATATCACCATGACAGACATTCTGAATTTCTGACAATGTTTCAAAAATACGCCTGTAGAAGTTTTTACTAAAATTTGGCCTTGTGACCTACATATTTACCCATATTCGAGCTAATTCTGAAGACAAACATTCGCACGTTAATTCATCCTTTTATAGTAAACAAGAGGGCCATGATGGCCCTGGATTCGCTCACCTGATTTTTTTTTTTTACTTTAGCTATATAAGCCCCGCCCCCTGGCGGCCATAATTTCCGACCAATCAACTTGGCTTGATGAATCTGATAGAAGGTCACCTTAGGAACATTTCTACAAAATTATTTGAAAATCGGCCTGACACTTTTGGAGGAGAAGATTTTTTAAGTTTTCACTATAGCCATATAATGCAAAAAAGCCCTGCCCACTGGCGGCCATGTTTTTGACCAATCAACATGGCTTGAAGGAATCTGAAAGTTGGTCACTTAAGGAACATTTCTACATAATTATTTGAAAATCGGCCACACACTTTCGGAGAAGAAGATTTTTTAAGTTTTCACTATAGCCATATAAGGCAAAATAGCCCCGCCCCCATGGCGGCCATGTTTTTCGACCAATCAAATTGGCTTGAAGGAATCTGATAGAGGGTCATCCAAGGAGAATGTCTACAAAAGTATTTGAAAATCTGCCAACCAGTTTGGGAGAAGAAGATTTTTTAAGTTTTCAATATAGCCATGAAATGCAAAATAGCCCTTGCCCCCTGGCGGCCATGTTTTTCGACCAATCAACATGGCTTGAAGGAATCTGATAGAGGGTCATCCAAGGAGCATTTCTACAAAAGTATTTGAAAATCTGCCAACCAGTTTGGGAGAAGAAGATTTTTTAAGTTTTCACTATAGCCATATAAGCCAAAATAGCCCTGTCCACTGGCGGCCATGTTTTTCGACCAATCAACATGGCTTGAAGGAATCTGACAGAGGGTCATCCAAGGAACATTTCTACAAAATAGTTTGAAAATCTGCCAACCAGTTTGGGAGAAGAAGAATTTTGAAGTTTTTTTCATTTCGTTGCCATGGAAACCAGAATTCTGCATGGATCCCAAAAATTTGAAGGAAATCTGGTGAGGTCATTGAGAGGATGCTTTCTGTGAAGTTTCATCCCAATTGACCCACTGGTTACTGAGAAGAAGAAGTTGACGCACGACGGACGACGCACGACGGACGACGGACAAAAGGCGATCACAATAACTCACCTTGAGCTAAATAAGGGAGCATATGAGCATAAATTCGTCCTAGTTATACTGTTTTTGAACCAGCACGATATGTTTTCAAACTTCCGCCGTTGTCGAGTGGTTAGCGTCTGGGATTTGAAACCGGGCGACCCGGGTTCGATCCCCAGTCGCAGCATGATTGAGTGCCCTTGGGCAATGCACCTTTTTCTAGCCTAGTACTGGTTTGTTTATCCAGGGATCATGAATAAGTGAACTGTCGCCGTGATATAACTGAAATAATAGTGAAAACGGCGTAAAACCCCTATAAAACAAATCAAACTTGGCCTAAATTTCACTAAGACAAGAGGGCCATGATGGCCCTGGATCGCTCACCTGATTTTGTTGTTGTTTAACTTTAGCTTTATAAGCCCCGCCCCCTTGCGGCCATAGTTTCCAACCAATCAACTTTGATTGAAGGAATCTGATAGAGGGTAACCCTAGGAACATTTCTAGAAAATTATTTGAAAATCGGGCTGACACTTTTAGAGGAGAAGATTTTTTAAGTTTTCACTATAGCCATATAATGCAAAATAGCCTTGCCTACTGGCGGCCATGTTTTACGACCAATCAACATGGCTTGAAGGAATCTGACAGAGGGTCAACCAAGAAACATTTCTACAAAATTATTTGAAAATCTGCCAACCAGTTTGGGAGTAGAAAAATTGAAGTTGTTTTCATTTTGTTGCCATGGAAACCAGAATTCTGCATGGATCCCAAACATTTAAAGGAAATCTGGTGAGGTCATTGAGAGGATGCTTTCTGTGAAGTTTCATCCCAATTGACCCACTGGTTAATGAGGAGAAGAAGTTGACGCACGATGGACGACGGACGACGCACGGCGCACGATGGTCGATGGACGCCGGACAAAAGGCGATCACAATAACTCACCTTGAGCAAAGCTCAGGTGAGCTAAACAAGAGGGCCAATATGGCCCTAAATCGATCACCTGAATGATAGTTAATTAGAAGCAAATATTTAACTGCAAATATCTGTGAAAATTTGATCAGGAGTTCAAATGAAACTGCAAGGAGTGGACACTCAGTCAAAGAAATAGTTAATCAGTAAAAGCCATTTTTATCTTGAAATCTAACAAGAGCTTTCTCAATTTCTGATGCTGCAGCAACAAAGGTTCTACACAGAATGCAAGTCTTTGAACAATTTTGAAAGAGGACCATCAAAGGAACATTCCTGTGAAGTAACGTTGAAATTGGTCAAGTGGAATGGTAGGATTTACCCCTTTTGTGATAACGCGGGGTTGCTATGATTTTGTAACCAATCAAAACTGCTTGAACAAATTAAATGTAGAGGATCACTGAAGTAGGCTTTATATTCAATTTCCTTAATATCAGACAAGAACTTAAAAAAATGGAATTTCCAAATTTTGTCATTTTGCCCCTTTTCTAATGCCTCCTGACTGCCGTGTTTTTCAACCAAACAGTATGCCTTGAACAATCTTTGTAGAGGCTCACCTAGGAACATTTCTACCAAACTATATTGGAATCAGACATGCAGATTCAAAGAAGAAGATTTTTAAAGCTTGAACATTTTGCCCCCTTTCTGATGCCGCAGCAACCCTGGCGGCCATGTTTTTCAACAGATCGGACATATTAGTTGAACAATCTTGGTAGAGGGTGCCCCAAAGAACATTTGTGAAAAATAATTTTCAAATCGGGCTAATTCTTTTGGACGAGAAGATTTTTTAAGTTTTAACAATGCACATATAAGGAAAACAGGCTCCACCCGCTGGTGACCATGTTTTTCAACGGATCGGAAATATTTGAACAATCTTGGTAAAGGGATGCCAAAGGAACATTTGTGCAAAATAATTTTCAAATTGGGCTTATACTTTTGAACAAGAAGATTTTCAAAGTTTTAACAATGCACATATAAGGAAAACAAGCTTAGCCCCCTGGCAGCCATGTTTTTTCAACGGATCGGAAATATTTGAACAATCTTGGTAAAGGGTGCCCCAATAAACATTTGTGCAAAATAATTTTCAAATCGGGCCAGTACTTTTGGACAAGAAGATTTTTAAAGTTTTAACAACGCACATATAAGGAAAACAGGCTCCACCCCCTGGCGGCCATGTTTTTCAACGGATCGGAAATATTTGAACAATCTTGGTAAAGGGTGCCCAAAGGAACATTTGTGCAAACAATTTTCAAATTGGGCTTATACATTTTGACAAGAAGATTTTCAAAGTTTTAACAATGCACATATAAGGAGAACAAGCTCCGCCCCCTAGCGGCCATGTTTTTCAACCGATCAGAAATATTTAAACAATCTTGGAGTGCCCCAAGGAATATTTGTGGAAAATAATTGTCAAATCAGGCCAGTACTTTTGGACAAGAAGATTTTTAAAGTTTTACCAATGCATATATAAGGAAAACACGATCCGCCCCCTGGCGGCCATGTTTTTCAACGGATCGGAAATATTTTGGTAAAGGGTGCCCCAAGGAACATTGTTGCAAAATAATTTTCAAATCGGGCCAGTACTTTTGGACAAGAAGATTTTTAAAATTTCAACAACAAAACAAGAGGACCATGATGGTCCTATATCACTCACCTGATTTAATCAAACTTAAAAAGTTTTCAGTGTTCTTTCCCCTATATGAGTCTATGAAAAACAAGTGACCCCCACGGAGGGGTTATTTTTGACCCCAGGGCTATAATTTGAACAATCTTGGTAGAGGTCCACTAGATGATGCTACATACCAAATAGTAAAGGCCTGTGGCCTCTACCTTTAGACAAGAAGTTTTTTTAAGTTTTTTCTCTATATGAGTCTATGTAAAACAATAGACCCCAGGGCTATAACGTTAACACTCTTTGTAAAAGCCCACTAGATGATGCTACATACCCAATATCAAAGGCCTGGGCCTTCTACTTTTAGACAAGAAGGTTTTTAAAGTGTTTCCCCTATATGAGTCTATGTTAAACAAGTGACCCCCGGGGAGGGGTCATTTTTGACCCCAGGGCTATAATTTGAACAATCTTGGTAGAGGTTCACTAGATGATGCTACATACCAAATATCAAAGGCATGGGCCTTCTACTTTTAGACAAGAAGATTTTTAAAGTTTTTCCCCTATATGAGTCTATGTTAAACAAGTGACCCCCGAGGAGGGGTCATTTTTTACCCCAGGGCTATAATTTGAACAATCTTTGTAGAGGTTCACTAGATGATGCTACATATCAAATATCAAAGGCATGGGCCTTCTACTTTCAGACAAGAAGATTTTTTAAGTTTTGGTTAATTTCCCCTTTTTTGTTGCCGTGGCAGCCAAAGTTCTGCATGGAATAGAATTCTTTGAACAAGTTTGAAAGAGATCCACCCAAGAAACATTCCTGTAAGATTATTTTGAATTTGGTTAATTGGTTTAGGAGAAGTAGTCGTTTGTAGTAAAATGTGAACGGACGGACGACGACGACGACGTAGGCCGACGACGAAGGACGACGGACGCTGAGCGATCACAAAAGCTCACCTTGCACTTTGTGCATAGGTGAGCTAAAAACAGGCTCCGCCCCCTGGCGGCCATGTTTTTTTTAACGGATCGGAAATATTTGAACAATCTTGGTAAAGGGTGCCCCAAGGAACATTTGTGCAAAATAATTTTCAAATCGGGCCAGTACTTTAGGACAAGAAGATTTTTAAAATTTTAACAAAAAATTAACAGGCTCCGCCCCCTGGCGGCCATGTTTTTCAACCGATCGGAAATATTTGACCAATCTTGGTAAAGGGTGCCCCAATGAACATTTGTGGAAAATAATTTTTAAATCGGGCAAGTTCTTTTGGACAAGAAGATTTTTAAAGTTTTAACAAAAAAAAAAAAAGGCTTCGCCCCCTGGCGGCCATGTTTTTCAACCGATCGGAAATATTTGAACAGTCTTGGTAAAAGGTGCCCCAATGAACATTTGTCGAAAATAATTTTCAAATCGGGCCAGTACTTTTGGACAAGAAGATTTTTAAAGTTTTAACAATGCACATATAAGGAAAACAAGCTCCGCCATCTGGCGGCCATGTTTTTCAACGGATCGGAAATATTTGAACAATCTTGGTAAAGGGTGCCCCAAGGAACATTTGTGCAAAATAATTTTAAAATCGGGCCAGTACTTTTGGACAAGAAGATTTTTAAAATGTTAACAATGAACATATAAGGAAAATAAGCTCCGCCCCCTGGCGGCCATGTTTGTCAACGGATCGGAAATATTTGAACAATCTTGTTAAGGGAGCCCAAATGAACATTTGTGGAAAATAATTTTCAAATCGGGCAAGTTCTTTTGTACAAGAAGATTTTTTAAATGTTAACAATGCACATATAAGGAAAACAGGCTCCACCCCCTGGCGGCCATATTTTTCAACCGATCGAAAATATTTGAACAATCTTGGTAAAGGGTGCACCAATGTACATTTGTGCAAAATAATTTTAAAATCGGGCCAGTACTTTTGAACAAGAAGATTTTTGAAGTTTTAACAATGCACATATAAGGAAAATAAGCTCCGCCCCCTGGCGGCCATGTTTTTCAACGGATCGGAAATATTTGAACAATCTTGGTAGAAGGTACCCCAAGGAACATTTGTGCAAAATAATTTTCAAATCGGGCCAGTACTTTTGGACAAGAAGATTTTTTAAGATTTGGCAACTTTCCCCTTTTCTGTTGCCGCAGCAACCAAAGTTCTCAATGGAATTTAAATCTTTGAACAATTTTGAAAGAGGTCCACCAAAGGAACATTCCTGTGAAGTTTGGTTGAAATTGGTCAAGTGGTTAAGGAGGAGATGATCTAAATGTCTAAATGTTAACGACGGATGACTTTGGCTCTAGGTGATCTAAAAACTAACAAGTTTGATTTAGACAAAACTTTGACCGCTAGAATGACAAGAAGCAAGTTGTTGATAAAAGATGGATGGACGCACCTACGGGCCATTTCTGGGGGTGGTACCTTGATTGTTTAAAGACAAATGAATGATCACTTAAGGACAAGTTATTTACATTAACATTTTATCATTTTAGCTAATATTTACAGGCTAATAAACGGACAGGCGGGTAGATGGATATAAATATTTATGAACGCACGTCACTACATTTCAGCCCTTAGGTGGTACATCCATTGTTTTCAAGAATGCCCACTTAAAAATCAAAAGATTTTAACTGGTTACGGAATGAATTAAAGGATTCTTTTGTCCAAGGCCACACCTTTAACCACATAAGACAACCCCCCGGTGTCCCGGGTTCGATCCCCAGTCGCGGCACTACCGTCATGGTGGAGTGCCCTTGGGCAAGGCACATTTTCTAGCCTAGTACTGGTTTGTTTACCCAGGGATCATAAATAATTAAATTTAATTGCGCGCTAAATGACCTTAGCTGTCGATGCGCCATAAAACAATATACATTCATTCATTCTTCAATTGAGGAACCCCTGTATTTGCCACAATGTTTTTAAAAAGTTGTCTGCTGCATTGAGCTCTTTGAACATTTAGAGTTCACAGTAAAACTTTGGGTCACAGATATGATCAACTATGAATTGTTAATTAGGATGTCTTTTTTACAATGTTTCCTTCTTGAAATAGCTCACTTCATCCGTGACTTTGTTGATCATGTGACCATGCTGATCACGTGACCAGTACAAGACCCCTACCGGTTGGCTTTCAGTCGACTATTTCAGTATACGAAATTTATACGAGATTTCTTGACACATTGATAAAATTGCGTTTTGCTTTAATTATATGATACGCAGGTCTTGAAAAATGGATTGAGTATCCTGAAATTTTAATGAGTTTTGTTACGTACTGATTTGAAATTGATTGAATTCAAATTGAGATTTTACGCAAATACGCAGCTTATCTGTTGCACTGCCGGCCCTGTGAAAATAATGTAATTAATTCCATAAACGTATCCATAAATAATTGTCCCTTGTGTATTTAATAATTAATTCCATAAACTTATCAAATAGTTGAACACTTTTAAGGTAATTGGGCCATGCCTATTTAATCTTTTTAATTCCATAAACTTGTCAACTTACAATTGTACCATATATATTTAATTTAATTCCATAAACTTACGAAATAATAATTTTCCCTGTGTTTATAATGTAATTAATTCCATAAAATTATTAATAAATAAGTGTTCCCTGTACATTTGATGTAATTAATTCCATAAACTTGTCAACTAAAAAGTGTACCTTCTGTTTTTAATGTAATTAATTCCATAAACTTACCAACAACTAACTGTCCCCTGTGCATGTAATGTTATAAATTCCAAAAACTGACTAATAATCGTCCCCTGTGTATGTTATTTAAATAATTCCATAAACTAATCAAATATTCGAATACTTCTTCAGTAATTGTTCCCTGCCAATTAATTGCATGAACTTGCTTTGTTGTTTCGTTAATTATCCCCTGTGAAATTAATTTAATAAGTCTTAATAACTTATCAAATATTCGGACACTGTTTAGGTAATTGTCCCCTGTTTTTTTAATCTAATTAATTCCATAAACTTATCAAATATTCGAAACATAGTTCTGTAATTGTAATTTGAAAAGGGCAAAGCCTCATGATGAGCGCAGCAACTTTATTAGCTCCAAGTTATAAACAATATTAGACATTACCTACTGAATTTCATATAACCTCTGTTCTAGCGCCATTTATCACCAAAACCAATGTTATAAAATGATTTTCCGTTAGTTCAATCAATGCCCTATTTTGATTAGTATGCAATTTAAATGGCTTAATGAAACATCCCAAGGTAGTTTTGATTATCTTCTTTCTGGGTATCATGGAATGTAAACAATCATCTAACCCTAGCGATATTCAAAACATTTGACAAGGGAAAAGGGAAATGTTATGCTGATTACTTATAATTTAAGTATATGAATGATTAGTTCTGCATTTAGGATTTTCCAGAAAACGGGTTAAGGACTGGTTAGGTCTCCAGGAAGGAAACATGTGGTCAATATAAGCTGACAGCTCGTTTCACAATCTTTGTACATAAATACGTTTTACTAAGCTATAAATGTTACTATGTCTAATTTACGTTTCAGTTTACCAACCTGTATATCCTGCCTGGTTAAGGTATTGAACCATCTGTGTTGACTTTCCAGACCCCGTTTCACCAAGAACAACACAAACCTGGTTCTCTCTGACGATTGTTAAGATTTCTTCACGACATGCATACATCGGTAAGCCTGCTTCTAACCGCCTGCACTCAGCTCCAAAAGCGATCCTAATCTGCTTCATTTGTTTGTCATAATCTTTATTGGATACTTCAAGGATTTTGGGTTTCATGGCCTGAATGTAATTTACAAATTCCTGTCTCTGCTTTCTTAACTCCATTTGTTTGTCTTCAAGCGCAGGTTTCTGCTCGACCAAATTTTGAAAATTGGCTAGGGATACTCCCTTTTTTGCATGTAATTGTTCGTTCACATATTTAAGCTCATTCTCAAAGTGCTCAAGTTTGTTGTCATGAGAGGCAAAACACCTCTCTGCAGCTCTCACAATACTTTTCAAAACATCTAGCTTATCACCTGTCCTATCTTTCATGATCCCCTTGGCATCATTTTCAGTTTCAAAGCAACGTACCTTGGTTTGAGAACGACGATTGCTTTTGTTTAGTAATGATCTTCCATAAGCAGCTTTCTTAGCACTTTGGAATGACAAAACGATCAACTGTTTTTGGTCCTGTAGAATGAGACCCTCTGTTTTAACGACGTTAAAGTTTAAATCACGAGGACTACCCATCCTGTACTCGAGAAACTCTTTTAAATGTGTTGCTCTTGTGGTCATCTCTTCTAGAATAATATATAAAAAATGTTTTGGTTTAGTGATAGGCAAGTGTTTGTATCCTCCTTTCTTGGGATATTTACTGGTTTCCATTTTAGTTCCGGCTTCTACCGTCTCTTCGTTGTAATGTATGTTTTCTTTGGAATCCACATAACTTGCATTTTGCATGCTCTGATACTGACCCCCAATACTATGAGCAGATTCATCGGATATAGTTGTAGCGGGTTTGCTTGGAGTGCCTTCCTCCATATCTGTTATCTTTCTAGTCTCTGAGTGTAACTGTTGGTCCTCTGTGTAATGTGTCTGCTTTAATCTGAAATTGTTAAAGGCCAACTAGATGTAAATCTGTTAAAAAATCAAGATAATATTAACTGTCTTTATTAATCCTATACTGACCTGTGTACTAAGTTTGGTTTTATTCAACAGTATTCAATAGTACACTTTCATTTACAAATACCTTTTATATCATTGACAATACGTTATCAAAGTGGTTTGCTGTATATGTGTTATATGTGGGAAATGGGGGTTGACAAAGCTGCAGCATACAACTTTGAGGGATTCCTCCTTTTGCCACATGGTTTTCAAATGGCATCTGATAGAGATGTGTCAACATTGGGGAAGAAGTTTAAATAAGAATGTTTTAACCATGTGTACAAATACGCTTAATGTTGCAACAATCTGGTCTGTAAAACATATTTCTCAGAACAACTACATGGCCCTACCATGTTGGCCATTCTGTTAAGCAAAGTTCATTCAACAACTGCATGTACACACATAATTAAAATAAGCTGCTGATATAATCAGATGGATTAAAACTTCAACGAAACGACAATAATTGTCACATATTTGTTATTATACTTTATTAATACTCCATACAAACGACACGAGTACTGGTTATCTTAAGCTTGTTTGACAATCGACGTAAAATAAATAAGTTTAAACTGATTCTGATTAATACTATTCAATTTTACCTATCAAAATGGCCAACAAGGAGAGTCATTAAGGTCTTTCTTGGAACTATGTCTTGTATGGAATCCACTGAATATCAATATGTATGCAAAAGAAATCAAAAGGGTTATATTTCTTACCAATTTTCAGAAGGTAAGTATATAACAATTTGATCGGTTGTCAAGATATAATTAAAGAACACTGTCAATTCCTGTGAAGTTTGGTTGAACTGCTTCGAGTGGTTTAGGAGAAGACGCAGTTCAAAGCTTAAAGTTCATTTTAACAGGGACGTAGATTTACGTCCCTGATTTGAACCTTGTATTGTCTCCATCGGTGGCTATGTTTATCAACCAACCAATATGGATTTAACAAATAATGTACAGGTTCGCTGAAGGAGCATTTCTTCTAAATTATCTTAAAATCAGACAAGCCCCTTTGCTGATGCCACCCATCCGCCATTTCTACCAAATTATTTTGGAATCAGAAAGCACATTTAGGGGAGAAAAAAAATTGTTATGTCCCCCCGCCCTTTTAAAATGCCGCAGCAATAAAAGGTTTTTTTTACTGATGCCACCTATCTTATTATGGAGAATAATTTTGTGAAGTAGTATCAACATCCATTCAAGCATATGGAAGATCCAGTCCGAACAGAAAATTACAGCCCGGACACAAAATTGAGGAGAATGTTTGAGCCCAAACTGTGACCTGGGGCTAAGTTGGCTGGGTAATAGGAGTGACACATCATCTTGTTATGGAGAATAATTGTGTAAAGAAATATCATAATCCATTCAAGCATGTGGAATATACAGCCCGGACAAGAAATTTCAGAAAGACTGAGGGACGGACAAACTGAAACCTTCACCTCGAGAATAGGTGGCTGGGTGATGTGCAAGACACATCATCTTGTTAGGGAGAATAATTTTGTGAAGTGATATCAAAATCCACTGAAGCATGTGGAAGATACAGCCCGGACAAGACATTTCCGACGGACTGACCGTTAGGGGACTAATAACCTAGTGAAATCAAGGTACAGTCCTATCAAACAGTACTTATTGTGACCATTGACCTCTAAGTATGATCTTGACATTCGAGGTCCATGCCTGTCTTGTGCGCCACATGTCACATCAGCATGGTGAACATGTGTGCCCAGTAACTTGTGAATTCTATGATGCATGGTTCTCATTTCGACCTTTGACCTCTAAGTGTGACCTTGACTTTTGAGGTACAGGCCTGTATATTGTGTGCCACATGCCACCTCATCATGGTGAACATGTGTGCCTAGTAACTTGGGAATCGTATAGTGCATGGTTGAGATGCGGGCCGGACCAGGTACAGTCCTATCAAACAGTATTCATTTTGACCTTTGACCTCTAAGTGTGACCTTGAAAATTGAGGTACAGGCATTGGTCTTGAACGTGACACGCGGCCTCATCATGGTGAACGTTTTTGCCAAGTTTCTTGGAAATCCTATAATGGATGTTTAATATGCGGGCCGGACAAGGTACAGTCCTATCAAACAGTACTCATTTTTACCTTTGAACTCTAAGTGTGACCTTGACATTTGAGGTACAGGCATTGGTCTTGCGCGAGATACGCCACCCATCACGGTGACCGTTTTTGCCAAGTTTCTTGAAAATCCTATGATGGATTGTTAAGAGGCGGGCCGGACAAGGTTAGGTTGGACTGACGGGCTGACAGACACACATAATCGACCAAACCTATAGTCTCCAAACCGGTCTCTGGCCGGTAGGGGACTAATAAGAAACACTCTGTATAGTTTTAATATAAGCTGACCTCAGATAAGAAACACTCTATATATAGTTTCTAAGTAAATTGCGTCGGGGATTTCGAAACCGGGTGTCCCGGGTTCGATTCCCAGTCGCGGCACTACGGTCATGGTGGAGTGCCCTTGGGCAAGGCACATTTTCTAGCCTAGTTCTGGTTTGTTTACCCAGGGATCATGAATAATTAAATTTAATTGCGCGCTAAATGACCTTAGCTGTCGATGCCCCATAAAACAATATACATTAATTCATTCTAAGTAAATTGACTTCAAATAAGCCATACTCTATTATAGTTTCTATGCAAATTGACCTTAAATAAAAAAAAAAACACTCTATATGGTTACTACGAAAATTTATTATTTATTGGGGTTTTACGCCGCTTTCAACATTATTTCAGTTACATCACGGCGACAGTTCACGTTTTCATGATCCCTGGGTAAACAAACCAGTACTAGGCTAGAAAATGTGCCTTGCCCAAGGGCACTCCACCATGACCGTAGTGTACACACTCTATATAGTTTATATGTAAATCTACCTTTGATAAGAAACACTATATAGTTTATATATTAACTAACGTAAGGACACTCTACATGTATCATTGAAAAGAGTTACCTCTTAGCTTTAACACAATCCAAAGAAAATGTGGGGTCATGCATTATGCAAGAAAGAATTCACCAGGCGAAAATGTTAACCATCATTTCGGGCCCGGACAAAACCCAGTGTTTAGCATTCTCTACTTTCACTTTCAAACAACGTCAAAATACTAACAGTGATCGAATCAATCATTCATTCTGGTGATGGTATACACACAATTCTATGCAAACAATGGTTTTTTTATGGACTATTTGGATGTAGACCAGTATGACAGCTGATGAAGTAATTTGACCTACATCTACGTCAGCTGTCATGCTGATCTACACCCAAATAGTCCCTTAAAAAACTTTGTTTGTGTAGAAATGATTGTACATGTACACCGTCACAACGTGACCGACCGTTTAAACCCGTTTAAAGCCGTTGACCGCTTGCACAAGATTGACTGTATATAGATTAATAGATAATAAAAAAAAACACTTTATCAAGTGTCTATATAAACTAACCTCAAATAAGAAACACTCTATATAGTTTCTATGTAAATTGACTTCAAATAAGAAAGATTGTTTTTAGTTTCTATATAAACTAACCTCAAATAAGAAACACTGTATACAGTTGCTATGTAAATTGACTTCAAATAAGAACAAGAGCGCCAAATGTCACAAAATACGCCCGTCCTGTTTTTTTGAGACTAATTAAGTATAGTGATAATTGGTTGTACATCAGGAAAATTTAGAGAGCAGACACTGTTAGTACAGTTTTGGTCATTTCAAGGGACATAAGTGTGTAGTGACTAAGATAACGTGGTAAGTTATCAAACTTGTCCAAGATAATTATGCCAATACACAATCTGACCAAATTTGGTGATGATTGGACAAAGGCTTCTAAAGTTATTGAGCTGACAAGACCAATTTTAGGTAATTTCTATGATTAAAGAGTAATAACTCTCAATTTACTAAAGCGATATGGCTAGTTATCAAACTTGTCCGAGATAGTATGCCAATACACATTCTGACCAAATTTGGTGATGATTGGACAAAGGCTTCTAAAGTTATTGAGCTGACAAGACTAATTTTAGGTTATTTCTATAATTAAAGGGCAATAACTATTGATTGACTGAAGCGATATGGCTAGTTAGCGAACTTGTCTAGGATTTTATGCCAATACACATTCTGACTAAATTGCGTGATGATTGGTCAAAGACTTCTAAAGTTATTGAGCTGACAAGACCAATTTTAGGTAATTTCTTTAATAAAAGGGCGATAACTTTTGATTGACTTAAGCGATATGGCTAGTTAACAAACTTGTCAGAGATATTATGCCAATACACATTCTGACTAAATTTGGTGTTGATTGGACAAAGGCTTTTTAAGTTATTGAGCTGACAAGACCAATTTTGGGTAATTTCTATAAGTAAAGGGCGATAACTCTTGATTGACTAAAGCGATATGGGTAGTTATCGAACTTGTCAGAGTAATTATCCCAATACACATTCTGACCAAATTTGGTGATGATAAAACATAGGCTTCTAAAGTTATTGAGCTGACAAGACCAATTTTGGGTAATTTCTATAATTAAAGGGCAATAACTCTTGATTGACTAAAGCGATACAGTTAGTTATCGAACTTGTCCGAGATATTATCCCAATACACATTCTGACCAAATGTGGTGATGATTGGACAAAGGCTTCTTAAGTTATTGAGCTGACAACATACTGGACGCCGCCCGCCACCGCCAGCACCGCCCGCCCGCCCGTACGCCGCAGGTAAAACTATAATACGATCCGTTTTTTCAAAACGGGCGTATAAAAACTCTTTTTAGTTTCAATGTAAATTGACCTCCGATAAAAAACACTCTATATAATTGTTATGTAATTGACCTCAAATAAAAAACACTCTATAAAGTTTCTATGTAATTTGACCTCAGATAAGAAAAACTCTACACAGTTTCTATGTAAATGGACCTTAGATAAAAACACTCTATAAAGTGTCCATGTAAATTAACCTTAATTAAGAAACACTCAATACAGTTTCTATGTAAATTGACCATAAAAAAGAAACAATCTATATAGTTTCTATGTAAACTGACCTTAAATAAGAAACCATTTGTAAACTTTCTTTGTAAATCGACCTTTAATCAGAAACACTCTATATAGTTTCTATATTAACTAACCTTAGAATACTATGTATAGTTGCTATGTAAACTAACCTTAATTAAGAACACTCTAAAACGTTTCTATATATAACTAACCTGAAACAAGAGGGCCATGATGGCCCTGGATCGCTCACCTTAATTATACAATGTACTGCAATGCAAAACACATCAAGACAATTATTCTGAATGCAACCTCCACAGTGTTAATAAAATTTTCCTTCATTTGGCCTAGTGATCTATATTATTTTACCTGATATGACCCATATTCCAACATGGAATAGATATCATCAAGACAACATTCAGAGAAAGTTTCAACTTCCTCAAAGTAAAAATGCGGCCTCCGAAAATTGAACAATGTGTTTCTGACCCAATATGACCCATATTCGAACTTGACCTAGATATAATTCAGACAAACATTCTGACCAAACTTCAAGCTGCTGAAGCAAAAGATGCGGCATCCAAAGTGTTAACAATATTTTCCATCAATTTGGCCTAGTGACCTAGTTTTAGACCCTACATGACCCATATTCGAACTTGGCTTATATATCATTTAGATAAACATTCTCATTAAATGTCAAGCTGCTGTAGCAAAAAATATGTCTTCTACAGAGTTAACAAGACTTTCCTTCAATTTGGCCTAGTGACTTAGTTTCTTACCCAATATGACCCATATTCGAACTTGACCTAGATATCTTAAAGACAAACATTCTGATAACATTTCTGAAGCAAAAAATGCGGCCTCTAGAGTGTTAATAAGATTTTCCTTCAATTTGACCTAGTGACCTATTTTTTGACCCAACATGACCCATGATCGAACTTGACTTACATATCATAAAGAAAAACATTTTGATAAAGTGTCAACATGCTCAAGTTAAAAATGCAGTATTCATAGTGTTAACAAGATTATCCTTCAATTTGGCCTAGTTACCTAGTTTTTAACCCGGCATGACCCATATATATTCGAACTTGGCCTAGACATCATTCAACTCAACATTCTAACCAAATTTCAAGCCACTGAAGCAAAACATGCGGCTTCTACAGAGTTAACAAGATTTCCCCTCAATTTGGCCTAATGACCTAGTTTTTGACCCAATATGACCCATATGTTAACTTGACCTAGATATTTTTCAGACAAACATTATGACAAAATGTCAACATGCTCAGGTTGAAAATGTGGCCTCTACAGTGTTGACGAGATTATCCTTCAATTTGGCCTAGTGACCTAGTTTTTGAACCAGCATGACCCATATTTGAACTTGGCCTAGATATCATTCAGCTCAACATTCTGACCAAATGCGGCTTCTAAGTGTTAACAAGATTTCCCTTCAATTTGGCCTAGTGACCTACTCGAACTTGACCTACATATCATCAAGACAAACATTCTGATAAAGTTTCAACATGCTGAAGTTGAAAATGTGGCCTCTAGAGTCTTAACAAGATTTCCCTTCAATTTGACCTAGTGACCTAGTTTTTGACCTCATATGACCCAGTTTCGAACTTGTCCAAGATTTGATGGAGATGAATGTTCTGATGAACTTTCATGAAGATTGGATGCAAAATGTAGCCTGTAGAGTGTTAACAAGCTCAAATGTTGACGACACACGACGGACGGACGCCGGGAAAAAATGTGATCACAATAGCTCACCTTGCACTTCGTGCATAGGTTAGCTAAAAAGAAACACTCTATTTAGTGTTTTTGTAAATTGATATTGATTTCAAATCAGAAAAACTCTATAGGGTTTCTATGAAAATTGACCTCCAATAAGAAAAACTCTTTTATAGTGTCTATGTAAATTGACCTCAGATAAAAAAAAAATCAATATAATCGTTATGTAAATTGACTTCAAAACAGAAACAATCTATAAAGTTTCTATGTAACTTGACCTCAGATAAGCACAACTATACATAGTTTCTTTGAAAATGGATCTTAAACAAAAACACTCTATAAAGTTTCTATACAAACTGACATTAAACACTGTATATAGTTCCTATGTGAGTTGACATCAAATAAGAAACACTCTATAAAGTTTCTATATAATTTGACCTGAGATAAGAAACACTCTGTATAGTTTCTATGTAAAGTGACCTAGTTGATTGATTAATTGATTGATTCGGGTTTAACGCCGTTTTTAACAATTTCTCAGTCATATCACGGCGACCAGTTCACCTAAACACGTATTCCCTGGTTTTCTCACACCAGTTCTCCACACAACAATCTTCCCAAGCAACTGGCTGCTTTTCCACATAGACTTAGCCCATTGGTGGAAGACGGATGACGCATGTCGCATTGACTTTTGTCAAACGTCCGAAAGAAAGTTGGCCGAGCCGGGATTCGAACTCACAACCCCTGGATTGACAGCCCGCATCATTACCGACTGAGCTACCGGGGCTCGGCTAAACTGACCTAGGATAAGAAACACTCTATATAGTTTCGATGTATATTGACCCAAAAAAAGAAACACTCAAAATAGTAAAATCTAAAAATGACCTAAAATAAGAAAAGCTAGTACTATCACTGAATCCGATTAATAGCCCCCGAACGCCGCCCTGATAGGTAAGGTAGTGAAATATTTAGAAACCTCACCTTAAATTCATCTTGTAATGTGATCGTTATTCTCTGGACAAGAAAAAAGTAAGAAAGGGCAATGACAGTTACTCTAGGGACAAAAAAAAGTAACAGTTATTATAGGGACAAAAAAAAGTAACAAAGGGCAATAACATTCGTAATTAGCTAAAATAGAGTTATGGTTCATGTACTCTGCACTTCCTCTCACGGCTCTAAGTTTAATTGAATTCCATCATGTGGTTTTTAAGTTATTCTCCAGATAAGAAAAAATAACAAAGAGCAATAAATCTGTAATTAGGCAAAATAAAGTTATGGTTCCTGTACACTGCACTTCCTCTCAATGTGTTTTATCATCGTATGACGTTTTATTGAATTCCATATTGTAGTTTAAAAGTTATTCTCCGGACAAGAAAAAGTAACAAAGGGCAATAACTCTACCATTGTATGAAGCTTTATTAGATTCCATCTGGTAGTTATTAAGTCATTCTCTGGACAAAATAAAAATAACAAAGGGCAATAACTCTGTAATTAGATAAATAAAAGTTATCGTGTTTGTACACTGCACTTCCTTTCATTGTGCTCTACTACCGTTTTTTGAAGTTTTATTAGATTCCATCTAGCAGTTATTAAGTTATTCTCTGGACAAGAAAAATAAACAAAGGGCAATAACTCTGTATTAGATAAATAAGAGTTATCTTATTTGTACACTGCACTTTATCTCATTGTGCTCTACCATTGTATGAAGTTTTATTACATTCCATCTAGTAGTTATTAAGTAATTCACTGGACAAGAAAAAGTAACAAAGGGAAATAACTCTGTTATTAGCTAAAGTAGAGTTATGGTTTTTGTAGACCGCACTTCCTCTCATTATGCTTTATCATTGTACGAAGTTTTACTAGATTCCATCTGGTAGTTATTAAGTTATTCTCCGTACAAGAATAAGTAACAAAGGCCAATAACTCTGTAATTAGCTAAATTAGAGTTGTGGTTCTTGTACACTGCACTTCCTCTCATTGTGCTCTACCATTGTATGAAGTTTTATTAGATTTCATCTGGTAGTTATTACGTTATTCTCCGGGCAAGAAAGGGTAACAAAGGGCAATTACTCTGTAATTCGATAAAATAGAGTTATGGTTCTTGTACACGGCACTTCCTCTCATTGTGTTCAACCATTGTATGAAGTTTTATTAGAACATATCAAGTAGTTATTAAGTTATTAAACAGACAAGAAAAAATAACAAAGGACAATAACTCTGTAATTAACTAAATTAAAGTTATGGTTCTTGTACACTGCACTTCCACTCATTGTGCTCTAGCATTGTATGCAGTTTTATTAGATTTCATCTGCTAGATATTACGTTATTCTCCGGGCAAGAAAAGGTAACAAAGGGCAATTACTCTGTAATTAGATATAATAGAGTTATGGTTCTTGTACACAGAACTTCCTCTCATTGTGTTCAACCATTGTATGAAGTTTTATTAAATTCCATCCGGTAGTTATTCAGTTATTCTCCGGACAATAAAAAGTAACAAAGGGTAATAACTCTTTAATTAATTTAGTGTATCGTTCTTGTACACTGCACTTCCCCTCACTGTGCTTTACCATGGTATGAAGTTTTATTACATTCAATCAAGTAGTTTTAAAGTCATGCTCCGGACATGGAAAATTGCAACAGACTCACTCGGACTAACTCCAACATATCCCCCTTCAAACTTCGTTTGTCGGGGGTATAATTATATAAAGTTTTAACATAAATTGACATCAGATATGAAACACTCTATACAGTTTCTTTGTGAACTGACTTCAGATAAAAAACCTACTATATAATTTCTATGTAAACTTACCTCAAATAAGAACAACTCTATATAGCTTCTATGTGAACTGACTTCAGATAAGAAACACTCCATATAGTTTCTATGTAAATTGACATGAACTAAGATCCACTCTATATAGTTTCTTTGTTAACATACATTAAATAAAACACACTCAATATACATTCTATGTAAATCCACCTCGAATAAGAACCACTCTATATAGTTTCTATGTAAATTGACCTTAACCCTTTCCCTCATACGGTAATTCTGCAGCAGACGACTTTGAACATGTTTTTTAAAAAAATAGAAAATCTCGAGAATTGAATGGATAACCTATGACCAAAAGGGGAAAACATTGTGGCTAAAGGAGAAATTGCACGTTTTGTGCAATTTCTTCTTTTGTCACTTTGTTTTCAAAAAGCCATCTGCTGCAGAGGCGTCAGAAAGCGTCTATATGAGGGAAAGGGTTAAATAAGAAACACACTATATAGTTTCTATGTAAATTGACAACAAATAAGAAACACTCTTTATAGTTTCTATGTATGTTAACCTCAGATAAGAAACATTATATATGATATATATATGTTGATAATGATCTGTGAGAATGATTTTTTCTAGTTGATATGGGTTTTTGTTTAAAATGTACTCCTGGTTAAGCCAGATATCTGTTCTCCCCACTTCATTCAATATTCTTTTTATTTTTGAGATCCATTTGGTTCTCAATATTTGGAATATCTAACATAAATTCATAAATTTTATGTGATAATTTGTTTTTATAACCAGTTATTATCCGGTTCCAATAGCTAATCATACGACTTTTTATTAAAATACGAAGTGGTAGTCTTCCACATTCACCAAACAACATATATAAAGGTGTACTTTGTTTTAATTGTAAGACTTTTCTTAAGAATCGAGTATACATTGAATCAAGTAGTTTGTTGTCTTCATATCCCCATATCTCAACTGAGTACAGGTGTATGACAAGAACAGTGTGATCAAGTAGCTTAAATATTAGATCAAGAGGCAGATTTAGGTTATGTATACATTTATATATGAAAAACAGTGCTTTTAGGGCCTGCTGTACTGCATGTTTTCTTGTTTTTAGGAACTTCCCATTGGCCGCAAGAAAAAGTCCCTAAATATTTATATTTTGGTACTTGCTCCAGGTCATTATCTGCAATATGTAATTTTACTTTAGGCTTTTTAGTACCAAAGACCATACTTCTAGTTTTGTCAATATTAATATTTAATTTCCACAATTTGCAGTAGTCAACAAAGTCATTTATTAATGCATTTTTTTAGGTTTTTTTATTGTTATCGATGAAATTAGTGGGTTTCAATCTCAATTGTTAATAATCATTGTTTATATTATCTGAACAATAAGTTAATATTCATTATTTATTTTATTTTTGCTTCTCTATGTAAGTTGACCTCAAATAAGAAACACTCTATATAGTTTCTATGTAAACTCAGCTTTAATAAGAAACACTCTATAAAGTTTCTATGTAAACTGACCTTTAATAAGGATTTCAGAACAAGAAATATATATCCCTTATCCAAAGATAGGTGTGAAAATGGTGAGATATGGAGGAACAACCACTGACACAAATCTGTCCCCTAATATATCTGTTATTACTTAATTAAACCCAAAACATGTATTGTGCATACTCAAAGGAAAAGCCTCTGGAAGATGGGGCTGAAGATTGGATAAGGACTTAATCTTGTCACATATAAGGAATCGGCAGCAAACAACTTTGAAAGCATCTTTTATCTGTTATCACTTTATTAAACCAAGTAGTGTGGGTACTCAAAAGAAGCGTCTTAGGGAAACAATGCTTGTGAGTATTGAAAACATAGGGTCAAGAAATCTGTGTTAATAAAAGTATAATAATTGAAAACATTGCTGATTATGAGCATTTTCTCCTTTTGCTACAATGTTTTCAAAAGTTGTCTGTTGCAGTTGCATCAAGTGTTTGTGGGTAAGTAAGATTGATTAATTGATTGATGGGGGTTTTACGCCATTTTAACAATTTTTCAGTCATATCACGGCGGCCAGTTCA
>JASEVX010000008.1:14676535-14896648 GCA_031761405.1 Serripes groenlandicus
GTGTAAAATGATCTGATTAATGTATATTGATAAAACTCTAATCGAAGTGTAAATGATCTGATTAATGATATTGATAACACTCTAATCGAAGTGTAAATGACTCATGATAATGATATTGATAAAACTCTATCGAAGTGTAAATGATCTGATTAATGATATTGATACAACTCTAATCGTAGTGTAACTTGATCTGATTAATGATATTGATAAAACTACTAATCGTAGTGTAAATGATCTGATAATGATATTGATAAACTCCTATCAATAGGTAAATGATCTGATTAATGAATATTGATAAAACTCTATTCGAAGTGTAAATGATCTGATTAATGATATTGATAAAACTATCTATCGAAGTGAAAATGATCTGATTAATGATATTGATAAAACTCTAATCGAAGTGTAAATAATCTGATTAATGATATTGATAGACAGCGTCATAAAACGCTGGAAATGTCTCCGCCATGGACAATTTCATTCAGATACAATGTCTCCGCCATGAACAACTTCATTCAGATACAATGTCTCTGCCTATGACAGCTTCATTCAGATACAATGGCTCTGCCATGGGACAGCTTCATTCAGATATAATGGCTCTGCCATGGGCAGCTTCATTCAGATACCAATGGCTCTGCCATGGACAGCTTCATTCAGATACAATGGCTATGTCATGGGCAGCTTTATTCAGATACAATGGCTCTGCCATTGGGCAGCTTCATTCAGATATAATGTCTCTGCCATGGACAGCTTCATTCAGCTACAATGGCTCTGCCATGGACAGCTTCATTCAGATACAATGGCTCCGCCATCGACAGCTTCATTCAGATACAATGGCTCTTCCATGCACAGCTTCATTCAGATACAATGTCTCCGTCATGGACAAGCCCTACATTCAGATACAACTGGCTCTGCCATGGGCAGTTTCACTTCAGATACAATGGCTCTTGCCATTTACAGCTTAATTCAGATACAATGTCTCCGCCTCATGAAACAGCTTCATTCAGATACAATGGCTCCGCTCATGAACAGCTTCATTCAGATACAATGGCTCCGCCATGAATCAGCTTCCATTCAGATACAATGGCATCCGCCATGAACAGCTTCCATTCAGATACAATGGCTCTGCCCATGGACAGCTTAATTCAGATACATTGTCATCTGCCATGGATCAGCTTCATTCAGGATACAATGTCTCCGCCATGAACAGCTTTCATTCAGATACAATGGCTCCGCACATGAACAGCTTCATTCAGATACAAGGCTACTGCCATGACAGCTTAATTCAGATACATTGTCTCTGCCATGGATAGCTTCATTCAGATACAATGTCTCCGCCATTGAACCAGCTTCATTCAGATACAATGGCTCCGCCCCCATGAACAGCTTCATTCAGATACATTGTCTCTGCCATGGACAGCTTCATTCAGATACAATGGCTTCGGCCATGAACAGCTTCTTTCAGATACAATGGCTCTGCCATGGACAGATTCATTCAGATACAATGGGCAGCTTCATTCAGATACAATGGCTCTGCCATGGACAGCTTCATTTCAGATACAATGGCTCTGCCATGGACAGCTTAATTCAGATACAATGGCTCTGCCCATGGACAGCCTTCATCATGATACAATGTCTCTGGCTCATGGACAACTTCATTCAGATACAACATGGCTCTGCCATGGACAGCTTAATTCAGATACAATGTCTCCGCATTGAACAGCTTCATGTCAGATACAATGGCTCCGCCATGAACAGCTTCATTCAGATACAATATATCCACCATGGACAGCTTAATTCAGATACAATGGACAGCTTCATTCACGATACAATGTCTCCGCCATGAACAGCTTCATTCAGATTACAATAGCATTCGCCATGAACAGCTTCTTTCAGATACAATGGCTTCTTGCCATATGGACAGCTTCATTCCCGATACAATGGGCAGCTTCATTCAGATACAATGGCTCTGTCATGGACAGCTTCATTCAGATACAATGGATCTGCCATGGACAGCTTCATTCAGATACAATGGCTCTGCCATGGACAGCTTCATTCAAGATACAATGCTCTGCCAATGGACAGCTTTATTCAGATACAATGGCTCTGCGCAATGGACAGCTTCATTCAGATACACAATGTTCTATGTCCATTGGACAGCTTCAATTCAGATACTATGTCCTCCCGCCATGGACAGCTTCATTCAGATACAATGGGCTCTGTCATGGACAGCTTCATTCAGATACAATGTCGCCGCCATCGACAGCTCATCAGATACAATGGCTCTTCTATGGACAGTTTCATTCAGATACAATGCTCTTCTCATGGGACATCATTCATTCAGAATACAATGGCTCCTTCCATGGGACAGCTTCATTCAAATAATGACACTCCGACATGGACAGCTTCATAGAATGGCTCTTCCATGCACAGCATTCATTCAGATACAATGTCTCCGCGTCATGGACAGCCTCATTCAGATACAATGGCTCTGCCATGGGCAGTTTCATTCAGATACAATGGCTCTGCCATTTACAGCTTAATTCAGATACAATGTCTCCGCCATGAACAGCTTCATTCAGATACAATGGCTCCGCCATGAACAGCTTCATTCAGATACAATGGCTCCGCCATGAACAGCTTCATTCAGATACAATGGCTCCGCCATGAACAGCTTCATTCAGATACAATGGCTCTGCCATGGACAGCTTAATTCAGATACATTGTCTCTGCCATGGACAGCTTCATTCAGATACAATGTCTCCGCCATGAACAGCTTCATTCAGATACAATGGCTCCGCCATGAACAGCTTCATTCAGATACAATGGCTCTGCCATGGACAGCTTAATTCAGATACATTGTCTCTGCCATGGATAGCTTCATTCAGATACAATGTCTCCGCCATGAACAGCTTCATTCAGATACAATGGCTCCGCCATGAACAGCTTCATTCAGATACATTGTCTCTGCCATGGACAGCTTCATTCAGATACAATGGCTTCGCCATGAACAGCTTCTTTCAGATACAATGGCTCTGCCATGGACAGATTCATTCAGATACAATGGGCAGCTTCATTCAGATACAATGGCTCTGCCATGGACAGCTTCATTCAGATACAATGGCTCTGCCATGGACAGCTTAATTCAGATACAATGGCTCTGCCATGGACAGCTTCATTCAGATACAATGTCTCTGCCATGGACAACTTCATTCAGATACAATGGCTCTGCCATGGACAGCTTAATTCAGATACAATGTCTCCGCCATGAACAGCTTCATTCAGATACAATGGCTCCGCCATGAACAGCTTCATTCAGATACAATATATCCACCATGGACAGCTTAATTCAGATACAATGGACAGCTTCATTCAGATACAATGTCTCCGCCATGAACAGCTTCATTCAGATACAATGGCTTCGCCATGAACAGCTTCTTTCAGATACAATGGCTCTGCCATGGACAGCTTCATTCAGATACAATGGGCAGCTTCATTCAGATACAATGGCTCTGTCATGGACAGCTTCATTCAGATACAATGGATCTGCCATGGACAGCTTCATTCAGATACAATGGCTCTGCCATGGACAGCTTCATTCAGATACAATGGCTCTGCCATGGACAGCTTTATTCAGATACAATGGCTCTGCCATGGACAGCTTCATTCAGATACAATGTCTATGCCATGGACAACTTCATTCAGATACAATGGCTCTGCCATGGACAGCTGAATTCAGATACAATGTCTCCGCCATGAACAGCTTCATTCAGATACAATGTCTCCGCCATGAACAGCTTCATTCAGATACAATATATCCACCATGGACAGCTTAATTCAGATACAATGGCTCTGCCATGGACAGCTTTATTCAGATACAATGGCTCTGCCATGGACAGCTTCATTCAGATACAATGTCTATGCCATGGACAACTTCATTCAGATACAATGGCTCTGCCATGGACAGCTGAATTCAGATACAATGTCTCCGCCATGAACAGCTTCATTCAGATACAATGTCTCCGCCATGAACAGCTTCATTCAGATACAATGGCTCCGCCATGAACAGCTTCATTCAGATACAATGGCTCTGCCATGGACAGCTTCATTCAGATACAATGTCTCCGTCATGAACAGTTTCATTCAGATACAATGGCTCTGCCATGAACAGCTTCATTCAGATACAATGGCTCCGCCATGAACAGCTTAATTCAGATACAATGTCTCCGCCATGAACAGCTTCATTCAGATACAATGGCTCCGCCATGAACAGCTTCATTCAGATACATTGTCTCTGCCATGGACAGCTTCATTCAGATACAATGGCTTCGCCATGAACAGCTTCTTTCAGATACAATGGCTCTGCCATGGACAGATTCATTCAGATACAATGGGCAGCTTCATTCAGATACAATGGCTCTGCCATGGACAGCTTCATTCAGATACAATGGCTCTGCCATGGACAGCTTAATTCAGATACAATGGCTCTGCCATGGACAGCTTCATTCAGATACAATGTCTCTGCCATGGACAACTTCATTCAGATACAATGGCTCTGCCATGGACAGCTTAATTCAGATACAATGTCTCCGCCATGAACAGCTTCATTCAGATACAATGGCTCCGCCATGAACAGCTTCATTCAGATACAATATATCCACCATGGACAGCTTAATTCAGATACAATGGACAGCTTCATTCAGATACAATGTCTCCGCCATGAACAGCTTCATTCAGATACAATGGCTTCGCCATGAACAGCTTCTTTCAGATACAATGGCTCTGCCATGGACAGCTTCATTCAGATACAATGGGCAGCTTCATTCAGATACAATGGCTCTGTCATGGACAGCTTCATTCAGATACAATGGATCTGCCATGGACAGCTTCATTCAGATACAATGGCTCTGCCATGGACAGCTTCATTCAGATACAATGGCTCTGCCATGGACAGCTTTATTCAGATACAATGGCTCTGCCATGGACAGCTTCATTCAGATACAATGTCTATGCCATGGACAACTTCATTCAGATACAATGGCTCTGCCATGGACAGCTGAATTCAGATACAATGTCTCCGCCATGAACAGCTTCATTCAGATACAATGTCTCCGCCATGAACAGCTTCATTCAGATACAATATATCCACCATGGACAGCTTAATTCAGATACAATGGCTCTGCCATGGACAGCTTTATTCAGATACAATGGCTCTGCCATGGACAGCTTCATTCAGATACAATGTCTATGCCATGGACAACTTCATTCAGATACAATGGCTCTGCCATGGACAGCTGAATTCAGATACAATGTCTCCGCCATGAACAGCTTCATTCAGATACAATGTCTCCGCCATGAACAGCTTCATTCAGATACAATGGCTCCGCCATGAACAGCTTCATTCAGATACAATGGCTCTGCCATGGACAGCTTCATTCAGATACAATGTCTCCGTCATGAACAGTTTCATTCAGATACAATGGCTCTGCCATGAACAGCTTCATTCAGATACAATGGCTCCGCCATGAACAGCTTAATTCAGATACAATGTCTCCGCCATGAACAGCTTCATTCAGATACAATGGCTTCGCCATGAACAGCTTCTTTCAGATACAATGGCTCTGCCATGGACAGCTTCATTCAGATACAATGGCTCTGCCATGGACAGCTTCATTCAGATACAATGGCTCTGCCATGGACAGCTTTATTCAGATACAATGGCTCTGCCATGGACAGCTTCATTCAGATACAATGGCTCTGCCATGGACAGCTTCATTCAGATACAATGTCTATGCCAATAACCCTTCTCCTGCTGACACTGTCACTGGTACGATCGAATATATCAAGTAAATACACATTAGTGGACTTTTCTTTTTAGGCATGAGAAAAGGACAGTGAGGATAAGATTATATTACACTAAATCTCCGCTAGAAATGAACTTTTTAGTTTTTACATTTATTATTGCACAATATCAACCTGATCCCCTCTGTTGCGGGAAAAACGCAGTCATAACACGCTTTGAAACATCTCTTCTGTGAACATCTTAATTTGTAAAATATGTTGTGTTTGTTTATATGGGCGGCGAGCCCCGGTAGCTCAGTCGGTAGCGACGCGGGCTGTCAATCCAGGCGTTGTGAGTTCGAATCCCGGCCGGCCAACTTAACATTTCCTGCTGCTGATATCAATTACATACATCTGCCATGACAAATTAGATAACAAAATGCGAATTAAAAGGAAATTTTCGCCAAAACATTATAACAGTTATAAGATTATTACTGATTTATTAAAAACTCGCCCGACAGATTTTTATTAAAAAGATATGTCATTTAGGACACTTTTTCGTCTGCCATCTGCCGAAATTTCATGAATATCTATCGAACCAATTTTTGATGAATCATAATGCAGTAAAACGTCCGTCGCGCTCCGGAACGTACACTACAGAATTATAGCTATATACGCATTCAATGAAATGAATACACATGTTTTCATTATAATCATCAATTTCAATCTTTTAACTCCCGCAAACAAACTAAAACATAATAACTGATATATTGTCAGAAAACTTTGCATTGTTATCAGTGTGTATACCACGTGACTTTTGACGTCATATTTGCGTGGTCAGACAGCAATAATTGCTCTTGTTAAGAATGTAAAAACAATGGTAACTTTTTTTATTTCTTCACCCTTTTTAATGAGACATGGCGGAGTCTACGCCGCTTACAATGTCCTATATCCGGGGTTTTACAGGAGTTTGATTGGTGGTCGAGTTTGTTCAAACACTTCGACGAACCGTTTCTCAAAATCCAGTTTTGATAATGCTCCGGCTGTCGGCGATATTAATACATTTTGAGAAAAGGTTCATCGAAGTGTTTGAAGAAACTAAACCACTAATCAAACTCTGTTGAAAAACCGGAGATAGGGCTCTGTAAGCGGCGTAGACTGCGCCATGTTTCATTAAAAATGGTGAAGAAATAAAAAAGGTTACCTTTGTTTTTACTTCTAAACCGAAGTAAAATATTTCTGTCCACCGTAGCTTTAAAGACATTCCATAAACAGAAAACGACACTCACACTGTTCCTTTCAACATCAGAACTGGCTTTTTTGCAAGTGACATTAGTTTCCCACTGATTTCTGCCCTCCAACCATGAAACTATGTATATGTATACATCGCTAGTGACTGCTGGACTCCTGGTGAACTTCACTGAATAAACATTTCAAATGTTGATTTTGATTTGTGTCTACGTTGTGATATAATTTTACTATTTAGCATTTTTCAATTGATCACTTGACGTCATTTTGTACGTCACGTTCTTGCACGTCGGTAAACAAGTTTACTGTTTTGATGGTTATTATGGAACAAAACATTAAACCCTTGTTATTAGAACAACGTAACAACAATTGCAAATTTCCGGTGTCTTTTGTTTGTGTATATGTGAAATATACCCAGCTTAAACAGGTACTAAAATTACGTTGTTGTCCGCCTATGCATCAACTCGTTTCTATGACAACGATTTATAACTAAACTAATTGTCCTGGTGTTTAGCCATGTCTGGGGGCGTTGTCCTGGTGTTTAGCCATGTCTGGGGGCGTTGTCCTGGTGTTTAGCCATGTCTGGGGGCGTTGTCCTGGTGTTTAGCCATGTCTGGGGGCGTTGTCCTGGTGTTTAGCCATGTCTGGGGGCGTTGTCCTGGTGTTTAGCCATGTCTTATTGTCCTGGTGTTTAGCCATGTCTGGGGGCGTTGTTCTGGTGTTTAGCCATGTCTGGGGGCTTCTTCCGCAACGCATGCAACAGATCACGACGTACCGTCTGACGTGATCAATAGAGAAAAGCACGTTCTTGACGTACCGTCTGACGTGATCAATAGAGAATAGTACGTCCTTGATGTACCGTCTGACGTGATCAATAGAGAATAGTACGTCCTTGACGTAAGATTTAAACGATGTTGGGACAATTATCACTTCTCCCGGCCGAGTCAGATAAAGTTCATGTCGAAAGTCAAGAACGTAATATTCTATTTATCATGCATACTAAATTATGTTTTCAGGTAGATCTACTTTCATTTTAACTTGTTTCAAGAAATTACATACAAAACATACAACAGCCCTTGCATTAATGACTCTACCCAAACGCCGAATTACATTGTGTAACGAAATACGGAAGCTAAATAGGTCCGACTTTAGTACACATGATAGGTCAACATGTATGTCAACCGCCGTGTTTTGAAAATGATTAGTTATGTTGGATCTGAATGTCGTTGTTTTAAGTTAGTTCAGGCTATTGACGTTCAAGTAGCACTCAACAGTGAAATACAAAAGACTCTATTCAAAACAAGTGTGATGCATAGTCGTCGTTTAGATCGGAATTATTCATTTTTTGAAAAAGGAAACCGTCACTGTTTTGGGTAGACATGACGAAGACACGTTACGAAACTTTTAGTTTTAGGAATGATCATAAACACTTGCTGTACGTGTAAATTATAAAGTTATATAACAAGAAGAAACCTTTTCTTGACATCTAGAACGCATAATTATTTTCTGTGGGAATTGCTGTATGAAAAAGGAATTCATTGCAGTTCGTGAACCCCTTCTCGTGATAGAAAACAGACTGATGATAGAACATCAACATTTGTCTTCAGTCGTGGATGCATTTAAGTATGAAACTGCTTGTGGAAACATAGATATGTTTCTTATTATAGGACAGAACTCGCTTTAGATTGTATTTAAACAAGTTTACCTATGAACTGATCACAAGAGAATAAACAGGTCTATGTATGCTACATTTTGCCAGGGTCTTTCAAATGAAAGACCCTGATTTTGCACAAAGAAAGACAGTTCATGAAGTAAGTCTGAACATGCAGATTCCGTGTGATTTATATAACGATATTCTTTTCGATTTGTATTTGCATTATTTTAAAATGTGTTGAAAGTTTCTAGGGATGGGAACGAATACTGAAAACGATATTCGAATATTCGTTTTACTTATTCGAATATATTCGAATATTCGTTTTACTTATTCAAATATATTCGAATATTCGTTTTACTTATTCGAATATATTCGAATATTCGTTTTACTTATTCGAATATATTCGAATATTCGTTTTTCGAATCAAAAATCGGTATCCGATTTCAGGTTTATTCGAATGCTGGTACTCTTCCATTTCTTTTTTTCAAATAATGGCGATTTCCCAAGTATAAGTGTAAGCTATTATTTACGTATATATTGCATGTTTTCAACTGTTCTTATACTCTTTTTTTTCTCAACAGATATATTTGAATTTCAAGTTGATGTAAATCAAGAAAAGTATCCACTCGAAACGATAAACAGAATTGCAACGTTTTCTGATCCGTATACTTATTCAAGTGTCGCTTGGTTACCGAATTTAATATTTAACCGAATCAAATAATTAACGAAGTAATGATATATTTTATTCATACAAAAAGCAAAGGAAGTTGTAAGAAAACAAAATTGCAGACGATTCAATTTGTTCGCTGATGTGAATTCGATTTTAAAGATGTAAAGAGGAAAGCTGCATACTTTTGAGACGTACTGCTATGATAAATATGATTTATGCAATTATTGCAATAACTGTCTATGGTGTAAATATCGACTAGGTTTGGGTTAAGCTGGGAGGTTTTTACGAAAATTGACTTTCACTTTCGTAATGATATGCAGACTGTCACCGTTTATACATGTGTGTTTGTTAAAACATATCGATCAAACCGGTCGTCAAGGTGATGTCTGGTTACACATGATACGAACTCTGGTAAACGTATACGCGTGACAATTATCGATTTTATAATTGATACTTACGTTGTAAAAACACCACAAACGAAACATATACACTCTTTATCACTTCACCCTTACTCATGATTAATTCCAACTCGCGATTGTACAAATAATTTTTGGTCACTTTTTTTTTTATTTCTTAAAAAAATAAATTCGTAAACTGAAAACGAATATTCTTATTCGAAAACAGTATTCGGATATTCTTATTCGAAAACAGTATACGAATATTCGTCCTTTTTTCGAATATTCGAATATTCGTATATTCGTTCCCATCCCTAGAACTTGAAACGTAATTAAAACAAAATTAACTTTATTTCTGCTTTTTATTTGTGTTTGTTCATTGCTTTGAAGGCTATACTATCAAGTCTGCAGTTAGGATGCGTTGCGCTGTATATTTACATATTCCACCCATCTCTGAAATTTCTCGAACGGTACGTCGCCTTTCACAGTCGATGACGTCTTGCACTAATTTCACTGTTCTGTCTTCGTTGTACAGCAGCCGCCAACGAAATGCATTTCCGTACAGCCGTCGCTAAATATACGATGCCATTTATACTCAAGTGCCCTTGAAACATTCTTGTATTATCGTTCTGTTGATTTCATCTGGCAAAGTGTTTTGATAGGCGTCATTCAATCGGGAATCTACCTACACAACATAAGCCTACACTTCTTCTTATGTGGTTGTTTACCCTCGCCTATCGGCATAAAGCCATTTGGCGAGCAGCTATTATTCTCTCTCCAATTTTTTTTTATTAATGGGGGTAGACTATATATGGGTTTTTTTCAATGTTTTTATTATAATATATATGACCATTGACACTGACTGCTTATATTTCATTGTTGCATATCCCGCTTTCTGTTTATAGGTTCATTATTGTATGTGATAATAAGCCTACACATATAATAGTTCCACTTTTATAGACCCGAACGATGTCATTCAAATAGGATGAAAGTGAAAGTTTAACTAAATAATAAAACATGTGTTTATTTGAATGCCTGATAAGACACTTGAAATCAAGCTATTTTTCACAATCATTTATTTGTTTAATAGTTCAACAAACTTATACACGCTTGGACTTTTATAAAAAATAAGGTTTTATATACGTGTTTCTAATTTCTTTGTAAGCTTCACATTGTATAACAAAATGAAATTCATCTTCTATAACATCTGAGCGGCAACACGGACATTACCTTTCTGGTCTAGGTACTTTATTACTTCCATGTCTACCCGTTTCTATTTTAAGGTTATGCGAGGAAAGACGAAGTCTAGTCAAGTTTACTCTTATATTTCTTGGTATTACTTTTTTCTAGATATTCGCCCAGGGAAAAATCTGTTTTAATAAATTTGTACAAAAGTAATTAAATATTTATTTTTTCTAAATCACTGTATTACTTTTGTACAAAATTATCAATAACCCTTTGCTTAAATATGCCTATAACATGACTAACCAGACTACCGCAAAAATAGCACAATACCGCTAAATATAGGGATTATCAACACTCGTGTTCCTCCGATTGCGGTCAACGGTCCGAATGATGATAACTGCGAGCTCTCGGTCAGTATATATATATATATATATATATCCATGACTATGTTTGAAAAGCGTTTTTGTTTTCGAATGTAGGGAATTTGTATTTGTTATGGGTAATCCCTGGTATTTCGGTTCGCTTGATTGTGTTATGACCATTAGATGTACGTAAGCATGATGAGTTTGATGACCTTAAGTTCAAAGTCAATAATGCAGTATTTTCAAAAAAAATTATGCTATACTCATTTATCCCCGATGCTATGCCTTATTTATATGCTGGTGAATTACAGGAAACGTTTTACATGTAGTGACAAGTTGTAAACAAATGGAGTCAAAATGCTTTTGTAAACAAGGATGTAAAAAAGCCTTAACATAGATATTTGATATAACTTATTAAATAATTAACAGATAGATGTTTTAGCATTTCCCATATACAACACATCTAAGTTTAAAGTGCCAGGTCGGATAGATGTTTAAGCCTTTCCCATAACAAATATAAGTTTAAAGTGCCAGGTCGAATAGATGTTTTAGCCTTTCCCATATACAACAAATATAAGTTTAAAGTGCCAGGTCGAATAGATGTTTTAGCCTTTCCCATATACAACACATATACGTTTAAAGTGCCAGGTCGAATAGATGTTTTAGCCTTTCCCATATACAACACATATACGTTTAAAGTGCCATGGCGGGAAGATATTTTAGCGTTTCCCATATACAACATATATGAGCCGTCCCACGAGAAAACCATCATTACTGACTCTGCGAAATGTATCGGCCTGGATTAACCTGCACATTCCGTCTCTAGGGCATAGAGTCTGTCTGGGTTAGCCTGAGCGGCATGCTGGTTTTCTCGTGGGACGGGGCATATAAGTTTAAAGTTCCAGGTCGAATAGATGATTTAGCCTTTCCCATGTACAACACATATATGTTTAAAGTGACAGGTCGAATAGATGTTTTAGCATTTCCCATATACAACACATATAAGTTTAAAGTGCTAGGTCGGATAGATGTTCAGCCTTTCCAACATACAACACATATAAGTTTAGAGTGCCATGACGATTAGATGTTTTAGCCTTTTCCATATAAAACACATATGAGTTTAAAGTGCCAGGTCGGATAGATGTTTTAGCATTTCCCATATACAACACATATAAGTTTAGAGTGCCATGACGAATAGATGTTTTAGCATTTCCCGTATACAACACATATACGTTTAAAGTGCCAGGTCGGATAGATGTTTTAGCATTTCGCATATACAACACATATAAGTGTAAAGTACCAGGTCGAATAGATAATTTAGTATTTCCCATATACAACACATATACGGTTAAAGTGCCAGGTCTGATATATGTTTAGCGTTTCCCATATACAACACATATAAGTTTAAAGTGCCGAGTCGGATAGATGTTTTATGAATTTCCAACATACACGATAAATAAGTTGATAGTGCCAAGTCGGATAGATGTTTTAGCCTTACCCATATACAACACATTAAAGTACCATAATAGGTCGGATAGATGTTTTAGCCTTTCCAACATACAACACGGATAAGTTTAAAGTGCTAAGTCGGGTAGATGTTTTAGCCTTACCCATATACAACACGGATACGTTTAAAGTGCCGGGTCTGAAAGTTGTTTTAGCCCTTCCCATATACAACATATATGCTAGACACGACTTATTTTAAAATCTTTATAAATGAAAGTATAGCAATTGAATAGAGTTAAAAATGGTAAGGCAATAAAGAACGTCTGAAGCATATGCAGTAAAATGCGTCTCCACATGCAATAAGGACGTAGATAGTACAATCTCGTATTTACTCTTGTAGATAATGAATATCAATTTTGAATGTTTAATCTTTTACCTCATTTGATATTTTTAGACTAGTCTACAAACAAAATATAGGTCAATAATAATTTTAACCCTTTCCCTCTTACATCAGATCAGCAGCAATCCACTTTCAATACATCTAGACAAAAACAAGGAGGGCAAATTTGTTTAAATATAGTTGAAAACATTGTGAGGAAAAATGTAATTTGGTCCTAATGACTTTTCAAAAGTCGTCTGCCACAAGTTCTTATAATTTCGTCTGTATCCGATAATTTGTTTGTTTAGTGGGTCTCTATCGGATAATTTGTTTGTTTTATTGGGTCTTTATCTGATAATAGTTTGTTTTATTGGGTCTTTATCTGATAATAGTTTGTTTTATTTGGTCTGTATCTAATAATAGTTTGTTTTATTGGGTCTTTATCCGATAATAGTTTCTTTTATTGGGTCTTTATCTAATAATAGTTTGTTTGATTGGGTCTTTATCTAATAATAGTTTGTTTTATTGGGTCTTTATCCGATAATAGTTTGTTTTATTGGGTCTTTATCCGATAATAGTTTGTTTTATTGGGTCTTTATTCGATAATAGTTTGTTTTATTGGGTCTTTATCTGATAATATATTGTTTTATTGGGGCTTTATTTGATAATGTGTTTGTTTAGTGGGTCTTTATCCGATAATTTGTTTGTTTTATTGGAGCTTTATCTGATAATTTGTTTGTGTTTTATTGGGGCTTTATCTGATAATTTGTTTGTTTTCCTGGGGCTTTATCAGGTAATTTGTTTGTTTTATTGGGGTTTATCCCATTTTGTTTTGAGGGGGGGGGGGGCTTCATCTTTATCCGATAATAATAGTTTGTTTTATTGAGTATGTATCCGATAATTTATTTGGGCTTTATCCGATAATTTGTTTGTTTTATTGGGGCTTTATCCAATAATTTGTTTGTGTTATTGGGGCTTTATCCGAAAATTTGTTTTTGTTTTATTGGGGTTTTATGCAATAATGTGTTTTCTTTATTGGGTCTTTATCCGATAATTTGTTTGTTTTCCTGGGGCTTTATCAGGTAATTTGTTTGTTTATTGGGTTTTTTACCAAAAATGTGTTTGTTTTATTGGGGCTTTATCTGATAATTTGTTTGTTTTATATGGGCTTTACTCTTATTTTAACATTATTTCAGTTACGGCGACAGTTCACTTATTCAAGATCCCTGGGTAAACAAACCAGTACTAGGCTAGAAAATGTTCCTTGTCCAATGCCAATCCACCATGAGTGTCTTGCTGCGACTGGGTATCGAAACCCGGACGCCCGGTTTTAAATTTTCACTTTAATTGCCTTCAAATGTTCGTAATTATTATGTGTCTTACCTGCCAGGTCGGCTTAAGATTTAAGTTTTTTCTCATATGCAACACCGTTGCTGCAGACGACTTTGAAATCATCCTGGAAAAGATATGATAAATCGCAATCAATATAAACTGAATAGAGTTGAAAATATTTGCATACCATGTTTATTCATGAAACTAATCTTGGTCCAATAGACTCAGTCCATGTATGTTCATGAAGGCTAATCGTGGTCCAGTTGAATCAGTCCATGTATGTTAATGAAGTCTAATCTTGGTCCAGTTGACTCATTCCATTTATGTTCATGAAGGCTAATATTGGACCGTTGGACTCAGTCCATGTATGTTCATGAAGGCTAATATTGGTCCAGTGGACTCAGTCCATGCATGTTCATGAAGCATAATCTTAGTCCAGTGGACTCAAGCCATGTATGTTTATGAAGGATAATCGTGGTCCTGTTGACTCAGTCCATGTTTGTTCACGAAGGCTACTAATGTTCCAGTGAACTCTGTCCATGTATTTTCATGAGGGCTAATGTTGGTCCAGTTGACTCAGTCATTATATGTTTATGAAGGCTAATCTTGGTCCAGTTGACTCAGTCCATGTATGTTCATAAACGCTAATATTGATCCAGTCAACTCAGTCCATGTATGTTCATGAAGGCTAATCTTGGTCCAGTTGAATCAGTCCATGTATGTTTATGAATCTAATCTTGGTCCAGTGGACTCAGTCCATGTATGTTCATAAACGCTAATCTTGGTCCAGTTGACTTAGTCCATGTATGTTCATGAAGGCTAATCGTGATCCAGTTGAATCAGTTCATGTATGTTCATGAAGTCTACTAATCTTGGTCCAGTGGACTTAGACCATGTATGTTCATGAAGGATAATCCTGGTCCTGTTGACTCAGTCTACGCATGTTCATGAAGGCTACGCTTGGTCCAGTTGACTCAGTCCATGTATGTTCATGAGGGCTAATGTTGGTCGAGTTGACTGAGTACATGAATGTTCATGAAGGCTAATCTTGGTCCAGTGGACTCAGACTATGTATGTTCATAAAGGCTAATCTTGGTCCGGTGCACTCAGTCCATGTATGTTCATGAAGGCTAATCTTGGTCCAGTGGGCTCAGACTATGTATGTTCATAACGGCTAATCTTGATCCGGTGGAATCAGTCCATGTATGTTCATAAAGGCTAATCTTGGTCCGGTGGACTTAGTACATTTATGTTCATGAAGGATAATCCTGGTCCTGTTGAATCAGTCCACGTATGTTCATGAAGGCTACTATTTGTCCAGTTGACTCAATCCATGTATGTTCATGAAGGATAATCCTGGTCGAGTTGACTCAGTCCATGTATGTTCATGAAGGCTAATCTTGGTCGAGTTGACTCAGTCCACGTATGTTCATGAAGGCTAATCTTGGTCCAGTTGACTTAGTCCATGTTTGTTCATAACGGCTAATCTTGGTCCAGTTGAATCAGTCCACGTATGTTTATGAAGGCTAATCTTGGTCCAGTTGAATCAGTCCATGTATGTTCACGAAGGCTAATCTTGGTCCAGTTGAATCAGTCCATGTATGTTCACGAAGGCTAATCTTGGTTCAGTGGACTCAGTCCATGTATGTTCATGAAGGCTAATCTTGGTCCAGTGGACTCAGTCCATGTATGATCACGAATGCTAATCTTGGTCCATTGGACTCAGTTTATGTATGTTCATGAAGGCTAATCTTGGTCCAGTGGACTCAGTCCATGTATGTTCATGAAGGCTAATCTTGGTCCAGTGGACTCAGTTCATGTATGTTCATGAAGGCAAATCTTGGTCCAGTGGACTCTTTTTTCAAAACGAATCTATTAACTACGTCATTTGAATATTTTTTAATTTATGTCACGGAAAAAAGACTTAATATAACAATTGACGAGATGTGTTTTTCTTGTATTAGTATTTTATGATGAAATGTGTGTTTCTTGTATTAGTATTTTATGACGAGATGTGTGTTTCTTGTATTAGTATTTTATGACGAGATGTGTGTTTTTTATAGTAGTATTTTATGACGAGATGTGTGTTTCTTATATTAGTATTTTATGCCGAGATGTGTGTTTCTTATATTAGTATTTTATGCCGAGATGTGTGGTGTTTCTTGTACTTTATGCCATTGCAACAGTAGTTCAATCATGTCACGAACCCTTGGTCAACCAACCAGTACTTGCGCACCGAGACCGCCGCGAGCGGTGATCGAACCCGTCTGGTCAAACTTCCCCTTCCATCAATTCACGGAATCATCCAATTAATCAGAATAACATTTTCCGTAACACGATTAGACTACTCTACAAATCTTGGAAAGTGTACTCGATTGTGACCGAGTGTTATTTATTTATGTATAGGAGTCAGTAAGCAAAACCAATAATTGGATTATTATTCACATATTAACATACGGTCAGCCACCATAAAGTATCCGCGTCGTGTTACAAGTATACACCGAGACAAAAGTGAAGTACATTCAGTTTTCTCTGATATCTTCTACTTCATCTTATGTAGACTACACACACATGACTTTAGACGTTTTTTTATGATGAGTTGTTTGATACATCTGCAATATTCATGTTTAAACAAACACCATGATGGGTTTTTTTCACAAACTCATCGCGATTAAATATAATGCCATACTGCCTTAAATACACAGTGAAGTTAACATTCCATCATCAAAAATGTCCATGGATATGTTAACTTCATGGGAATGAGTCTTATATTACGACATTCAGACGACCCCCGTTGATTGATTGATTTATTTATTGATTGATTGATTGATTGATTGATTGATTGATTGATTGATTGATTGATTGTGTTAAACGCCGGTTGCAAGCATTCTTCAGTCCACCTACTCATGTGTTTCCTGGCTTTCTCACGCACGTACTCCACACAACATACTTTCCAAGCAACTCGTTGCTTTTCCAAATTGACTGACGCTTGGAAGAATGACTTTTGTCAATCGTCAGAAAGATTGTTGGCTGAGCTGGGGTTCGAACTCATAACGTCACTACCGACTAAGATACCCCAGTTCATTGAAGAGGTCCTTTATTGAATTCCACTCCTTCATGGGAAAGGCATCCCATCCCTTTGTAGAACGTAAATCGAGCGATGCCCTTTAAAAGGGTCCCATAAAATGCTCTATTCGCATTTGGAAAAATATGAATGTGAATTTAATAGTGCTTAATTTTTACCCTGGTGTTTATATATGTATATATATATATATAAATATAAACACGATTTAACCGAGATGACATTTTCAATATCATATATTTAAAACGAAAATGATTTATGGACAAGTTTTCTGAAAATTGGGATTACAAATTGTAAACAGTATTGAGACAGTGGTTAAACAAGTTAAAACGCCTAGTTCTAAGTTAGTTTTCCTTTTTTATCGAAACGCTATCTGTCAAAAAAGGCGTGTATATAAAAGGGAATTGATGAACTAAGTGACAATCTAATTCAACGAAATGTCTGAACAGGTTAAAATTTTCAAGGGTGACAACATTTTCATTAGCGGTACATTAAAACCTGCATCGATCGTTGTTCGCGATGGTAAAATATCAGAAATTTTGGATAAAACCTATCGTTTTAATAGAACATGTGATACGCAATGTGAGGTATGTACAGTCATATAGCATTAATTACATTTAGATCTACATGTATTAATAATTTAAACAATGCGATTATATATTGTATGATATTTTATTTTATTTTTACAATAATGATAACAATCATATTACTGTTACTACGACTACTACTACTGATAAAGGCCTCCGGCCTAAATTAACAACATACAGTATTTTGTATATAATTCATGTATATTTGTACGATACATACATATAATGTAACGTATATTCTTTGGTGATTTATAGGCCCATGGGTCCGGGTGTACTATAACATATAATTATTGTTAAATCATGAATTTATATTATAAATTGTTAACACATTTTACAATACTAGACAATTTACTTACTTACAGTTATGAATATAATACAACAATGAATCGAATGAAAGATTACTTATTTATCTATTTCAAGATCTCTCCGTTTCCGAGCTTTGATAATATATTAAGATAACTTTGCATTTCTACTTGATCATAAACATATTCGGAATGTGTTGGATGGAACTGGCATATTGTTAAACCTTCCAGTGCGAGACTGAATAGTTTTTGTAAATGCAGTCAATATATAATTTATAAAAAGAAGAATTCAGCAAAATTAACTTATAAAAACGGAGCTTATTAGACCTTTTTAAATCAACATGTAGTTTATGTTTGTCAAAGTCAAGCTTCGTTACATGGATGCACTCAAACACTTGTTTTCGTTCTTAGTACCTTGGTTCAAACAAACATATCCAAAGCCATGACTATATAATAGATATTCAATTGCTTTAGCCCAAGAAACTTTGCTCTTCTTCACACTGTAACTGCATCGTATAGTATTGCTTTGTGTATTTAACCTTCTAAGGAGGCGAAACCAATAATTATGGAGTCTTTTGTATCTCATAAAAATGTTTTGTATGTAACAAGATACATTTATATGTGTACGTTAATAAAATTCCGCTCTGTTCTGTTCTGTATCCTTTTCCCATATACAACAATTCTGCAGTAGTCGATTTTGAAAATATCTTAGCAAAATTGTTCGAAAAGTTTGTAAATGAAGGTATGATAATCAGTGTAAACGAGTCTAAAATAGTGTGGCAAAAGTAGAAATTACTAATTATGAGCAATTTCTCCTTTTGCAAAGCTGTATGTATATAATTAAGCCTGTACATTAAAAAAAGGTACAATTTCTCTTATATGAACAGTGTCAGTTCAGATAATCTTGTTCCCCAGCTCAGAATCTACTCAAGTTGATAGAATCTAATCGTTAGAAATGTGTAAGAAAATAGTATAGATCATGCGTAAGAAAATAGTATAGATCTTGATATACACTTGATATACACCGTTCACAAATGCGAACTCATACCCTCATATACAAATACACAGGCTCAATTTGTATACACACTATGGACTCCTCGTGTAACTACTTTCAATATTTAACAAATCTGCAGCAGTTTAATGTCTTAACGAGTGAAAACAAATGAAACATCTCTATAAATGAAATTACACGTATCGAATACACTTGAAAACATTGTTACAAAAGGGGAAATTGATCATTTTGAGCAATATCGCATTTCATCACAGTGTTGTGAAGAGTCGTCTGTTGCAGATATGCCCGACTGATTTTGTACGTGATAACGGCATACGTTCGCTATTAACTGTCTGTCTTGTTTATCTTTATGTCGGGGATCCGGTTACCAGGTGAAATTACGACTCATATCAATTTATGTCGGGGATCCGGTTACCAGGTGAAATTACGACTCATATCAATTTATGTCGGGGATCGGGTTACCAGGTGAAATTACGACTCATATCAATTTATGTCGGGGATCGGGTTACCAGGTGAAATTACGACTCATATCAATTTATGTCGGGGATCGGGTTACCAGGTGAAATTACGACTCATATCAATTTATGTCGGGGATCCGGTTACCAGGTGAAATTACGACTCATATCAATTTATGTCGGGGATCGGGTTACCAGGTGAAATTACGACTCATATCAATTTATGTCGGGGATCCGGTTACCAGGTGAAATTACGACTCATATCAATTTATGTCGGGGATCCGGTTACCAGGTGAAATTACGACTCATATCAATTTAATCTGACTGTGATTACACATAAAGTCGTTTACGATGGCCAAGGTTAAACTGTGTACTGTCTGACCTAACCTATATAATCAAATATAAGTATAATGTTGCAGTTGCAATACGTCGCTTTGTATCGGACTACGATAAGCGTGGGAAAATGATATCTCGTGATATCTCGTGATACCTTAGGTTTCAAGAGATTTCAATGTTCACGCTCCCAGTTGACAATATCGCTAGTGCAACATCATTCTCCATTTTTTACACATAAACATACATTTTAATAGTATCGGCAAAAAAGCTTTTCGCCATGTACAATTGAAATATCATCATTTTATACAGAAAATACTAATTTATTTTACAAATTTCAATATTATTAATAATGAAATAACACATCTAACACATGAATTTTGATTCACGTGAAATGATAATGTGAATGGCGTCACTTTACCGTATGAGGTATCGTATTTGTCACATTACCGTATGACGTATGAGGTATCTTAATTGTCAATGGCGTCACATTACCGTATGAGGTATCGTATTTGTCAATGGCGTCACATTACCGTATGGGGTATCGTATTTGTCAATGGCGTCACATTACCGTAAGAGGTATCGTATTTGTCCGAATCAAAACCGAATTTCAGTCCGCAATGTTGTATTTTTCAAGTTACATGTTTGCACGTACGGGTGGGTATACATATGTCCTCCCGTTATCACGTTACATGTTTGCACGTACGGGTGGGTATACATATGTCCTCCCGTTATCACGTTACATGTTTGCACGTACGGGCGGGTATACATATGTTCTCCCGTTGTCAATTGTTTGACTAGCCATACTCCTTGAACATGCAACTGTTGCACGTTGAATACGTGAAGAAGAACGTTTTAACGTAACTTTTGCTGAACGCGACGTAAAGAACAACAATAACAAAACAAACATACGGTAATGTGACGCCATTGACAAATAACAAAACAAACACACAAGCCCTTCAAGAAGCCTATACATGATCACACACAGTTGTGCAAGTATGCAATGGAGATGACATTGTAATTAATTGAATCACAAAAACTTCATACGGCGGGTTCGAAATTCATTGCATTTACGATCAAAAAGCGTACCGGTTTAGTGCGTTTTTGGTCAAAATAATTTCCCATAATTCTCGCTCTACGAATTGAAAATATGGAAGATCCTGATCAGACGTAACGAACTTGCTGTCTAATATGCATTTTCACTGGTTGCAACATCCCAAACATAATTTGGATGTGACGTGGCAGAATGATTGATTGACTTTTGTAGATAATCGATGTAGGCAGTGACGTACTGATTCCCGGTATTATTGACTCCCACGTGCACGTTAACGAACCTGGACGGACAAGCTGGGAGGGCTATGAAACAGCGACCATGGCCGCGGCAGCTGGAGGGGTCACGACCATCATAGATATGCCTCTGTAAGAGTGTACGATTAATAAACAAGCTGTTAATAGGAGTATTAGTATATTTAAAATTAATTAACTGCAAATGCATTCGGACGTAACTGCAGAAACCCATGTTTGGATTCAAATCGATTTTTATATTATTTATAACACATAATCTCTTCACTATCTGACTTCAACATTACACTTTTTTATATCCTTTGTATTTGTGTATAATAGTATTGCACTGTTTGCACATGGTGGTAAGATATACTAGTTTGCATTGTTTTGTAAAGTATGTGAAGTTGGCAGAGTTAGACGTTAGACATTAGATACTAGAAAGATACTCTAAACCGTAATTTACTTTGTCTTGTAACCTTTCTTGCCATTCTACTGATATTGATTGAAACCTGTTTAACGATTGTAACCCGTGATCAGAAATCGTGTTATCTATATTGTGGTTGGGTCACCTGAGATGAAGTCTAAAGGTTATCTATTCTGTTCGTCATCCGCCGTCCTCAACGTTTAGCTTTAATCAACATCTCATCCTAAACGGGACCAATTTCAACCAATCTTCACTGGAAAGGTCATTTAGTGGTTCTCTTGCAAAATGATTAAAATATTTAAAATCTATGCTGTGGCATCAGAAAGAAAGGGAAATGGTCAATCATTCTTCTCCTCGGAATCTGCTTGTCGTATTCCAATACAATTCGATAGCAATTTTCCTTGGTGATCCACTTTAAAAAGCCATATTTATTGGTTGAAAAACATGGCAGGCAGGCGGCATGAGAAAAGGGGTAAACTGAATTTCCATTATTATTAAAGTGCTTGTTTTATTTCAAGATAAATGCGTAAAAATGTTCCTTCAGCAACCCTCTAAATAATTTATAATGCTTAATTGAATTACATAGCATACGGGTGAATTCAGAAAAGGGGTAAAAATAACCTTCATCTTCAAATGCCCCGCCTGCTTAACCACTGGATCCATTTCAGCCAAACTTAAAAGAAATGTTACTTCGGTGGTCCTCTTTCAAAATTATTCAAATATATTAAATATATACAGAACTTTGGTTGCTTTGGCATCAGAAATGGCGAGAATTGCCATTACCTATTCTGATACTGTAGTCATCGGTCCCAGCGCGGCGCAAGTTAAACTTACAGCGCCGTATTTCAGGGGAGCTCGCCGTTTCATTGTCACGGGAGTGGTACGCTTTTTTTGTCACTATAGTTGAACGCCGGCTTGAAGCGGGATTCTCGCCGTATTCGCGCCGTATTTCAGGGCAACACTTCCCATCGTCGACCGCTGTTTTGGTTAGACAAGCGGGTTTCAGGGTGAGGCATGGCTACACCTGCTTGAACTAACACATAAGACATTCGTTTTTGAATGTCTCATTTACCTTCAAGATTTTTCAACTTTTGAATGTCAAATTTGAATGTCCAATGTCTAACGTCTAATGTCAAGTCAACTTCACACACTTTGTGTTTAATTGTTTAACAAAAGAACAAAATGCCTAAAATAACAATGTTCTAACGTCTAATGTCAAGTCAACTTCACACACTTTGTTTATAATTGTTTAACAAAAAAACAAAATGCCTAAAATAACAATGTTCTCTCTAGATAACACATATACTGTCCTTACAGCACGTTTCGTTACTTTCATTTGGTTTAATTCAAAGGGGTTACTGTAGATTTATTTTATTTGGAAAAGGCTTAAATGCGTTTTCTATTTCGTCGAACTGTATCAATTTGTAATGAGGATTTCTTCTTAAAGCCTTTACCCCTCTTTAAAAAAAAGGAGATAAACGCATGTACTATTATCAGTACTGATCAATATGTTGAATGAGCAATTTCTCCAATTCCCACAATATTTTCAAATGTTTTGCGCTGTGGATTCCTCTAAATTCGTGTGAGAGTGTGACAACAATATTTCAGTACAATAGTTTTGCATTAGCAATTTCTTCGAGTTTTTTCAAATGTTGTTTGCTGCAGAGTCGTTTAAAACACGTCTATATCAGTGTCACTGTCAATTATTTGACGTTTATAATACTGTAGGAAACAAGCAATACTAGAAAGAGTACATACACACCTCATTGTCTACATATTTTAAAATACGAATGAAGTTTAGGTTGTTTCTAGGGATGGCAACGAATATTCGAATATTCGAATATTCGATCATACGGTCGAATATTCGAATACTATATCATGGTTCGAATATTCGATGAAATCAGGATTTTCAACACTAAAAAATAAAAATTTAATTTCTGCTTGTTTATTTTTTTCATAAACTGTAGGTAAAGGGTTATCGATGGTCTATTTTACGCGTTGTTTACAAAGTGTCAATATAGTGTATAACATGTGAAACTGATAATCCATGCTTTAGGCTATAAGTGTGATCGATATAGTACAGATGTTTTCGTTCCAAAACATCGTAACTTCACAGTTGATTCTATGTAGTTATCGCTTTTTAGAATGAGGCATCAATCAGACAATATTTGAGGTGTTATTATCCGGTTTCGTTAATTGTTTTGATAAACAAACTGTTAAGTAGCGTTGTATTTCACATTTTGTATAATAAAAGAAGCCTTGATTGGTAATTGCGAACATGCAGATATGTAGCAAGTATCAAACTGTTCAAATAAAACCTTTTATTTGCCGATAATTGTTGCTATTCATTTTGTTCATAAATACTCGAAAATTCGATCTGCATAGCCACATCAGTTTTGAAATATCTTGACATTAGTACGTAATATTTGATTTCAACAATGCCTGTTACGCCGTATATAGTTTGGAAGTATTTCCGCCGATCTGAGAAAATAGCATCATGTACTCTGTGTGAGGCTGAGCTGTCCTACCACAACCAACCTCCGCAATCATCTACAAAACAAACATCCATCTAGATAAATAGATAACCCTTCTGTAACTACCGAGCAAAAGAAACAAACATCAATGTGTCATTTACAACAGCATTTCAACAATAGTTCAGTTATATGCAGCAAGAGAAAGATTAAACCTCAGTTGTAAACAGTGTAATCAGAGCTAAATGTTTCGAACAATACATTAAGAATGGGATCAATTAGTTAAAATCTGCGCACTTTACCAACGTATTTTTTCATACGAATTCATCGGTGTAACGGAAACGTCAAATGCGAGTACACTGGACAAATAACGAATTAAAAAAGTCTTTGTTTGGTAAGCATGCGCAAATGGGTCGAATATTCGAATATTCGAATATCTTGTGATCGAATATTCGAATACTAATTTTGGTATTCGTTGCCATCCCTAGTTGTTTCCCTTAGCAAAACAATCAATTTAGAAATTAATTTCACGTGTTCACCGTTTTTCAGTAATTGTATCCCATCAACGACAAGTCTAGAAGCATTCCAAACAAAACTCGCAGTGGCTGACGGGAAGTGTCACGTGGACGTTGGATTTTGGGGTGGAATTATTCCAAATAACGAGGTATCCGTTTATTTTCATACTCAAAAGTATTGTCTTATAGGTTCGATAATATGCATTTGTGTTTCATATGTGCCTTATTGTGTCTCATCTGACGACATTTGCAACAACATGTACACATTCAAAATTGTTATCCATTTAAGAATGAATTAATACCAATGCTGAACGCAGGTGTTGCAGGGTTCAAGTGTTTTCTGATACACAGCGGGGTGGACGACTTTCCTAGCGTTAACAAAAGCGATCTTGAAAAGGCTTTTACAGTGCTCGAGGGAACCAGTGCCGTAGTTTTGGTAACACATTTTATTATCATTATTATACGTTTTTAATGTTATGCTTATTATGACTATTAACATAATTGATTATATTGTATGTATGTCTATATGTCCATACGTTTATATCGGAAAATCGTTAAATAAAATCGCACCTGTCTGTTCCAAAAACTGAGTCGCAGAGCTCTGGATGCCCAGTAAGTAGCGACGCAGGCTTTTAATCCTGGGGGTTGTAAGTTTAAACTCCAGCTCAGCCGACATTTTTTGCCTATGTTTGAAAAGATCTCATGATTGCATATTACGGATCATCTCAGATTGACCTTTATAATTAGAATTAGCAACATGTCAATTACGGTAAAACACTCTTATTAGACGGAATAGGAATTAGCAACATGTCAACTACGGTTAAACACACTTATAAGACGGAATTAGAACTAGCAACATGTCAATTACGGTCAAACACACTTATTAGACGGAATTAGAATAAGCAACATGTCAATTACGGTTAAACACACTTATTAGACGAAATTAAAATAAGCAACATGTCAATTACGGTTAAACAGACTTATAAGACGGAATAAGAATTAGCAAAATCTCAATTACAGTAAAACCTTTCCCACATAAACACACTTATTAGACGGAATTATAATAAGCAACATGTCAATTACCTTAAAACACACTTATTAGATGGAACTATAATAAGCAACATGTCAATTACGGTAAAACACACTTATTAGCCGGAACTATAATAAGCAACATGTCAATTACGGTAAAACACACTTATTAGACGGAACTATAATAAGCAACATGTCAATTACCTTAAAACACACTTATTAGATGGAACTATAATAAGCAACATGTCAATTACGGTAAAACACACTTATTAGCCGGAACTATAATAAGCAACATGTCAATTACGGTAAAACACACTTATTAGACGGAACTATAATAAGCAACATGTCAATTACCTTAAAACACACTTATTAGATGGAACTATAATAATCAACATGTCAATTACGGTAAAACACACTTATTAGCCGGAACTATAATAAGCAACATGTCAATTACGGTAAAACACACTTATTAGATGGAACTATAATAAGCAACATGTCAATTACGGTAAAACACACTTATTAGACGGAACTATAATAAGCAACATGTCAATTACCTTAAAAAACACTTATTAGATGGAACTATAATACGCAACATGTCAATTACCTTAAAACACAATTATTAGACGGAACTATAATAAGCAACATGTCAATCACGATAATACACACTAATTAGACGGAACTATAATAAGCAACATGTCAATTACGGTAAAACATACTTATTAGACGGAATTATAATAAGCTACATGTCAATTACATTAATACACACTTATTAGACGGAACTATAATAAGCAACATGTCAATTACCTTAAAACACACTTATTAGACGGAACTATAATAAGCAACATGTCAATTACGGTAAAACACACTTATTAGATGGAACTATAATAAGAAACACCCTTATTAGATGCAACTATCATAAGCAACATGTCAATTACGGTAAAACACACTTATTAGACGGAACTATAATAAGCAACATGTCAATTATGGTAAAACACACTTATTAGATGGAACTATAATAATCAACATGTCAATTACCTTAAAACACACTTATTAGACGAAATTATAATAAGCAACATGTCAATTACGGTTAAACACACCTATAAGATGGAATTATAACTAGCAACATGTCAAGTACGGTAAAACATACTTATAAGACGGAATTAGAATAAGCAACATGTCAATCACGATAAAACACACTTATTAAATGGAACTATAATAAGCAACATGTCAATTACGGTAAAACATACTTATTAGACGGAATTATAATAAGCAACATGTCAATTACCTTAAAACACACTTATTAGACGGAACTATAATAAGCAACATGTCAATTACCTTAAAACACACTTATTAGACGGAACTATAATAAGCAACATGTTAATTACAGTAAAACACACTTATTAGATGGAACTATAATAAGCAACATGTCAATTACGGTAAAACACACTTATTAGACGGAACTATAATAAGCAACATGTCAATTACGGTCAAACACACTTATTAGATGGAACTATAATAAGCAACATGTCAATTACGGTTAAACACACCTATAAGATTGAATTAGAACTAGCAACATGTCAATTACGGTAAAACACACTCATTAGACGGAATTAGAATCAGCAACATGTCAATAAAGGTAAAACCTAGCAACATGTCAATTACGGTAAAACATAGCAACATGTCAATTACGGTAAAACCTTTCCCACATAAACAAACCTATTAGGCGGAATTATAATAAGCAACATGTTAATTACGGTAAAACACACTTATTAGATGGAATTAGAATTAGCAAGATGTCAATAACGGTAAAACCTAGCAACATGTCAATTACGGTAAAACCTAGCAACATGTCAATTACGGTCAAATCTAGCAACATGTCAATTACGGTAAAACCTAGCAACATGTCAATTACGGTAAAACCTAGCAACATATCAATTACGGTCAAACCTAGCAACATATCAATTACGGTAAAACCTTTCCCACATAAAGACACTTATTAGACGGAATTGGAATTAGCAACATGTCAATTACGGTAAAACCTAGCAAATGTCAATACGGTAAAACCTAGCAACATGTCAATTACGGTAAAACCTAGCAACATGTCAATTACGGTAACACCTAGCAACATGTCAATTACGGTAAACCTAGCAACATGTCAATTACGGTAATACCTAGCAACATTTCAATTATGGTAAAACCTAGCAACATATCAATTACGGTAAAACCTTTCCCACATAAAGACACTTATTAGACGGAATTGGAATTAGCAACATGTCAATTACGGTAAAACCTAGCAAATGTCAATACGGTAAAACCTAGCAACATGTCAATTACGGTAAAACCTAGCAACATGTCAATTACGGTAACACCTAGCAACATGTCAATTACGGTAAAACCTAGCAACATGTAAATTACGGTAATACCTAGCAGCATGTCAATCATGGTAAAACCTAGCAACATATCAATTACGGTAAAACCTAGCAAATATTAATTACGGTAAAACCTTTCCCACATAAACACACTTATTAGACGGTTTTAGAATTAGCAACATATCAATTACGGTAAAACCTAGCAACATGTCAATTACGGTAAAACCTAGCAACATGTCAATTACGGTAAAACCTAGCAACATGTCAATTACGGTAAAACCTAGCAACATGTCAATTACGGTAAAACCTAGCAACATGTCAATTACGGTAAAACCTTTCCCACATACACACGGTTTTTAACGGCTCTGTAGAAAAATGAAGGTGCTTATGGTCTTTAGCGAAGGGGCTAATATCCGGGGGGCTAAACTCCGGACGGGCTAATGCCCTGCTACAAATCATTTCCAGACACTGTTTGTGCTTTATAGTTAATTAGTGCTGCTGATAAGCTTCATAAACCAAGTATTGCATAATACATTAGTGCGTTTGTGTTGCCATTTATTGTTTATTACAAGCTTAAAATATCTTCTAATTCCAAAAAAAAAAGACATGTGGAATCTAGTCAAGACATGTTTGATCTTACGGCCCTGCGTTGATATCACGTGACAATTAATTATTTGGCAAATGCAAACAATTAGGATTAGTGTTAATTGTAAATGATGTATTTTGAACTACATGTATGGAATAGGAATTTATTTGAGAAAGTTCAAGTGGGTTATATAACTTTATATATATCTTTTTAATTTTCGAAAAACGATCCTGATTTATTTCAGTTTCACGCCGAGGTGGATTGCTGTAACAATAACAACAAAAACAACAATGTTGAAAAGGATCCACAAGGTTCGTTTCCTAAACAATAAATTGCCATGTCAAGTGACTGAGTCAGCCTGTACTTCTTCTCCCTCTGAACAGCGTAGGTTAAGATCAGCCTGTACATCTCCCTCTGAACAGCGTATGCTAAGATCAGCCAGTACATATTCTCTCTCTGAACAGCGTAGGTTAAGATCAACCTGTACATATTATCAGCCTGTACATATTCTCCCTCTGAACAGCGTAGGTTAAGATCAGCCTGTACATATTCTCCCCCTGAACAGCGTAGGTTAAGATCAGCCAGTACATATTCTCCCTCTGAACAATGTAGGTTAACATCAGCCTGTACATATTATCCCTCTGAACAGTGTAGGTTAAGATCAGCCTGTATATATTCTCCTTCTGAACAGTGTAGGTTAAGATCAGCCTTTATATATTCTCCATTTGAACAGTGTAAGTTAAGATCAGCCTGTACATCTTCTCCCTCTGAACAGTGTAGGTTAAGATCAGCCTGTATATCTTCTCCCTCTGAACAGTGTAGGTTAAGATCAGCCTGTACATCTTCTCCATCTGAACAGTGTAGGTTAAGATCAGCATGTATATATTCTCCCCATGAACAGTGTAGGTTATGATTAGTCTGTATATATTCTCCCTCTGAACAGTGTAGGTTAAGATCAGCCTGTACATATTCTTCCTCTGAACAGTGTGGGTTAAGATCAGCCTGTATATATTCTTCCTCTGAACAGTGTGGGTTAAGATCAGCCTGTATATATTCTCCCTTTGAACATTGTAGGTTAAGATCAGCCTGTATATATTCTCCCTCTGAACAGTGTGGGTTAAGATCAGCCTGTATATATTCTCCCTTTGAACATTGTAGGTTAAGATCAGCCTGTATATATTCTCCCTCTGAACAGTGTAGGTTAAGATCAGCCTGTATATCTTCTCCCTCTGAACAGTGTAAAGTTAAGATCAGCCTGTATATCTTCTCCCTCTGAACAGTGTATTTAAAGATCAGCCTGTTTATATTCTCTCTCTGAACATTGTAGGTAAATATTAGCCTGTTTATATTCTCCCTCTGAACAGTGTATTTAAAGATCAGCCTGTTTATATTCTCCCTCTGAACAGTGTAGGTAAATATTAGCCTGTTTATATTCTCCCTCTGAACAGTGTATTTAAAGATCAGCCTGTTTATATTCTCCTTCTGAACAGTGTAAAGTTAAGATCAGCCTGTTTATATTCTCCCTCTGAACAGTGTATTTAAAGATCAGCCTGTTTATATTCTCCCTCTGAACAGTGTAGGTAAATATTAGCCTGTTTATATTCTCCCTCTGTACAGTGTATTTAAAGATCAGCCTGTTTATATTCTCCCTCTGAACAGCGTAGGTTAAGATCAGCCTGTATATCTTCTCCCTCTGAACAGTGTAGGTTAAGATCAGGCTGTATATCTTCTCCCTCTGAACAGTGTAGGTTAAGATCAGCCTGTATATATTCTCCCTCTGAACAGTGTAGGTTAAGATCATCCAGTACATATTCTCCCTCTGAACATTGTAGGTTAAGATCATCCTGTTTATATTCTCCCTCTGAACAGTATATGTTAAGATCATCCTGTACATATTCTCCCTCTGAACAGTGTAGGTTAAGATCATCCTGTATATATTCTCCCTCTGAACAGTGTAGGTTAAGATCATCCTGAACATATTCTCCCTCTGAACAGTGTAGATTAAGATCATCCTGTACATATTCTCCCTCTGAACACTGTAGGTTAATATCATCCTGTACATATTCTCCCTCTGAACAGTGTAGGTTAAGATCAGCCTGTATATCTTCTCCCTCTGAACAGCGTAGGTTAAGATTAGCCTGTATATATTTTCCCTCTGAACAGCGTATGTTAAGATCAGCCTATATATCTTCTCCCTCTGAACAGCGTAGGTGAAGATTAGCCTGTATATCTTCTCCCTCTGAACAGTGTAGGTTAAGATCAGCCTGTACATCTACTTCATCTAATAATAATCGTCTCAAATTGACAGTCTTATGTAAGTTATATCTTAACAGTAATTAATTTGTATTTATTCCCATAGACTGACTTATTATGTTTATATAAAAAGAACGTTTACGATCGCTCAATTATTAACCGTACATGGTGAGTGAAATATATGACGACGACTATTTAACATATTCCACATGCGACAAATTGTACGTTCAAAGGGTCTGTATATTTTACATGTGTAACCAGAACGTAACATATTTTCAATTAAGTACAGTGAAATGTTTTCATCATATTTAACTGATAAAATACAATAATTATTCAATTGAAAATAGAAGCCACCTGCTCAAAATGCAGAAACATATACAGATACAAAAGTCACGTGGAGTTCTGAATTAGTATGTCAACTGTATTTATTTATGCCTGATCCAGGGAAGATGAGCAAATAGTGAACGAGTTTGAGTAAGGTAACGATAAGCGTTCAGACCGAGGGCAGCGTACCATGATTTAATTGGTTGCCGATACCCTCTTATATGTAAATTGATCTATTTATAGCTATCGTTTAGATTTAAAGGTACGCAACCGTATCACCCTGAACCATTCATAAAATATTTTATGTGTTTACATAAAATACCATTTATTTGTTACGTTTTAGTGGAGACGTGATATCTGTTAACGGGATCAGTTAGTCCCTTGTAAATATATTATATCTTCAGATCCGAAGGTATACAGCACCTTTTTAAGTACTCGACCAGACGAAATGGAAATGAAGGCTATAGAAATGGTTTGCGAATTATGTTTGAAATATAGGTAATTGTTTTAATCCTTATCACGCTGAATATGACTCAAAACGACGTTGATCATGCGTTAAAACTATTATACATACAGGGTAGTTATGCCACCTCTGATCATGCGTTAACACTATCCTACATACAGGGTAGTTATGCCACCTCTGAGCATGCGTTTAAACTATCGTACATACAGGGTAGTTATGCCACCTCTGATCATGCGTTAAAACTATCATACATACAGGGTAGTTATGCCACCTCTGATCATGCTTTAACACTATCATATATACAGGGTAGTTATGCCACCTCTGATCATGCGTTAAAACTATCATACATACAGGGTAGTTATGCCACCTCTGATCATGCGTTAACACTATCATACATACAGGGTAGTTATGCCTCATCTGATCATGCGTTAACACTATCATGCATACAGGGTAGTTATGCCACCTCTGATCATGCGTTAAAACTATCATACATACAGGGTAGTTATGCCACCTCTGATCATGCGTTAAAACTATCATACATACAGGGTAGTTATGCCACCTCTGATCATGCGTTAACACTATCATACATACAGGGAAGTTATGCCACCTCTGATCATGCGTTTAAACTATCATACATACAGGGTAGTTATGCCACCTCTGATCATGCGTTAACACTATCATACATACAGGGTAGTTATGCCACCTCTGATCATGCGTTAAAACTATCATACATACAGGGTAGTTATGCCATCTCTGATCATGCGTTTAAACTATCGTACATACAGGGTAGTTGTGATATTTAAATAATGGGATTTTTTTTGGTGACAATCCCAGAGAGGGCTTTATGTGATGAATATATATAATGATAAATTGAGTCGTGTTGCATACTCTAATGGCGAGGACTAGAGGTGTCAGGCAATATTATGCAATTTCTCATAAAAGACTATATTCTCAACATGTGTAGATGTAGAGCAGACATAAAGGTTACTTCTGGCAAATGAACACAGACAATTTAATCCTAGTACTTTCAGGTCAAAATACATTTAAAGGACGCCGATATGACTCAAAACAAAGATTACGTAATGGACGAATTTTTGTTTAGATGATAAAGATAATATTTACCAAATATTAGGGGCAATGACTTGGTTTAGGGATGCAGTTTTGATATTGTTTTTTTAAATTGCTAGATGTGTTGAGGTTGTTGGTTTTCGGGAGCCCGTGTAACTTTTATGTACGGTATGTTTGTACACGTTATTAGGGTGAGATGTCACATCGTCCACCTATCATCGGCGACTGCCATTCCTTTGATAGCGGATGCCAGACGACAGGGAGCACCACTCACAGTGGAGACGACTTTTCATTATCTCACCCTGGAGAGAGAGAACATCCCAGATGGCGCCACGGAGTACAAGTGCTGCCCGCCTATAAGGGGTATCAAAAATCAAGTAAATATGACCTGTTGTTTAAATAGTTTAAGGGAATCCGACGTTGTCGAGTCAATAGCGTGTGGAGACAGAATGACCCGGGTTTAATCCCTGCGTGTTGTGTTCATGCAGGAAGCCCTTACGACAAGTCACATTACATTGTCTAGTACCATGCCGGTTGTGTTGTGGTAGAGTGTCCACCTCGGTGCGGATGTTCACAGGTTCGATCCCAGACTGGCTCATGAAAATTGTATTAATTGCCTTTTTTCCCTTGGCGGTCAGGACTGTTGGATTGGCATTGTGCTAGTAGTGCTGGTACTAACTTATAACTGAATTATTTTTGAAAGCGGCTTTAAAACCATACACACAAACAACTCCTTGATCAATACTGGTAAGATGACAGAATGATAATGAAGAAGTGAACTGGCACCTTGGTATAACACAACTTCTGTAGACGGTTTAAAACCATAATGAATCCTGTTGGATGTTAGTTTGTTTGAAATGTAATTCATACATTCCCATCGCAAACTAAAAAAATTACCGGTACTTTATCCTGAAAGCGATGCAATAGTCTTGGAACATTACCCGGCCAATAGTCGTGGAACATTACTCGGCCAATAGTCGTGGAACATTACCCGGCCAATAGTCGTGGAACATTACCCGGCCAATAGTCGTGGAACATTACCCGGCCAGTAGTCGTGGAACATTACCCGGCCAATAGTTGTGGAACATTACCCGGCCGCAACATTGAGCACCAAGGAGAAAAACCATAACTTCCATTTGGAAAGTGATGTATTGCCCGATCGAGATCGAATCTATATGTCTCATTCCAGATCAGATGTACACGCTTTATCCATAACCACCGTATCAAACGATGAGATAATAATCTGAATGGGTTTAATGTTAATTATTAAATGTCCGAAACACTTTCACTGACACCAATCACTATGTCCACACTGACACTAATCACTATGTCCACACTGACACCAATCACTATGTCCACACTGACACTAATCACTATGTCCACACTGACACCAATCACTATGTTCACACTGACACCAATCACTATGTCCACAATGACACCAATCACTATATCCACACTAACACCAATCACTATATCCACACTGACACAAATCACTATATCCACACTGACACCAATCACTATATCCACAATGACACCAATCACTATGTCCACAATGACACCGATCACTATGTCCACACTGACACCAATCACTATGTCCACAATGACACCAATCACTATGTCCACAATGACACCAATCACTATGTCCACACTGAACCCAATCACTATGTCCACAATGACACCAATTACTATGTCCACACTGACACCAATCACTATATCCACAATGACACCAATCACTATGTCCACACTGACACCAATCACTATGTCCACACTGACACTAATCACTATGTCCATAATGACACCAATCACTATGTCCACACTGACACCAATCACTATGTCCACAATGACACCAATCACTATGTCCACTATGACACCAATCACTATATCCACACTGACACCAATCACTATGTCCACATTGACACCAATCGCTATATCCACAATGACACCAATCACTATGTTCACACTGACACCAATCACTATATACACACTGACACCAATCACTATGTCCACACTGACACCAATCACTATGTCCACACTGACACCAATCACTATGTCCACAATGACACCAATCACTATATCCACAATGACACCAATCACTATATCCACAATGACACCAATCACTATGTCCACACTGACACTAATCACTTTGTCCACACTGACACTAATCACTATGTCCACACTGACACCATTCACTATGTCCACAATGACACCAATCACTATATCCACACTGACACCAATCACTATATCCACAATGACACCACTGACACTAATCACTATGTCCACACTGACACCAATCACTATATCCACAATGACACCAATCACTATGTCCACACTGACACCAATCACTATATCCACACTGCACCAATCACTATATCCACAATGACACCAATCACTATATCCACAATGACACCAATCACTATGTCCACACTGACACTAATCACTATGTCCACACTGACACCAATCACTATGTCCACAATGACACAAGACAATTCTTCCTAGTATCCCTATAGTATATGTCACGAGCTGACGGCATAATAAATATAATGTAAAAGGTTAAGGTAACTCAAAAATTCAACCAATCTATTGACACTGTATTACATAAGATGTACAATTTAAATCATACAAAGATGATCTTGGCAGAAACATTGGTTCATTTACTGACAACATCTGATCCTCTCTTATGGTGCTTTTAATCGTAAAGGCAACCTTTCATGTTATTACAGGCTGCCCTTTGGCAAGGAATCCTTGACGGTCATATAGACATGGTAGTGTCGGATCATTCCCCGTGTACGCCCGATTTAAAGCTACAACAACAGGGTGACTTTCTGTCTGCATGGGGCGGCATTTCCTCACTACAGTTCGGTAAGTGGCTTTTCGTACCTTTTCTTCTTCACTGGTTCAATGATCTATCACTTACATGTATGTGTACGTACAGTCAACATCAACGGTTAGAGATATAGGAGTTTGTAAGATTGGTGTGTGAAACCACGTCCAAACTTAGCGGTATCGGTCACAGAGGAGATCGTATATTAAGTACTTGGCTATGATGCGGACTTTGTGTTAATGAAATTGTGTGTTTTTTTTCTATCATAGGGTTATCACTTCTGTGGACGTATGGTCAAGATAACGGGTTAGAGTTACCAGACCTAGTTAGGTTACTGTGTGAAAGCACGGCTAAGCTGAGCGGTATTGGTCACAAGAAAGGTCGTATAGCAGTGGGCTATGATGCTGACTTTGTAGTATGGAATCCGGAACAGTCACATAAGGTTGTTGATTTCTTGGCTTGATAATACGGGCGACTTAAGACGCGTTTTTACTATGCATTTCGTTTTGTTTGGATGGTGTTTACTTTCAAGAATTGTTCAGATATATCACGATGTTTTAGAGTTAAGTTACCAGAAGTTCTGGTCAGATATATCACGATGTTTTAGGGTTAAGTTACCAGAAGTTCTTGTCAGTTATATCACGATGTTTTAGGGTTAAGTTACCAGAAGTTCTGGTCAGATATATCACGATGTTTTATGGTTAAGTTACCAGAAGTTCTGGTCAGTTATATCACGATGTTTTATGGTTAAGTTACCAGAAGTTATGGTCAGTTATATCACGATGTGTTATGGTTCAGTTACCAGACGTTCCGGTCAGATATATCACGATGTTTTATGGTTAAGTTATCAGACGTTCTGGTCAGATATACCATGATGTTTTATGGTTAAGTTGCCAGAAGTTCTGGTCATTTATATCACGATGTTTTATTGTTTAGTTACCAGAAGTTCTGGTCAGTTATATCACGATATTTTATAGTTAAGTTACCAGAAGTTCTGGTCAGTTATATCACGATGTTTTATGGTTAAGTTACCAGAAGTCTGGTCAGTTATATCACGATGTTTTATGGTTTAGTTACCAGACGTTCTGGACAGATATATCACGATGTTTTATGGTCATAGTGTTTGGTATGACCCGAAGGGGATCGAACCCGCGACCTTCAACACCCGATGCGGACAGGCTACCACTACACGCTTTATGCAGCAAAAATAGTTGGATATAGTGTGGGGGAAGGAGACATGTTTAGAATTACATTGCATAGGCCCTATTGAATAAACGAAATCGATGCAATTAGAATTATACAATTTACCGATGAGTAGAATTTTTATATATTCGTTTTTTAAACCAAAAATGTGAAGGATCGTTATGTCAGATAAGTAGATTCAAATCGATCTCTCTGAAACTAAATGAACGTCTGTGTGCCTTACATGTATTACATAGTAAAAATGCCAATGTTTCGATAATATCTTTAATAAGTAGACACAATCTACGTATAAAAGGTTTAACACTTTTAATAAACAACATTGTGACTTATACCATAACCAATGCAATTACTTTAGGAAGTTTCTAAATTATCTGCGAGAATCTTTTGTTTCTTTGAAACTTTTATAGATTGCATGATAGCCTTAAACAATGATTGACCAACCAAGTCTTACCCTCTAAATTCACAGGAGTATTACTTAAATTTAGCATGCTTAGTTGAATAATGATTGTACATTTTGTCTGATTTTCAGATAGACATCGAGTGTATTCATCACAAAAACAAAGTAAGTCGTTTCATCAATTCGTCGCATAAAACACATCTGAAGCAGACGACTTTGAAAACGTTCTGCACAAACATCAACAATCTAAATAAATGTCATTATAAATATATTGCTACAAATGGAAACATTGTTCATTATACGCGATTTCTCCATTTGACGCAATATCTAATATATCAATGTACATGTATTGTCGTGTTCAACGTTAGTTCAGTTTAAACATGGCAGCATGATCAACTGATCAATCTCTCGAACCAATACTCCATCAAAAGTTCGTCCCACATACAGATCGGGGAGGCCAATGCTGCTGGTCATACTCAGATAATAAGTATGTCCTCATGTCACATATCGAATACAGAGAGTGACAGAGCCGGGACATTATTACCTGCTGCGCTTTCTAGGCTCGACAGCAGTACATGGTCTTCTTGTGAACATGTCCCGCCCCCTTCAATATCTATATTATTAATCATCCAAAATCTACGGCATCGTCAAAGTTTAATGAATAGTGGGAGAATCATCACAAGAGGAAGGAACACATTAATTGTTTACTACACCTCGTTCTACTTGCAGCTAACACCATACCTAGGACAGACGCTGATGGGCACTGTTACCATGACAGTTCTGAAGGGCAAGGTCATTTACAAATCCGGCACGTTCCCTGATTATCCGTTGGGTTCACCCCTTCTTATTGACCACAAAGCTGAAGATAAAACTATGGTATAAAAAGAAATCTAGATAGTGAAACACTTGTGTCGCGCATCACTGACTTCCGTGAATTTCTTTATCCCATCCTTAATCCACGTGATTTCAGGAAGCTTATGACACTAGATGGCGAGCAAGGAACATTCTGATAAATCTGCGTTTAGGCCTCAGATGATCTGGATTTTATAATGATCGCAAATTCGAGAAAGGTTTATAGTTGACGCGACTTAATTAAGTACGAGTTGTCTACGAAAGACATTCGTGGCAATCTGACACATACATAGCATACGACTATTCAAAACATTTTGACAAAGGCTTAATTCCTCAAATGGGCGATTTCTCCTTTAATCAAAATGCTTTCAACTGCATTCAATAACAGTGGTGTATTGGTCTTTCATATACAGAGATTATGTTCGTATTTTTTATTTGATGTTTTCATTGTTGTCTGCTGCAGATGATTTGCTGTACACGGGACTGGTATTGCAATAATAACAAAACTGTCCAATGTCTAGGATGTATAGATGTATTGCATTCCCAAATATATTTTAAAACAAACATATATAACATTCACATACAAATTGGTAGTACAAAATTTATGAAATTGGTCAAATCATGATTTGTCGAAGGCTATGAACCGTGCTCCGCGAAAACTAGTTCTATGGTTTGCTGTGATACATCCATCTAATTAAAACCTGACCTAAACTTCGCTCGCTCGTATATACATAAGATGATTGCCACATAAAGGTCGTCTCTGATTGGCATTTACATAAGCCAATCAAATTATCTACAACAAAATCGTTAGGAATATATATATTCAAAGGGGGAGGGTGGGGGGACCCAAAGAAATAGTCGAGATAGAGAAGCGGTGATTGTCGAGTATTCCGATTATATAGAACCAAGTGTTATTTATATCTTACGATTATATTTGTCAAAGAACGAGCTCCTGCTTATTAATATGTTCGTATATAGGGTCAATTCTACACGTCCTTTTATGTGGCGTCGTCAGATTTATTATACGTACAACGAAGTATTTGGGTATCATTTTAATGAGACTGGTGATACATGTGGATCTAATTACGCAATAATGTCTTTTGATCCAAGTGTAAATTAACTGTCAGATGCACCAGGGGTGTACATGAGTCAATCTGACTTGCAGTGCAGATCCGGATCATGCTGTACGGACACGTTTTCCGACCTTGATCTGCTCTTATCGCAACTGTCTTAACGTAGGTTATCCTGCATCGCCGCTCCATATGAGATCGTTAGAGATCGGGATTGTGTGTTGTCCTTTCTGTCATTTAGTTTAAACTAACACATGTATTTATTTTACTTCGAGTGCGAAACAAGCTGTCAGCTCGATTTGACCGCTCTCTATCTCGTTTATTTATACGGATGATTATCCCCTATTGGTATCTAACGATTTATTTAACATTTTGATTAGCTGACGCAGAGGTCAATGTGAGACGTCCTGTAATAGGCAGGCAACCGATCTGTACACGCGTTTCTTACAGCAGTGAAGTCTGGTTTTAGTGGTATTGTGTTGCTATCAAATGCAAACCTCGTCCTTCTTTTTGCAATGTTGATATCAAACCAGAACCTCGTCCTTTATTATGTAATGTTAGTAGCAAACGAGAACCTTGTCCTCCATTCTGCAATGTTGATATCAAACGATATTTTGAAATTGGGTTATCAAGTCCCGTATTCGAATCCCGTGATGAGCGAGTTTTGCATTTGCGATTTCTCCACACAAACAGTGTGAGTTCTGGTTAAGTCTCCAGGAAGCAGACATTTTGCGTGAGTATTATAAATTAAAAGCTTTTTTCGCAATCGATGTAAAATAAATAAGTTTAAACTTTACTGGCACTAATAATGCATGCGTTCCAATTGGGGTTATTGTTTTGGAAAGCAACAACTTGGATGTAAATAAGATAATATGAAAAAGCTTATTTGATACTACTAGTCAATGGCGATTTGACAATGATAAAATAGCTTTGAACTAGAATTTAACCTTCATTGTACGTGAAAATGGTGACAAAGCAAATTGAAGGGCTGATCTACTGACGGGCTATAAAACGATAAATACATGCCAGGTTTGAAGGTTAATTAGCACTGTATAAAACATGATTACAATCATAGTGTATCAATTTTTTATAATACATAGTGTTTTATCACTGTTATGAGATAATAATATATATATATATATGTTCGTCCTTTGCTAATCTACATTGGCTAAAGGGTATAACAGTTACCTGTACAACGGGGCCTGTGATTGGCTGGACGCTAAATCTGGCCAAACCGTCATTCACCATAGATTTATGTGTGACGGTCGAGCTTGGCCGGAAAGCGGATTGAAATTCGGCCAATCAGGGGCGCCGTTGTGGAGGTCTGTTAGACAGTGCTTTTTTTGCACTTTTTTCATTTACCTTTATTTTTATCTATTGTTTGACAAAATATTTTAACTACACACACACTTATATACTTACATATAATAATAAAAATATAAACAGAAAGCGGGATATACAACAATGAAAAATAAACAAAGAATATAAAAAGTCACATATATTTCATGATAAAAAATTGAAATACTCCAAATATAGTCTACCTCCATAAATAAAAAATAATTGGAGAGAGAACAATAGCTGCTCGCCAAATGCCGATAGGCGAGGGTAAACAACCCCATATGAAGAAGAAGTGTATCCAATATACGTTATACGTTATTCTCGTATCCTTTATGCTATTTCAGAGTCGTTTGCGAACATCTGTGGCATATTTTGTAATATCTGGCCAATTAAATTATGATTGTTGGTGCAAAAATGAAAACATGCTATGGGAAAAGTAGAATTTGCTCATTTTGTGCGACGTGTCCTTCTTATATTTAGACCGTTTCTACATATCGAAAAGGTCCGTGTGTAACCAACTAAATTTGGGAAAAGTCAAAACAATGGATGCTACTTTCTATCCCCCGGACTTGGGCTCCTTTTATGTTGTTCTCCTTTCTTATGGGCGATCAACTGATTCCTCAAATTCGAGTCAGAATTAGCATTGGACAGGCTAACAGCCTTTGGTTTGCTACCGTTACTTCGCTTCTTCGTCCGGGGCAAGTTTTCTGATGTGTGATTCATCGAAGCGTTACTTCTATTACCAACCTTCCGCAAAGGCCGTCCATACTCTTTGTTTCCATTTGCGTTTATGTCATTCAAGCTTGAAATCGGCATCGAAGACATTTCCGCTTGTTTCTTTTCTTCCGTGCTTCAGTATGTACGACAATGAGTCGATAGATGAGTAATGATATTACAACCGAGTTTTTCGAGGTGAAGAATGTGTTCGTGTAGGAGACCACGCCGTATTTAAAAATGAGCATTAATCGGACGATGAGAAACGGGACGTCCTGCAACGCTATTGACGTCAGGATCCCGTAAAGTTCCGGATTACAGCAGGTACTTACGTCATCGAACTCATCACCGGCCATGAGAATCCCGACCTGATCCCGCCGAGCCTTTGTTGCGGTCGACACTAAGGTAAACTGCAGGAGGCTGAGGGTCCAGATCCCCAGTATCATAAAACATAGGAGTCGGTTGTATTTCGCCTGAAATAAAACAATTTGGATTGTTACTGATTAGGGTAAGTTTTCCATTAATTAAACAAGCGGGAAGTGAAGACTTCTCAGAAGAGATAGTTTCGACAAAACAGTCCATAGAATTTATCTAGGATAAAGCTGGGTGCATTTTATATTGAAGGTCAGACTCATTAGAAATCTTAACACGAAGACTGAAGCCCAACTTTCATCAACTGAAACTGGCCTAAACGTTCTAAGCTTGTCTCGATTTGTTATTGCGGTGCATGTCTTACATCAAATAGATAGATTTAAGGCTGTTTTCATTTCCTCCGACCTATATGTTATCACACACGCATCCTCGGCCCAAATAAGCAGGAATGTAGATGAAAACAAAACTTAGATACTTCATAGATATACCGGACTGCATCGGTGATGAAGTGGTAGGGTGTTAGCTTTGAGTGCGGTAAGTGCTGGTTCGATCCCCGGCCGGGTCATACCAATAGTAGTAAATGCTACATCTCCTTGGCGCTCAGGACTTTGGTTATGGCATGACGACGGACTCGCTGGTGTTAATGGGCCAGGAGTAATGGTCACTCACACATCAAAAGCAGCAAACTTTAACATTGTTGAAAGCAGCGTTAAAAAAATAAATAGAAAAGGACAATTTAAAATTAACCGATTCGCTCTTCATGCCTGAGGAATTGTATCTACGTCCCTGATGTAAATAATGCATAGCAACATCATTTATTTGAAATCTTAATAGTGAAGATCTACTAGGGGTAATCCAAAAGTAATAGGACTTTCTTAAACACGTTTTAAGCAGTTGATTCACATTGATGAAATTCGTACCTTATGCATATTTGCATACTTGTATTTGCCCTCCTTTTTGGCGACTTAATAATTTTAATAGTTTCATTAGTATAGTTATAAATAGTTGTCATAGAAACGAGTTGAGGCATAGGCGGGCCACACCGTAATATTACAAAAAAGTACCAGTTTAAGATGTATATGTAGAGGATATTACATGAGTGGTCATTCAATACGAGATTTTATTAAACGAGTGTTCTAAAATTGATAAAAAAAAATTGTATTGAATGACCACGAATGTTATATTCTATTTATATCATAAATTCCAATTCGACGATTATTAGCGCAAAATATATATAACGTCGCTATATAGCGCCGTCATTTTCAATGCTTTTCATTATGACGTTACGTAACATTGTTATTACACTAGTTGAATACGCAATTTATTCAATACGGAATATTACGTTGCGGGAGCGATAAAAGGGTTTGTATTGCACGACAAGTAGCGTGGAAAAATCGATATCTTACGAGACCGAAGGTCGAGTAAGATATGGATTTTCCCACGCTACGAGTCGTGCAATACGTACCCATTTATCGCTCCCGCAACGTAATATTCCTTTTATTATATACCTACGATATATGAAGAGCGAAAAAACTATTAAATATACAGATTCAATATATTGTTTATTGGGGATACCTCGCTGAAAGTATTCCGCGCACTGTCTGACGTCACAATCTTGTATTTACACCGCATGTAGATACGGAATTTTAATCTGTCGTGGTGTATTTGCGCATGTCAATCTGCATGTATTTCCACCGGAAAATGTACAGGCATATAATAAATGGCTTTATTACACTCCCGGCGACGTCATTTATGATAAAAATACGGAATATTACGTTGCGGGAGCGATACAATGGTTTGTATTGCATTTCAAGTAGCGTGGAAAAATCGATATCTTACGAGACCGAAGGTCAAGTAAGATATGGATTTTCCCACGCTACGAGTCGTGCAATACGAACACATTTATCGCTCCCACAACGTAATATTCCTTTTATTATATACCTACGATCTATGAGCAGCGAAAATTTATTGAGTTTACATTTTATTAACCGTAAAATTAAGATTAAGAAGGGCGGATGAATATCGCTTCTATGATTACGCCACGCCCCATAATGCATTCCAATACGTATGCCCCGCCCAATATTTACACCGCATATAGATACGGAATTTTAATCTGTCGTGGTGTATTTGCGCATGTCAATCTGTGTGTATTTCCACCGGAAAATAAACAGGCATATAATAAATTTCAAATATACACCAGCAGAAGATACCGAAAATTTGCATGACATTAATGTGTGTTATGTTGTTCTAATTCTAAGTTGCTTAGCAAATACAAGAACGTCACCTATGAAATAATGTCAAATGAACAATGGAAAAAGTAAAATTATATAACAAAGTAGACAAAAACCAAACTAGTCTTTGGAAATGTTAATTCAGTGGAGCACAACGGGAATCAAACAGTCACTAGCGATGTATATATACAATTGTTTAATTGTTGGATGGGAGAAAGTTTACACATCATATGTAACGCATTTCGGTGGACTGTCTTTAAGCAATGGCTACTGGGAAATTAGTGCAAAAATTGAGTTGATATACATGTAAATGCTATTAAAAGATTGATTCACGTTTTTAAACCGACTTGTTTTGCTTCAAACTGCAACGTCAGAATGACGTACTTAAAATGTTCATAATCTCACAGAAATTGATTTGTGTCGAAATTATAACAAAAGTCCTATTACTTCTGGATACATCGACATTAAGCATAATTCTACACAAAATACGAAGCCTATAATTGAGAGGCGATCAGCGTCAAAAAAAACTATTTACAAGTCTGCCAGCACACACATGACGGTTTCGTTTTCTTCATATGATAAATACAATTGTGTAACACTGTTACTTTTCCATCAGTTCGATTGCTGAACGAACGTCAGAGTCGTTGTCAATCGAATTCATTTCATAGTTTATAATTTTGGTCTTTACATTAATTAAGTTAAATCACGACGACTGAACACAATATCATGATCCCTGGGATGACAAACTAGTTATAGGCTTGGAAATATGTGTTGCTCAAGGACACTCGAACATGACAGCTGTGATCCCTGGGATAACAAACTAGTACTAGGCTTGGAAATATGTGTTGCTCAGGCAAACTCGAACATGACGGCCGTGATCCCTGGGATAACAAACTAGTACTAGGCTTGGAAATATGTGTTGCTCAGGGATACTCGAACTTGACCGTTGTGATACCTGGGATAACAAACTAGTACTAGGCTTGAAAATATGTGTTGCTCCGGGATACTCGAACATGACCGCTGTAATCCCTGGGATAACAAACTAGAACTAGGCTTGGAAATATGTGTTGCTCAGGGATACTCGAACATGACGGCCGTGATCCCTGGGATAACAAACTAGTACTAGGCTTGGAAATATGTAATGCTCAGGGATACTCGAACATGACCGCTGTGATCCCTTGGATAACAAACTAGTACTAGGCCAGGAAATATGTGTTGCACAAGGATACTCGAACATGACCGCTGTGATCCCTGGGATAACAAACTAGAACTAGGCTTGGAAATATGTGTTGCTCAGGGATACTCGAACATGACGGCTGGGATAACAAACTAGTACTAGGCTTGGAAATATGTTTTGCTCAGGGATACTCAAGCATGACGGCCGTGACCCCTGGGATAACAAACTAGTACTAGGCTTGGAAATATGTGTTGCTCAGGGATACTCGAACATGACGGTCGTGATCCCTGGGATAACAAACTAGTACTAGGCTTGGAAATATGTGTTGCTCAGGGATACTCGAACATGACCGCTGTGATCCCTGGGATAACAAACTAGTACTAGGCTTGGAAATATGTGTTGCACAGGGACATTCGAACAAGACGGCCGTGATCCCTGGGATAACAAACTAGTAATAGGCTTGGAAATATGTGTTGCTAAAGGATACTCGAACATGACCGCTGTGATCCCTGGGATAACCAACTAGTACTAGGCTTGGAAATATGTGTTGCTCAGGGACATTCGAACATGACGGCCGTGATCCCTGGGATAACAAACTAGTACTAGGCTTGGAAATATGTGTTGCTCAGGGATACTCGAACATGACCGCTGTGATACCTGGGATAACAAACTAGTACTAGGCTTGGAAATATGTGTTGCTCTGGGATACTCGAACATGACCGCTGTAATCCCTGGGATAACACACTAGAACTAGGCTTGGAAATATGTGTTGCTCAGGGATACTCGAACATGACGGCCGTAATCCCTGGGATAACAAACTAGTACTAGGCTTGGAAATATGTAATGCTCAGGGATACTCGAACATGACCGCTGTGATCCCTTGGATAACAAACTAGTACTAGGCCAGGAAATATGTGTTGCACAAGGATACTCGAACATGACCGCTGTCATCCCTGGGATAACAAACTAGAACTAGGCTTGGAAATATGTGTTGCTCAGGGATACTTGAACATGACGGCTGGAATAACAAACTAGTACTAGGCTTGGAAATATGATTTGCTCAGGGATACTCAAGCATGACGGCCGTGATCCCTGGGATAACAAACTAGTACTAGGCTTGGACATATGTGTTGCTCAGGGATACTCGAACATGACCGCTGTGATCCCTGGGATAACAAACTAGAACTAGGCTTGGAAATATGTGTTGCTCAGGGATACTCGATCATGACGGCCGTGATCCCTGGGATAACAAACTAGTACTAGGCTTGGAAATATGTAATGCTCAGGGATACTCGAACATGACCGCTGTGATCCCTGGGATAACAAACTAGTACTAGGCTAGGAAATATGTGTTGCACAAAGATACTCGAACATGACCGCTGTGATCCCTGGGATAACAAACTAGAACTAGGCTTGGAAATATGTGTTGCTCAGGGATACTCAAACATGACGGCTGGGATAACAAACTAGTACTAGGCTTGGAAATATATTTTGCTCAGGGATACTCGAACATGACGGCCGTGATCCCTGTGCTAACAAACTAGTACTAGGCTTGGAAATAGGTGTTGCTCAGGGATACTCGAACATGACCGCTGTGATCACTGGGAAACCAAACTAGTACTAGGTTTGGAAATATGTGTTGCTCAAGGATACTCGAACATGACCGCTGTGATCCTTGGACATATGTGTTGCTCTGGGATACTCGAACAGGACCGCTGTGATCCCTGGGATAATAAACTAGTACTAGGCTTGGTAATATGTGTTGCTCAGGGATACTCGAACATGACCGCTGTGATCCCTGGGATAACAAACTAGTACTAGGCTTGGAAATATGTGTTGCCCAGGGACATTCGAAAATGACGGCCGTGATCCCTGGGATAACAAACTAGTACTAGGCTAGGTAATATGTGTTGCTCAGGAATACTCGAACATGACCGCTGTGATCCCTGGGATAACAAACCAGTACTAGGCTTGGAAATATGTGTTGCTCAGGGACATTCGAACATGACGGCCGTGATCCCTGGGATAACAAACAAGTACTAGGCTATGAAATATGTGTTGCTCAGGGATACTCGAACATGACGGTCGTGATCCCTGGGATAACAAACTAGTACTAGACTTGGAAATATATGTTGCTCAGGGATACTCCAACATGACCGCTGTGATCCCTGGGATAACAAACTAGTACTAGGCTTGGAAATATGTGTTGCTCAGGGACATTCGAACAAGACGGCCGTGATCCCTTGGAGAACAAACTAGTACTAGGCTACGAAATATGTGTTGCTCAGGGATACTCGAACATGACCGCTGTGATCCCTGGGATAACAAACTAGTACTAGGCCAGGAAATATGTGTTGCTCAGGGATACTCGAACATGACGGTCGTGATCCCTGGGATAACAAACTAGTACTAGGCTTGGAAATATGTGTTGCTCAGGGATACTCCAACATGACCGCTGTGATCCCTGGGATAACATACTAGAACTAGGCTTGGAAATATGTGTTGCTCAGGAATACTCGAACATGAACGCTGTGATCCCTGGAAAACAAACTAGAACTAGGCTTGGAAATATGTGTTGCTCAGGGATACTCGAACATGAACGCTGTGATCCCTGGGATAACAAACTAGTACTAGGCCAGGAAATATGTGTTGCACAAGGATACTCGAACATGACCGCTGTGATCCCTGGGATAACAAACTAGAACTAGGCTTGGAAATATGTGTTGCTCAGGGATACTCGAACATGACGGCTGGGATAACAAACTAGTACTAGGCTTGGAAATATGTTTTGCTCAGGGATACTCGAACATGACGGCCGTGATCCCTGGGATAACAAACTAGTACTAGGCTTGGAAATATGTGTTGCTCAGGGATACTCGAACATGACCGCTGTGATCCCTGGGATAACAAACTAGTACTAGGCTTGGAAATATGTGTTGCTCAGGGATACTCGAACATGACCGCTGTGATCCCTGGGATAACAAACTAGTACTAGGCTAGGAAATATGTGTTGCTCAGGGATACTTGAACATAATCACTGTGATCCCTGGGATAACAAACTAGTACTAGGCTTGGAAATATGTGTTGCTCAAGGACACTCGAACATGACGGTCGTGATCCCTGGGATAACAAACTAGTACTAGGCTTGGAAATATGTGTTGCTCAGGGATACTCCAACATGACCGCTGTGATCCCTGGGATAACAAACTAGTACTAGGCTTGGACATATATGTTGCTCAGGGACATTCGAACAAGACGGCCGTGATCCCTGGGAGAACAAACTAGTAATAGGCTTGGAAATATGTGTTGCTCAGAGATACTCGAACATGACCGCTGTGATCCCTGGGATAACAAACTAGTACTAGTCTTGGAAATATGTGTTGCTCAGGGACATTCGAACATGACGGCCGTGATCCCTGGGATAACAAACTTGTACAAGGCTTGGAAATATGTGTTGCTCAGGGATACTCGAACATGACCGCTGTGATACCTGGGATAACAAACTAGTACTAGGCTTGGAAATATGTTTTTTGCTCAGGGATACTCAAACATGACCGCCGTGATCCCTGGGATAACAAACTAGAACTAGGCTTGGAAATATGTGTTGCTCAGGGATACTCGAACGTGACGGCCGTGATCCCTGGGATAACAAACTAGTACTAGGCTTGGAAATGTGTAATGCTCAGGGATACTTGAACATGACCGCTGTGATCCCTAGGATAACAAACTAGTACTAGGCCAGGAAATATGTGTTGCACAAGGATACTCGAACATGACCGCTGTGATCCCTGGGATAACAAACTAGAACTAGGCTTGGAAATATGTGTTGCTGAGGGATACTCGAACATGACGGCTGGGATAACAAACTAGTACTAGGCTTGGAAATATGTTTTGCTCAGGGATACTCTAACATGACGGCCGTGGTCCCTGGGATAACAAACTAGTACTAGGCTTGGAAATATGTGTTGCTCAGGGCTACTCGAACATGACCACTGTGATCCCTGGGATAACAAACTAGAACTAGGCTTGGAAATATGTGTTGCTCAGGGATACTCGAACATGACGGTCGTGATCCCTGGGATAACAAACTAGTACTAGGCTTGGAAATATGTAATGCTCAGGGATACTTGAACATGACCGCTGTGATCCCTGGGATAACAAACTAGTACTAGGCTAGGAAATATGTGTTGCACATGGATACTCGAACATGACCGCTGTGATCCCTGGGATAACAAACTAGAACTAGGCTTGGAAATATTTGTTGCTCAGGGATACTCGAACATGACGGCTGGGATAACAAACTAGTACTAGGCTAGGAAATATGTTTTGCTCAGGGATACTCGAACATGACGGCCGTGATCCCTGTGATAACAAACTAGTACTAGGCTTGGAAATAGGTGTTGCTCAGGGATACTCGAACATGACCGCTGTGATCACTGGGAAAACAAACTACTACTAGGCTTGGAAATATGTGTTGCTCAGGGATACTCGAACATGACCGCTGTGATCCCTGGGATAACAAACTAGTACTAGGCTTGGAAATATGTGTTGCTCAGGGACATTCGAACATGACGGCCGTGATCCCTGGGATAACAAACTAGTACTAGGCTAGGAAATATGTGTTGCTCAGGAATACTCGAACATGACCGCTGTGATCCCTGGGATAACAAACCAGTACTAGGCTTGGAAATATGTGTTGCTCAGGGACATTCGAACATGACGGCCGTGATCCCTGGGATAACAAACTAGTACTAGGCTAGGAAATATGTGTTGCTCAGGGATACTCGAACATGACCGCTGTGATCCCTGGGATAACAAACTAGTTCTAGGCTTGGAAATATGTGTTGCTCAGGGATACTCGAACATGACCGCTGTGATCCCTAGGATAACAAACAAGTACTAGGCTTGGAAATATGTGTTGCTCAGGGATACTCGAACATGACGGTCGTGATCCCTGGGATATCAAAATAGTACTAGGCTTGGAAATATGTGTTGCTCAGGGATACTCGAACATGACCGCTGTGATCCCTGGGATAACAAACTAGTACTAGGCTTGGAAATATGTGTTGCTCAGGAATACTCGAACATGACCGCTGTGATCCCTGGGATAACAAACTAGAACTAGGCTTGGAAATATGTGTTGCTCAGGGATACTCGAACATGACCACTGTGATCCCTGGGATAACAAACTAGTACTAGGCTAGGAAATATGTGTTGCTCAAGGACACTCGAACATGACGGTCGTGATCCCTGGGATAACAAACTAGTACTAGGCTTGGAAATATGTAATGCTCAGGGACATTCGAACAAGACGGCTGTAATCCCTGGGATAACAAACTAGTACTAGGCTTGGAAATATGTGTTGCTCAGGCATACTCGAACATGACCGCTGTGATCCCTGGGATAACAAACTAGTACTAGGCTAGGAAATATGTGTTGCTCAAGGATACTTGAACATGACCGCTGTGATAACAAACTAGTACTAGGCTTGGAAATATGTGTTGCTCAGGGATACTCGAACATGACCGCTGTGATCCCTGGGATAACAAACTAGTACTAGGCTAGGAAATATGTGTTGCTCAGTGATACTCGAACATGACGGTCGTGATCCCTGGGATAACAAAATAGTACTAGGCTTGGAAATATGTGTTGCTCAGGGATACTCGAACATGACCGCGGTGATCCCTGGGATAACAAACTAGTACTAGGCTTGAAAATATGTGTTGCTCAGGCATACTCGAACATGACCGCTGTGATCCCTGGGATAACAAACTAGTACTAGGCTAGGAAATATGTGTTGCTCAAGGATACTCGAACATGACCGCTGTGATCCCTGGGAAAACAAACTAGTACTAGGCTTGGAAATATGTGTTGCTCAAGGATACTCGAACATGACCGCTGTGATCCCTGGGAAAACAAACTAGTACTAGGCTTGGAAATATGTGTTGCTCAAGGATACTCGAACATGGCCGCCGTGATCCTTGGAAAGATGTGTTGCTCAGGTATACTCGAACATGACCGCTGTGATCCCTGGGATAACAAACTAGTACTAGGCTTACTTTTCTAATCATTACAACATTGTTAGGTTGTATTAGGAAATAAAAGCATCGCGTTTTTCTGCTACCATTGTTCCAGTTAAAAAGCAACCTATTTCTATCTTCTACGTATCTTGTACAAATGAAAAGTACGTGATAAGCCTACTCGTCTTCAAAAAGTGAAACATATTTGGCCAATAAACAATAAAAGCATATTCGATCCTCTCTAGTTATGTTATGATGAAGACCAAATTCAACATTTTCAAAGTTTACGACTAGAGCTTCTATAACTAGCGAGAGGCTTTCGTAGCAGGAAAGATATGTCTATAGTTTTATGTGTTGCAGTAGATCGTATCGACCAAGGGAGGTTCGGAGAAGGGTGAAGTGAATGACAAGTATGGCTGTGTGAAAAGGACAATTTATGTCAAGGAACTCTTGTGGACCATAACTGACCCACTTAGTCAATATTAAAAAAGAACATTCCCTTCCCATTCTGGGCGAATATCTAAATATGTTTTGGGGTTAAGTAAGGCTCTAAAATATTTTATAGTATTGCATCTCGAAGAGTCATTTATGTCGGCATGCCAATTGTGTGCAACACTGTCATTGATGAACTGTTTAAAACTAGTGTAACGAAAACGTTCGGTATACGTTGCATTTGATATGCAAATTTACATCACCGTTTCGAAGTGATGGAGTTTAGGGTTAGATATATAAGACAAGTGGACCCCTTCAGGGTTGAGTATACTTTTCGCTGAAGGGATCTTCTGCGTCTTTAGCCCTGCACGTTACACTAGAGAAGAAACATTGCAATAACCAACTTCTTGAGAAATCCAGATATTTGCAAACCCTTACGTGTATATTAACTTTGACTTTTGATTCCCATGTGGCTGTTCAAACATCGTAAATGTCGTTTAGTATTATGACTAATATTCACCAACTGTCGAACCCAGAACGTCCTCGTATTTTTTTACTCTACTAATATCAATGACTAATATTCACCAAACTCCAACCAGGGATGCCCTCGTATTTACTTACTCTACTAAAATCACTGAATAATATTCCCCGACCGTCAAATCAGGGATGCCCTCGTATTTTGTTACTCTACTAATATCACTGACTAATATTCCCCAACCGTCAACCAGGAATGCCCTCGTATTTTGTTACTCTACTAAAATCACTGAATAATATTCCCCAACCATCAAATCAGGGATGCCCTCGTATTTGGTTACTCTACTAATAACAGTGACTACTATTCACCAAACGTCGAGTCCTGGATGCCCTTGTCCATTGATATTCATTCAATATCAATTAAGTACTAATGTTTACCAAACGTCGAATCCTTGATGCCCTCATTCATTGCTATTCGTTCAATATCACTGACTTATATTAACCAAACGTCGAATTCTGGAAGCCCTCGACCATTGATAGTCTTGCAATATCACTGACTAATGTTCACCATCAAAAGTCGTTTTATTTTAACTCTACTAATTTTCACCAAACGTCGAATTTTGGATGCCCTCGACAATTGATATTCTTTCAATATCACTGACGTATGTTCACCAACAACATATTCTTTCAATATCATTGCCTAATGTTCACCATCTATCACAGTAAATTAAATTAGTCATCACAGACGATATAGAGGGGGACAAAGTCACGGAATCCCCTAAAAAAACCTTGCGTACACACTCTGTAGACCCTAGCTACGCCCTGGTCAACCAGGGATGCCCTCGTTCTTTCGTTCTCTACCAATATCACTGATTAATGTTCACCAATAAACAATCGAACCGGGCATGCTCTCGTGTTCTTTTGACTCTACCAATTTTTTCCGACTTATATTCACAAACTGTCGAACCAAAACGTCCGCATATGTTGGTACTTTATCACTTTATCACTGACCAATATATCCGGACCGTCTTCGCGTTGTAGTGTCCAACTCCATATAATAGCATAGCGCGAGACCAGTGTGCGACCCCGGTTAGGTAATAACAAAGGTTTTTTCAAGTGGTTGTAATGGATTCCCTCTTTGGCGTTGAGGGTTACGTGGATATCATTTCTGTTGATGCATTGATGTCCTGGTATATAATACCGGTAGTACTAGTAGTTTACGCAGGGAAACGCCATGGTATAACTGAAATGCCGTTGAAAATGCCGGACAAAACGTTCCATATACATAGCAAATCTAAATTCAGAAACAAAATTTGTTTGTAAGGTAAAAATGTATTATTCAGAGTGAAGTGGTCTGGCTTACATTAACAAGAGGCCCATGAGGGCCTATGCTCTACTGGGATGTAGACAACAAAGGAAAGAGGAATAATAATCAGATACTAAATGGAGCCTCTATTGTGTTCACAAGGTCTATTATAAGAATTCCGACAATTCCAAGGACCTTTATCCAGGCTTGCATGGGCGGATCTGGCTGGTTTGTGAAAAGAACCGAGCTCTCATGGATCTAACTACTGTATAAGTTTACTTGAGATACAATCAAAACTGAAGACTGTAACGCGTTCACAAGCAATTGTTTACGGACGCACGGACGCACATACGACGGACACCACGCCACGGCATAAGCTCTTGTGGCCTTTGGCCAGTAGAGCTAAAAATGACAATAAAGGTTTTTATGAGAAAATATAATACAAGTTTATTCAACTAATTAGAAGTCCAACATACAAAAGAAAGTAAATCCGTGACATTGGAAATCGAACGTTCGGTAAGTTGTGACCAGTGAATATAGTGCATGCATTAGTATATATATATATACTTAGTATATTTAGAAGCGCAACGGTTTGGAATTCGTTGTTTTCTAACTGATAACGTCTGAAAATCATTCATGTATCACAAATATTAGCAGCCCGATTATTGTAACCTTTACTTTGCTTTAAGAATTATCGATAATGGTTATCTCTCAAAAGGATTTCAAATTCCATTTCTTTTCATCCTTTCAAATGATTATAAATATGCATGTTATAAAGCATGTCTCTTATCATATGCGAGTAGTATACATCCTAGCACCGTGCTAATGGGTATTCACACAGTTCGATGTCGACGGCCAGTGAAGGCATCGAGAACCTCAAGAGAGGAAAGTGCAGTATATATGTAGCTGTTATATGCATACAGCATGTTATAATTAATTACACTATCAGCCAAGCGTTTCGTTTGGTAATGTACGAAGTATATACTTTTTAACTCTCTCCCATACACTGACTCTCTCTGCAGCAGACGATGTTTGAAAACAGTGTGGCAAATTGCTCATTAATAAACTGATTTCGGAGTAACTAAGTGCCCAATAACACAGGCAGCTCCGCCGAAACAAATAATTCTAAGCGGGGTAATGTTCATGCCAAACAGATGATGTGATCAAAGCACTGAAAGTACTTGTGGGTCAAATCACTGGAAGTTATTGTGGGATGGTTGCGTTGGTATTCGTGAATTAAGGTCAGAGCCATCAGTATCAGCACGTCGGACGTATACTTTAGGACAAGAAGCTTTTTTAAGTTTTACTTAACACATCGTTGTCAATTGATCGCAATGTTTTTCAAATGATCTGTATAATGTTAACAATTTTGGTAGGGAGTCACTCAGGGAACACTATTTTCAAATCGGCACATACTTTCGGACAAGAAAGTTTAAAAGTTCTGACAATTTCCCCTTGTTGATGCCATAGCAACCAAATGTTTACATGCAGTTCAATTCATACTTTTTATTTCAAAATCGGTGCAAACACAAGAAGGTTGTGATTAAAACTTCAGGTATAGGTGTGCAAGCATAATTCTAGTTAAGAAATAGCGAACTTTGGCATCTTTCATTTAAAGATTACACAAGAAGGGCTATATGGCCCTATATGCCTCCCACAAGGGATACTTAAGATCAAAGGTAACTAAAATTCAACCATAAGCAGAAACATTCCGTTTGATCTCGACAAGACAACCATTTACTAAGACTAATTTAAATGATTATTAGCAATAAAATGTGACATCTATAGTATCAACAAGGTGTTCCTTGGAACTGTTAATCTCAGTCGATCCACACAAACATTCTGACCATATTGCATGATGATTGGGTAGTATGTGATTCCAGACCGTCATTTGATTTGTTCCAGTGACCTCTTGTGTACATACACATTCAACACGCCTGTCTGACGTTAATTTTACGATTTCAAATAATAACAAATAACAGATATATGAATACCAACACAACCGTCCCACCAGTCCTTTTCAGTACTCTGATTTACTGAATGTTTTCAACGTCGTCTGTTGCAGATTTGTTTTATGTACGAAAGTGTTAAAGACAGTATGTATGTACCTCCGCACACTTTGATAAGTTCTCTCACTGTCCGCACGTATCTTCCATGAACACGGAGATCGATAGTTACCGAGATCAAAACTGTACAACTTTGAATGCAATCTGACCATTGTCGCCACTAATTCGCAAACCACCGAAAGTCGAGTTTCGTTTTGTTGGATCATGTAACAATACCATATCTTATATATGCAGCAGTATATGTACATATGCTAACATATGCTTTAGCTCCCTACCCGCTTTGCAACACATTCCGACTCGGCAAATGATGAATTCACAAAATATTACAGAAAAAAAGAAAAAATACCTTATGCTTTAGGGTAACATTATTTTGTGTCTAAATCTATTAAATATCATTCCAAATAATGTGTTAAAAGAACACGCAGAGAAGTGTTAAACCTTTCTCCTCATTCAGACTTATTTTGACGCATATTCAGCAGACGGCTTTTGAAAACAGTGTGGCAAAAAGGTTAATTGCTTATAATGGTCAATTTCTCATTTTGCCACAATGTTTCCAGATTTTCCATATTTCTGTTTAGATAATTTCAAAGAGTGTTGTATGTGGGAAAGGGTTAAGCAAAGTTAGACAGATATTCAAACAAGCTTAATCTTTCTCGTAACCCTATTATTCCTTTTAAAGGTGTTAATACTTATAACAAAATAAAATAAATAAATACGATTTCAAATAATAACAAATAACAGACAATTGATCAATAAATTATAAACAGTGTGGCTAAAAGGTTAATTGCTTATAATGGTCAATTTCTACTTTTGCCACAATGTTTCCAGATTTTCCATATTTCTGTCTAGATAATTTCTAAGGTTGTTGTATGTGGGAAAGGGTTAAGCAAAGTTAGACAGAGATTCAAACAAGCTAAATCTTTCTCGTAACGCTAGTATTCCTTTTAAAGGTGTTTATACTTATACATGTTACTAATTACATACATATTGTATTACAAAAGAAGATGTGCATCTAAATTTCACAACAAAACATTTTTTCAACATGTCTCAATTTGTATTTTTTCCAAATCTACTAGCAAAATCACTTAAATTGCCGCAGTTAGAATATTTACAGAACACACATGTCGCAATATCACAGCCAATTCTTCAGCTTGATCTCACGATTGGCAAATAAAATAAAATATATAAATACGATTTCAAATTATAAATAATAACAGATAAATGATCAATAAATTACAACTGTGCTCTGTCTGGCGATTTTAGGTATTTTATCATACAAACGGTCTCACTAGAATCATCACTAAAGCCCTTCTTCTATATGTTTTATAGGAGTAAATTATAAATTTCACGACAAGAACAGGAATGTAATGACACGATGTTTACTCCGTTGTATCTTTTAACTCTTTCAGCGCCGAATTGTTTAAAGTAGACTTTTCCATGTTCGAAATAGGGCGTCTCAATTTCTCTTGTAAAAATGGAGTTTTGGAATATTTGTATAACTAAATGCCAAACAATGCTGATTTCATGCGAGACAGCTCGTTACGATGTCAAGCCTGAGAGGAATAAGATACCAAATCGCCGTATAGGATTCGCAAACAAAAACATAAATCTATAATACTAATGTCATATACCAGTTTCGCTTAATCTACTCATCAGGGCAACGCTAATATATATACTATAACAAGAGGGCCATGATGGCCCTGGATCGCTCACCTGATTTTTATTTTTTTTCACTTTAGCTATATAAGCCTTGCCCCTGGCGGCCCTAGTTTCCTACCAATCAACTTGGCTTCAAGGAATATGACAAAGGGTCACCCAAGGAACATTTCTACAAAATTATTTTATTCGACCAATCAACATGGCTTGAAGGAATCTGATAGTGGATCACTTAAGGAACATTTCTACAAAATTATTTGAAAATCTGCCCGACACTTTCAGAGAAGAAGATTTTTTAAGTTGTCACTATAGCCATATAATGCAAAATAGCCCCGCCCCCCTGGCGGCCATGTTTTTCGACCAATCAACATGGCTTGAATGAATCTGATAGAGGGTCATCCAAGGAGCATTTCTACAAAATTATTTGGAAATCTGCCAATCAGTTTGTGAGAAGAAGATTTTTTAAGTTTTCACTATAGCCATATAAGGCAAAATAGCCCGCCCCCCTGCTGGCCATGTTTTTTGACCAATCAACATGGCTTGAAGGAATCTGATAGAGGGTCATCCAAGGAACATTTCTACAAAATTATTTGAAAATCTGCCAACCAGTTTGGGAGAAGAAGAATTGTGTTGCCATGGAAACCAGAATTCTGCATGGATCCCAAAAAATTGAAGGAAATCTGGTGAGGTCATTGAGAGGATGCTTTCTGTCAAGTTTCATCCCAATTGACACACTGATTACTGAGGAGAAGAAGTTGGCGGACGACGGACAAAAGGCGATCACAATAACTCATCTTGAGCAAAGCTCAGGTGAGCTAAAAATGATAATATAATGCTCTGGCGATTCTCTGCATATGCTGTCTGGCCAGAGCCTTCACCGCCCGTCTATATGTAATAAAGAACTAAAGGTAACGACAAACACCTAGACCAGCTTACACTGTAAACGAAACAGCATAGCAATAAGGGGAATTTGTTAAAATATATTCTTGACTAACTGCATAAAACCAAACGTAACAAGTTATTCGATAACATATCTAGTGCAGCTAGACGAAGCCCCAAGCACAATCCCTCAACCAACTACTATGGCTAACGCGAAGTTTTCATAACTAGACAACTATTCTTTTATATTATCCTGAATTATCAGACAAGCAGATTCAGAGCAGAAGCATTCGAAATATTGTCATTTATCCCCCTTATTGATGCCACCAGTTGTCATGTTTTTCAACCAATCAATATGACTTGAATTGCTTTTATAGATGGTCATTTCAGAACAGTGCTGCCAAATTATCTTGAAATCAGAAAAAGCAATTTAAGAGAAGAAGAGTCTTGATATTTTCTCCTTTTTAGATACCGCCTGGTGATCATTTCTTTACAATTTATCAATATGAATTGAACAGTTGTGTAGAGGATCATGTGAGGTTCAACTCACATAGTCACATAGTCAGCCGATTCATATGGAAATCAAAAAGGTAGTTTTAGAGATGAAGATGTGTTTTTTTTTGTAAGTTTTGCCAGTTTACCCCCTATTTTGATACAGCCTTGTGGCCATGACTTAAAATCAATAAACAAGAATTTAACAATATGTCAAGAAGATAACTTAAGGAACACTTCTGTCGAATAATATAGAAATCAGACCGGCAGTTTAAGAGGTTAATAATTTGTCGTGGAAACTTAATAGTTATAATAGATCATTAAGAGTACATCAGAGACCAAATGTGCACATATATCAATTTGATATTAACAAGAGCTGTCGGAGGACAGCGCGCTCGACTATTTCACCGCTTATTTAAGTTACCGAGATAATGGACTCTAATGTAGTTGCATGCAAAACATTAACCACAATTTCTTAAAGGGTTATAATTTACATTATATGCAGGATATAGTTATTTAGCTTTATTAGTTTCATAGGTGTGATAGGGTTGTATAACGTTTCAATGGAATGCATCAAATAGTTACTAAGATATGGAATATTAATGTAGTAGAAAAAAAGGGCCTTAACTTGCATAAAATGCAGGATAGAGTTATCTAACTTGATAATCTACACAGGTGTGATAAGTGGGTAGGGTTGTTTCAATGCAATGCATCAAGTAAATACTGAGATATGGATAAATTCAGTTGCACGCAAAACCTTAACCAGAATTTCTAAGTAGAAAAGGGCCATAACTTGCATAAAATGCAGGATAGAGTTATCTTACTTGATAATCTACATAGGTGTGATAGTTGGGTAGGGTTGTAGAAAGTTGCAATGCAATACATGTAGTATTTAAGTACTTGCATGCAAAGCCTTAACCAAGGTGTGACGTGGACGCCGACGACGACGCCGGGGTGAGTAGTATAGCTCTCATATTCATCAAATAGTCGAGCTAAAAATGAAAGAAAAATATTTTACGAAAAGGAGGATTGATTGTTTAGGTTTTTACGCAGCTTTTAACAGCTCATGTCATATCGCGGCGGACAGTAAAGGTGATGAATGTCCAACACCTTATATTTACATCGAGAAAATAATATATACAAGAGGACAATGATGGTCCTATATCGCTCACCTGATTTAATCAAACTTAAACAGTTTTCAGTGTTCTTTCCTTTTCTTTTAGACAAGAAGATTTTTAAAAAGAATTCTCTATAAGTCTATTATAAGGCATTTTTGACCCCATGGCTATACTTTGAACAATCTTGGTAGAGGTCCACAATGATGCTATATACCAAATATCAAAGGCCTGGGCCTTCTACTTTTAGACAAGAAGATCTTTAACAAAAAATCCGTATATGAGTCTATGAAAAACAAGTGACCCCCGGAGAGGGATCATTTTTGACCCCAGGGCTATAATTTGAAGAAACTTGGTAGAGGTCCACTAGATGATGATACATACCAAATATCTTTTAGACAAGAAGACTTGTTAAGTTTTTCCCTATATGAGTCTATGTAAAACAAGTGACCCCATGGCTATAATTTGAACAATCTAGGTAGAGGTCCACTAGATGATGCTACATACCAAATATCAAAGGCCTGTGCCTTCTACTTTGATACAAGAAGATTTTGAAAGTTTTTCCCCTATCTATGTCATACAAGTGACCCCCGGGGAGGTGTCATTTTTGACCCCAGGGCTTTAATTTGAACAATCTTGGTAGAGGTCTACTAGATGATGCTACATACCAAATATCAAAGGCCTGGGGCCTCTACTTTTAGACAAGAAGACTTTTTAAGTGTGTTCTCTATATGAGTCTATGTAAAACAATAGACCCCAGGGGAGGGGTCATTTTGACCCCAGGGCTATACTTTGAACAATCTTGGTAGAGGTCCACTAGATGATGCTACATAGAATAGAATTCTTTGAACAAGTTTTAAAGAGATCCCCACCCAAGGAACATTCCCGTAAAATTATTTTGAATTTGGTTAATTGGTTTAGGAGAAGTCGTTTGTAGGAAAATGTGAACGGACGACGACGACGACGACGGACGACGGACGACGGACGGCGAGCGATCAAAAAAGCTCACCTTGCACTTTGTGCATGGTGAGCTAAAAAGGTATGAAACCAATACAGACCACCTGCTGGAGCGGAAGACTTGCATTGACCTTAATCGCTAAGAGCTATTTAGCCGACTCTTACGGTCCGGTCCTTCTTATTGAGTATTCCCCAGCGATAGGGGCACGAACGGGAGGAACGGTTCATCATGAGTAAGTCCTAATTTTCCTGTTATGTTTTCAAAAGTCGTCTGCTGCAATAACGTCGATATACGGAAAATACGAAAAATGTTATGCATTAAAACAATGCCCTTATTGTGAAGACTTTTTAAACTATTCTGGTCGATCGTGAATTGCGTAGTGTTTCCGCGGTATTATTAGTAAGTATTCAAGAAAGCGCAGTGACGGAACTGTTTGTTTTGTGTATATAGTGTTAAACGTCTATTTCAAATATAATTCAGCTATAATACGGCTTTTCCGGTTTAGTAAGTTAACAGGACTATTGGTCAATTTATCTTGACGCCAGTTAGTCTGTCGTTATGCTAACCTTACGATCCTGAGCGGTAAAAAGGGAAAGCTATTACCTGTAAAGTATTTGGTACGACCCGGCCAGGAATCGAACCCATGACTTCCCGCACCCGAAGCGGACGCTCTACACTTCACCACAGAGGCGTTGACGTAGTGCTTAGAGTGTCTGTAAGTTTCCCTGTATTGATTGATTGATTAAATGGTGTTTAATCCCGGCGTTTCCTGTATATCCCGACACCAGCCAGTCAATCGTAATGATTACCGAGCAAACCTGAGTGCCAAGGAGAGCAGCCATTACTACCTACCATCTTTAAAGTCTTTGGTATGACCCGGTCGGGAATCGAATCCACTACATCACCGTAGCGGTCTCGAAAGCTCAATGACGGAACTCTAATACAATTACAAGTTGAAAGCGGTGTATACAAACTTATAGAGTATACACCTTTAAGACGGGTGCGGCTTAACACAAACGTTACAGGTAAAAACAACTAACGTAAGCCTAACAAAATGTATACCCGAAAGTGATAGAATTCATTTGAAACAATTTCAACTGGGACACGTTATACAAAATCCGATCTTCGACCTTTTACATCCAACTATGATACAGATCAGCGTGACCCTCTGTGCAGTCAGTTCATAATCTTCATGTTTCCCTTTCAGGGCCAATTATCATCCGAGAAGGCCTATAGAAACGGTAACTACCTATTACCGGAATATACAAAGTACAAGTATTCAACTCGATAAGAGAATTATCATTTAATTTAAGACCACTGAAGGTCGTATTTCGAGTAACGTGATTCGAATGTAATCTGGAACAATTTGTGTAAAATGTAATTATTCAAATCATATCATTTGGCGATATTCCCTCTATTACTCACAAATGTTTTAATAGATTGATCCGTGCTTTTTTTGCAAGTGTCCATAGCACTTCTGTGAGTCGGGGGAAATCCTTTGTCTGAATAACATTTTCAACTCGACTTGTAAGGCATAGGCTGCAATAGGCATGTCCGCAATACTCGGTCATATTATCGCCATGCAAACTCATATGATGATCAGCTATCTCTCGTTTAATAGCTTCTATATCATATACCGTGTTATTGACGACTTCTTTAAAGCCACAAATAGTTACCTCGTGGTATCATAGTTCTCGTGAGGTTGGGCTTCACTGAAACCAAATCATTTGTATCATCCAGCTTCTTCAATCCTATTCCATACGTAAACATGCTCGCATTAACCCCGGGGGATTTGATTGGCCTTTCAGTTGCAAATACTATGGCTGCACCATTGTTCTCCAAGTATATGTGTATCTCGCAAACGGCTCTTTGTCTGTCTTACTGTAAACCCTACACGGACACCTTCATTGCACGTTTCAACAAACGCATCGACATTAGCTTTTAAACGTGCTAGTTCTCTCGGTGAAGTAGCACTGACATCAATAGAAAAGTTTCCAGATCTGAATTCTCTACTCTATGGTTGACCTTTGAAGAATGACCACCAATATTCCGTGTTCATATAAAATGGAGAATGTCTCTTTCCGAGGTCCACTACATTAAGCTACATACCAAATGTCAAAGGCCTGGTCATGGTACTATTAGACAAGAAAATATCCCTATATGATTCTTTGTATAACAAGTGACCCTGGGGTGGGGAATTTTTTGACCCCAGGCCTATAATTTGAACAATCTTGTTAGAGGTCCACTAGCTAATGCTACATATCAAAGGTATTTCCTCTATCGTGTTGCGTGGCAACCAGAGTTATGCATGGAATGCAATTCTTTGAAAAAGTTTAAAAGAGATACACCCAAGGAACATTCCTGTGAAGTTTGGTGAAATTTTGCAAAGAGGAGATCTCATTTAAAGAAAGTGTGAACGGATGAACAGACGGATGAACGAACGACGAAGGGCAATAATCGATCACAATAGCTCACCTCGCACTTAGGTTAGGTTAAAACTGGAATAACCAAGTCAAACCCAATGACAAGAATAAACAAGCTATAACCAAAAACTGGAATAAACAAGTAATAACCCAAAACCGGAAAATGCAATCCATAAAAATAGTACAAAATTAACAAGACATAGCCAATAACTGGAATAAACAAAATATGAATTATCCAATAACTGGAACAAACAAGTAATAACCTGTTAAACCAATAACCAGAAATTACAATTCAGAAACAATAACGCAATAAGCAAGTCATAACCCATAACTGGAATAAAAAGGTCGTAACCAATTACAAGAAAATATAATTCCGAAATAAACAAATAATAAATAATAACCAGAAATACAATTCATTAAAAATAAATGAAATAAAACAATTCATAACAAAAAAACAGGAATAAACAAGTTATAATCAATAACTGGAATATACGAGAACTAGTATGCAATCCGAAATAATATCCATTGAATTTGAAAATACCGTTTGTCGAATTATGTTTAAAGTGCCTCTCATACTGTCAGGAACCATTGGTGCAAAATGTAATGTTTCAAATTATATCATTTGGCGATATTCATTCAATTACTGACATACATGTTTACATGAATGATCCGTGCTTTGTTCTTAAGTGTCCATAGCACTTTCCGGAGTCAGAAAAATACTCCATGCAAATCCAGCAAATATGCACCCCGCATTTACACGACATATGCTGGCAACCACCATCTTTTTCAATGCCTGTGTGACACTTGGGACAGAGTTTTCTTTCATCTGGTTTTTCTTTAAGCCATTTAAGCAAGGAATTCCCATCTTTTGTTATGCTTTCGTTCATTTCACACGTTAATCCGTCATGGTACCTTTTGTGACATTTCGTGCATAACCTTTTCAAGCAGAGCGGACAAGAAAAAAGTTCACCAACTGCCGTAACAGCATAAATCATCTTACAGTCAGGCGTGGTGCAGTAACAATACCTTTCCTTATTCTTACTGACAAAGTCAGAGACTGCCGCATCGACTAGCTGACGCTTATTGACAAGCGCCTGTCTGAATTGTGTTGCTAGATCCCGAATAACTAGGAGCTCTCCGCAGTCCTTGTATGCACATTTTATCGGAAATTCCTTGGTATGTACAGCATTTTCAACTTGACTGGTAAGACACAGGCTGCAGTAGGCATGCCCACAATACTCTAGTCGACACATGTCTTGTAATTCAATAGGACACAAACACACCGGACAGTCAGGCATATCATCGGCATTCAAACTCATATGACCATCCGCTAACTCTTCTTTAATAGCTTCTATATCATCTACCGTCTTCTTAATGCCTTCTTCAAAGCCACAAATAGTTACCTCGTGATATCTGATGTTGAGCTTCACTGAAACCAAATCATTTGTTTCAACCAGCTTCTTCAACCCTATTCCATACCTTTGTAACAATGCTCGCATTAACCCCGGGGGGGTTGATTGGCCTTTCAGTTGAATTTCAAGTTCTTTGGCTGCACCAATTTTCTTCAAGTATCGTTGTATCTCGACAACGGCTCTTTGTCTTTCTTCCTGTAAACCCTGCACGGACACCTTCATTGCACGTTCATCTACAGTTATAACAACACCGTGTTTCTTCTCAATTCTTTGCATTTCAGTTTTGCCATTTACAGTAAAAATCTTGTCCAGATGTTTAGTCTTGCCACACTCAAACACATCACCATCAACAAACGCATCGACATTAGCTTTTAAACGTGCCAGTTTTCTCGTTGAAGTAGCACTGATATCAAAACAAAAGTTTCCAGATCTCAATTCTTTATGGTTGACCTTTGAGGAATGACCACCAGTATTCCATGTTCTTATAAAATGTAGAATGTCTCTCTCCAATGCCTTGAAGACACGCCTATTCACAAAAACATTACTTTTAAACTCCATGTCTACCGTCACCATTTTGCCATTGATTGAAAAGCCTTCTTGAATCATGTCTGTTGCTACTTGTTCACACTCAGTAGGATCAATAAAATTCAAAAAGGCTGCACAAAACGCTGTCTTTTCTTTAATATCGAGTACATCAATACTAAATTTTGCGTGCTCTATAATGTCTTCAATTCTTAGGCTGATCATATGCTTAACCCTTATTGTCTCATTCGGATCAGGAGGGATATTTTGTCTTGGTATGATGATTCTAAATCTTTTTTCGTTGCCTTTCTCGGGAAGATTGAGAGCATCCAGTAAACCCTTCCTAATCCCGTCTTCAGTCACATCTGGGTTCAATCCACGTATCATCAGGTCAGAGTCTCTTTTTGCAGGATATACATTTGCAGTATGCTCATTGTTAATTGATATCACATTATTGACAAGAATTCTGGAAATGTCTTCTGGATTATTTAGATAAACAAAGCAATGGTCGCGGGCTGGTCGTCGACACCATCGAAGTTTGACAGTGTAACCCTGGGGTCTGGACTTTTCTGTATCAAAGCTTATAGGGATCAGTGCGATATCACAGTCTTCGTCGGAGTTCATGTCGGCTACTGCATCCTCGGCGGCTGCTTTCCTAACAAAGGTCACTTTTCCCCAAAAATGATAATTGTGTCTCCGTTTAGCATCTGGCTTCCATACTTCTGCGATAGTACCATACTCTGACAGCATATCTACTACATTATCCTCTGTAACCTCATATTGAGAGTAATCCTTTATCTTCACATGAACCGATCGATAATGGGGTGGCATCAAAATGTCCTTGACCTCTCCACCATATCCAATTACTGCTCGAATTGATCTCACAGTTTTGTCATTTGATAAAGGCTCTTCTGTAGCCACTAATACAAGCTTTCTCGACGTAATATGCAGCATCTCTCTCATCATCATTTCAGCTGTTTCGGCGAACTTCGGAAGACAATATAAGGATATTTCCCCTCGAACCTTGTTGGCATCAATAATTATCGTTCCTTTATTGCATGAAGCACTAATACTTTCCTCAAGTTCACGTCTACTCTTGTGCATTGGACCAACGAACGCAAAAAAAACCTGACGTCCAACGGATACTTTCACAACCTCTCTGACTTGTTGGGCGAGAAAACCTTGTTTATCGATCTTAAGGATTCCGTCCTCTTCAGCTGAATTCAGTAGTTGTTCTGTAACAGGTGTAACGTCTGTGATGAAATCGTCTGATGTTCGCAGTAGTTGACCAAAAACCATCCAGGTGGGCTGGATGCCAAGAGACAATAACGAAGAGGATGGATGTATCTGAACTCTCTGCTTTCTTTTTAGTGTTAAATATCCTGCTTTTTCATGACCGAGGTACACACACAAGTTGTGGATCATATTCCGAAAAACCAAAGTGTGTAGTGTTTGGTCTCTGTTTTCGTCAGTACTAAATTCGTATTTGATTTTGACATTTGCCTCTTTTTGTAAAATAGTGATTATTTCCTTTACCTGGTCTCTAATATTTTTCATCGATTTACCATTGATGCTGTTTTTTTTACACCATTGACCTTTCGTACCTTCATTTAATTCATTCCAAGCTCTATAAACATTCAGAGCAGTAAATACGTCTCCCATTTCATGACAGAAATTCATCTTTAGCATATCAGACTTTTTCTTTTCTTCATCACTACCAACACGAAAGAAAATATTCTTTTGGTTATTGTAACCTGCGACGACAAGTGTCTCAAGAGGAATCCCGGCGTCTATTCCTTTTTTAATAAGCGCACCAAGGCGGGGATCTACAGGTAATTTTGCAATCCACTTACCAAGCTCTGTAATTTTTCCATTTTTAGAAGCTTCTATTTCTTCAAGGTTTTCGATAGCAGCTGCGAGGGCTGTTTTGTCAGGGGACTGTACAAATTCAAACGACAGAGGATTAACCCCGATTTCCATTAACTTCAAAAGTCCTTGTGCGAGATGAATTCTCAATATTTCTGGTTTGCCAATTTTGTCCATTCGGTCATAATCTGCTTCTTTATATAGACGATAGCATGACCCAATTGAAACCCTTCCAGCCCTACCTTTACGCTGATTGGCTGAGCTTTGACTGATTGGAACAACACAAAGGGAACTGATATTTTTGTGTGCGTCGTATTGCATTTCCTTGCAAACTCCTGTATCAATTACAAATCTGATTCCAGGAATAGTTATAGAAGTCTCAGCGCTATTTGTTGCAAACACTATCTTACGTTTTCCTTTATTTGACGCTGCAAACACAAGCTGCTGCTGTTCGGGAGTTAACCGACCATGTAGAGGAAGACATTGATGGTTGTTAGTTTTAACGATGTTCTGGAACTTTTCACAGCATTTGTCGGTCTCCAAGGGAGCGGTTAGAAAAACCAGAATATCTCCTGCTTCAACTGGATAAGTGCTATGGATATCAATTGCTTTATTCACTGCTTTACTCTCATAGTTGTCAGGAAACTGGGAATCATGGTCATCTTCTTCATAACATACATCTACAGGAAAAACCCTACCACTTACTTGCAAAACAGGACATGTGCAAATACTCTTGAAGTATTCTGTAAAAACACCCGGATCGATCGTTGCTGACGTCACAATGACCTTTAGTTCTCGACGTTTACTTAAACACTTTTTAAGCATTCCCAAAAGGAGATCCGTGAATATGCTACGTTCATGTGCCTCGTCAATTATGATACAGCTATATTTGGATAAATTTTCATCTTTCAAACACTCGTTCAGTAGGATATGATCGGTAGCAAAGAGTATTTTAGTAAGATTACTTATCTTGGCTTGCATGCCAACTTTATATCCTGTTTCCTGGCCAACACCACCACCCATCTCCGATGCCACGCGTTGGGCTAAACTACTCGCTGCTATTTTCCTTGGCTGTGTACAAACTATCTGTCCCTTCTCTGAAATATGAGTGAATAAATGGTACTAACAAGTGCCCTCATTCTAAAATACGCAAAAACTATAATAACCATCAGAGCGTGCCTAATAATGTTTTTCTCATGGTGCGTTTTGCCGCCTTCAATAACTCTTTCAGTTATATGTTTCCTGAATAATTCACAAGTACTATTGGTCCATTTATCCTGACACCTGCGAGTCAGTTCATTATCTTGAGCGATAAGGATGGACATACTTAAATATATAACATGTTTAAGTCTTCCTGCCTTACAGGCAGCTGACAGTAATATGTTTCTTTACTTAAACATGATAAGGGAATTCTAATGTAGAATAATGGTTCATTCCAGATGACACAACGCATATTTGAAGCCTAGTTATTGTCAACATAAACATTATAAAAAAAACATTTATATACGGAGTAAAAGGTCTGGCCTCTAGAATGTTCACAAGATTTCTCTTAAAGATTGCATAGTGACCTTATTTTTAACCCGACATGATATACATGTGTACTTAGCCTATAGATCACCAAGACAGACATTCTGACAATATTTCAAAGTACGCCTCAAGACGCTTTTACTTAAAGTTGGCCTTGTGACCAGGATTTTTGCTCATATTCAAGCTTATTCTAGAAAACATCAAGACAAACATTCCCAAGCTAATTCATCCTGTTTGAGTAAAAAAAGGGGGCATCTGGTATGTCCACAAGATTTATCTTAAATTTGTCCTAGTTACATTGTTTATGAACCAGCATTTTATCTGTTCAAACTTGGCCTAAATATCACAAAGACAAACTAACAAGTTTGTTGATGAAAGATGGACGGACGCACCTACGTGTCATTCCTGGAGGTGGTACCTCGATTGTTTAAAGACAATGAATGATCACTTAAGATCCCGAACTGACAGACAGACACATAGACAGACACATTATTTACATAAACACTTCATTAATTCAGCTTAATTATAATTATGATCTTCAAAACTTATTAAAGTTCCCTGTCTATTTAACGTAGTTTATTCCATAAACTTATCAAATATTATAGGTGGGACATCCATTGTTTTCAAACAAAAGAATGACCACTTAAATAACAAAAGATTTTAAGTATTTATGGAATTAATCAAAGGATTCTTTTGTCTTAGGCCACACCTCTAACCACATAAGACCCCATATAAAATCCTCATATAACCCTAGCGATATTCAAACATTTGACAATGGAAACAGGAAATGTCCGAACTCAGATTTAATGCTGTAACTCACAATTTAAATATATGAATGATGAGTTCTGCCTTTAGGGATTAAGCAGGAAACGGGTCAAGGATTGTTAGGTCTCCAGGAAGCTGAAATCTGATAAATATAAGCTGAAAGCTCGTTTCGCAATCGTTGTACATGAATAAGTTTAACTAAGCTAAAGGTTACTAAGTATAATTTACATTTTTAATTTACCAACCTGCATATCCTGCCTGGTAAAGGTATTGCACCATCTGTGTTGACTTTCCAGACCCCGTTTCACCGAGAACAACACATACCTGGTTCTCTCTGACGGTTGTTAATATTTCTTCACGACATGCATACATTGGTAAGCCTGCTTCTAACCGTCTGCATTCAGCTCCAAAAGCTATCCTAATCTGCTTCATTTGTTTGTCATAATCTTTGTTGGAAACTTCAAGGATTTTGGGTTTCATGGCCTGAATGTAATTTACAAACTCATTTCTCTGCTTTCTTAACTCCAATTGTTTGTCTTCGAGGGCAGGTTTCTGCTCCACCAAATTTTGAAAATTGGCTAGGGATACTTTCTTTGCATGTAATTGTTCTTTCACATGTTTAAGCTTATTCTCAAAAGTTTCCAGTTTTTTATCATGAGTGGTAAAAACTCTTTCTGCCTCTCTCACAATACTTTCCATAACTTCTCGTGTATCGCATGTTCTATCTTTCATGATCCCCTTGGCATCATTTTCAGTTTCAAAGCAATGTATCTTGGTTTGAGAATTACGATTACTTCTGTTTAGTAATGATCTTCCATAAGCAGCTTTATTAGCACTTTGAAATGACAAAACGATCAACTGTTTTTGATCCTTTGGATCTGGAACCTCTGTTTTAATGACGTCATAATTCAAATTACCAGGACTATCCATCCTATAATCAAGGAATTCCTTTAAATGTGTTGTTATTGTAGTCCTCTCTTCCAGAATAATGTATAAACAATGTTCATTTCGTTTAGTGATAGGCACGTGTTTATATCCCCGTTTCTTGGCATATTTACCGGGGGCCATTTTTCTTCCACCTTTTCCTATCTTTTGTTTGGAAGGTATGTTTTCTGTTTGTCCTGATGATATAGTTGTATCGGGTTTATTGGGAGTGTCTTCCTCCATATCTGTTACCTTTCTAGTCTCTAAGTGTAATTGGTGGTCCTCCATGTAATGTATCTCCTTTAATCTGAAATTGTAAAACGCCAACTATATGTAAATCTGTTAAAACAATTAAGACAAGAAACAGCTGAAAAACGGTAAGGCCGGATTGTCGGCAATTTGACCTTGAACAAACCAAGGTCAAGGTCAAAGTAACCATAGAAATCAATAGAACTTGTTACTGGTTACGTTTAGGCAAAGTTTCAAGTTTGTAACCCTTTCCAGTGCTGAGATTTTGCCTCAACCTCAACCTGAAACTTTAACCAAAATGTTGACGGACAGACAGACGGACGTAACCAATAAGTATATTTGTGGGGTTATTTCTTTTGTTTGAATCTTGTGTCTTGCAACCCACAAGTATTCTATTCATTCCGTAATTATTCCCCTTTTACGGAACGAATAGCATTAATATGCAAATAAGATACCCGTTATAAAACAAAAACAAAAAATATTTATCTAAGTGTCTTTATCAGGATGGTGGGTGGGCTTTAGAAAGAACACCCCACAAGTACTCGGTCACCAGGACGGACGGACGGACGGACGGACGGACATCGCCAATCTATAGAGCGGAATTGCTAAAGCAATCCGGCCAATACTATTAAATAAGAGCGCCGCGGAGCTAACGCTACCGCTCGTTTTTCTAAGTCGAAAAGAGGGCACTACTAAATAGTTAATAAAGCCAGAGTTATGTGACTTAGTTTAGACCACGTATTGTTCCAATGAACATGTGTACACAGTTTCATTTTGAAAATGTTTAACTTGTGTATGAATTTAAGTCGAAAAAGGCAGAGTTATGAGATTTGGTATAGAAAAGCGTATCAAGTTTCGTTTGAATATGTATAACTATTTTTGACTTATAAGTTATAAAGTGTGTTCACGACACCACCAAGGTGACACAATAGTCAGACAATTGTCTTCGAAAAACAGACAAGCTAAAAATAGATTTTAAAATAATATTATTTGTCACTATTCATACGATCCTGACCTATGTATAAAATTAAATTGTTTATAGCATGTATATATATTCACAAAATTTATTTTGGGCATTATTTATAACAGGTGTGTTGTCTTATAATTCAACTGAAACTAGGAGAGGATTTCATATATTTTCTCTTGTTATTTCAGTAGATTTCTCCTATTTGACAACAAAGGCAAACGTTACAATAAATGCTTCCCCTCATACAGACACATGTTGACGCCTCTACAGCAGACGACATTTGAAAACATTGTTTATACCAACCAACTTGCCTTGAAGTAATCCACTAGAGGGTCATCCAGGAAACATTTCTACAAAATTAAATGGACATTGGCCAGATACTTTCGGAGAAGAAGATTTGTTAAGTTATTAGGCAAAACAGCCCCACCCCTGGCGACATGTTTCACCAATCAACGTGGCCTGAAGAAACCGGTTAATATATCACCAAAGGAACATTTCTACAAAATTATTTGGAAATGGGAGACATCCGTCAGTTATCTCCCTTTAATACTCTCTACATCTAACTAGGTCCTATCATTTGGTTTCCTCTGGGTTTTTTCCATTGGTTTCTTTGCACTGGATGGTGCACTTATAATTGTATTTTCTTGGCAAACTGTTATTAGATTGATTAATTAGTAATTTCCACATTAGTTTTCTTTAAACACTGCTTTGTTTATTTTCTGTTTTTAGACATCACTTGAATTAGCACATTTATGATTAATGTGTAGAGAGTAATTGCAATATCTCATTGCGAAATACCGATAAAGACAAATAATTCCAACTAAAAGAACCTACCAACTATTTGGTCTCCCTTGGTCTTTATCTGACAAGGGAGATAATATAATCATCACTAATGTCCCTAATTGGCAAAACACTATTTGAGAAGAAGATGTTAAAATATTTCACTATTGCCATATAAGGCAAAACAGCCCCGCCCCCTGATGGCCATGTTTTTCAAGCACCCACATGGTTTGAAGTACCTAAGGAACAATCCTACGAAATTATTTGAAAAAACGGACAGATACCTTTGGAAAGTATTCACTTTAGCCATATAAGACCTCGGTCCTCGGGTGTCTCGCCCTTCTATGAAAATCAGATATTAAATGGTATCTCTATGCAAAAAGAAAGTAAAGTTGATCAAATGTGAAAAAGTAAATTTCTGTCAATGCATTGTTATCAAAATGTCATGATAAATAACGTTGACGTTGACAGATGTCCCATGACCAAACAATACATCTGACAATGAATTCAGAAAAATCCAAGCAGAGGTTGCTGAGATATAAGAAAGGTTAAGTTTTGAGGTTAAGTTACCTAACAAAGGTCAAGTTCTGCACAATTATGACCTTGACCCTGAACATTTTGACGTTGACAGATGTCCCATGACCAAACAATACATCTGACAAAGTTTCAGAAAAATTCCAGCAGGGGTTGCTGAGATATAGGAAAGGGTCGAGTTCTGCACAATTATGACCTTGACCCTGAACATTATGACGTTGACAGATGTCCCATGACCAAACAATACATCTGACAAAGTTTCAGAAAAATTCAAGCAGAGGTTGCTGAGATATAAGAAATGTTAAGTTTTGAGGTCAAGTTACATAACAAAGGTCAAGTTCTGCACAATTATGACCTTGATCCTGAAAACTTTGACGTTGACAGATGTCCCATGACCAAACAATACATCTGACAAAGTTTCAGAAAAATTCAAGCAGGGGTTGCTGATATATAAGAAAGGTTAAGTTTTTAGGTTAAGTTACCTAACAAAGGTCCAGTTCTGCACACTTATGACCTTGACCCTGAAAACTTTGACGTTGACAGATGTCCCATGACCAAACAATATATCTGACAAAGTTTCAGAAAAATTCAAGCAGAGGTTGCTGAGATATAAGAAAGGTTAAGTTTTGAGGTTAAGTTACCTAACAAAGGTCAAGTTCTGCACAATTATGACCTTGACCCTGAAAACTATGACTTTGACAGATGTCCCATGACCAAACAATACATCTGACAAAGTTTCAGAAAAATTCAAGCAGTGGTTGCTGAGATATAAGAAAGGTTAAGTGTTGAGGTTAAGTTACCTAACAAAGGTCAAGTTCTGCACAATTATGACCCTGAAAATTGTGACGTTGACAGATGTCCCATGACCAAACAATACATCCGACAAAGTTTCAGAAAAATTCAAGCAGAGGTTGCTGAGATATAAGAAAGGTTAAGTTTTGAGGTTAAGTTACCTAACAAAGGTCAAGTTCTGCACAATTATGATCTTGACCCTGAAAATGTTGACGTTGACAGATGTCCCATAACCAAACAATACATCTGACAAAGTTTCGGAAAAATTCAAGCAGAGGTTGCTGAGATATAAGAAAGGTTAAGTTTTGAGGTTAAGTTACCTAACAAAGGTCAAGTTCTGCACAATTATGATCTTGACCCTGAAAATTTTGACGTTGACAGATGTCCCATAACCAAACAATACATCCGACAAAGTTTCAGAAAAATTCAAGCAGAGGTTGCTGAGATATAAGAAAGGTTAAGTTTTGAGGTTAAGTCACCTAACAAAGGTCAAGTTCTGCACAATTATGATATTGACCATGAAAATGTTGACGTTGACAGATGTCCCATAACCAAACAATACATCTGACAAAGTTTCAGAAAAATTCCAGCAGGGGTTGCTGAGATATAAGAAAGGGTCGAGTTCTGCACAATTATGACCTTGACCCTGAACATTATGACGTTGACAGATGTCCCATGGCCAAACAATACATCTGACAAAGTTTCAGAAAAATTCAAGCAGAGGTTGCTGAGATATAAGAAATGTTAAGTTTTGAGGTCAAGTTACTTAACAAAGATCAAGTTCTGCACAATTATGACCTTGACCCTGAAAACTTTGACGTTGACATATTTCCCATGACCAAACAATACATCTGACAAAGTTTCAGAAAAATTCAAGCAGAGGTTGCTGAGATATAAGAAAGGTTAAGTTTTTAGGTTAAGTTACCTAACAAAGGTCAAGTTCTGCACAATTATGACCTTGACTCTGAAAACTTTGACGTTGACAGATGTCCCATGACCAAACAATACATCTGACAAAGTTTCAGAAAAATTCAAGCAGAGGTTGCTGAGATATAAGAAAGGTTAAGTTTTGAGGTTAAGTTACCTAACAAAGGTCAAGTTCTGCACAATTATGATCTTGACCCTGAAAATTTTGACGTTGACAGATGTCCCATAACCAAACAATACATCTGACAAAGTTTCAGAAAAATTCAAGCAGAGGTTGCTGAGATATAAGAAAGGTTAAGTTTTGAGGTTAAGTTACCTAACAAAGGTCAAGTTCTGCACAATTATAACCTTGACCCTGAAAATGTTGACGTTTACAGATGTCCCATGACCAAACAATACAGCTAACAAAGTTTCAGAAAAATTCAAGCAGGGGTTGCCGAGATATAGCTATTTGTAAAAGCGGCTGCCGTCACCGTCGCCGGAAAAGTGACTGCTATGTCTCACTCCACTATCGTGGACGAGACAATAAGGCAAAACATGCCTTGTCCATGTCTTCAAGGAATCTGTAAAGGGTCCCTCACGGAACATTTCTACAAATTATTTTGAAAATAGGCCAACCAATTTTGGAGGTGAAAAAGTTGTTTTTAAATAGAATCAAGAATTCTGCATGGATTAAAAAAATAAAAAAAATGGTGAGAACATTGAAACGATACTTTCTGTGAAGTTTCATCCCAATTGACCCACTGGTTACAGAGTATTATGTGTTGAAGGACAACACTAGACGCACGCCGGACAAAGGGTAATCACAATAACTCACCTTGATCACTTCGTGCTCAGATGAGATAACAAGAGCACCGAGTACGGCACAGACGCTCGACTGATAGGGAGAAAACGGGAAAAAAAATGAGCTAAACAAAAAACCTTAACCGGACGACCACGCCGCCGCCGCCGCCGCCGCCGCCGCTGACGCCGACGCCAGGGTCATGACAATAGCTCTCGTTTTTTACAAAAGTCGAGCTAAAAATGGAGAAATTGCTCATCATGAGCAATGTCTCATTTTCAACATTATTCAATTATTACACTTTCATTAACAGATAAGTGTATATCTTTGACAATAAGTCACAGGTTTCTGCTGTTGATTTATTTGTTGTATGTACACTGAAGGAACATTTCTTCTAAATTATCTTGAAATCAGACAAGCCCCTTCGCTGATGCCAACTTATTTTGGAATCGGAATGCAGATTAAGGTGAGAAAGATTTTAGAGAAGAAGAATGTTTAAGTTTGGACATTTCCCCCTAAGAATTTTTAACTTTGAATTTTTTTGTAAGAGGAGTTGTCGATTGAAGCTAAAAGTTCTTTTTACCCCGTTTCTGATGACACCTGGTGGCTATTTATTTCTAACAATAATTCTAATTAAGCAATTTCTCCTTTCAACATTATTCAAGGAATATTTGTTCTTTAATATTTAAGAGTTTCCGATTTTTTACTTAAAAGTTTTCGCATTTGTCTGCTGCAGATTTTTGCATGTGGGAGAGCGTTAAACGTGAATGTTAGATGTGTTCACATTAGCATTCGAAATTAAATTTAGGCAAATAGTCACTAGCCAGAACTTTGTTTGCGTAGAAATGAGGGAATACCGTTACCAGAATGCATTGAATATATTACAATCATGTTTAACAATCTCAAACTTATCTGGTCCAGTCAAAGGTCGTCATATTGAATTCGGCTACCAGTCTAAGGGATGATAACAGAGATAGTTCAATAATTCGACATGCTTTTTAAATCTACTGGCTATCTATGACTAAATTTCAAATTATTTTGGCTGGCAGCCAGTAGAGTGGTTCGCCCCAAACGTCTCTTGGAATATATGCGGGTATTTTACATCGCTTTCAACATTTTATTAATAAATATCATTAACCATATTCCTGGATCTATGTCAGTTTTTCACTTTTCATTTCTGTTGGAATTAATTATTTTTTATATAATTTTTCATATGGCTAGCAACGTGATCAAGTATCTATGGTGTTCAGCGGCATTTACGGATGTCGATGATTTAATAGGTCTTGAACATATTCACAAGCAGCTACACCTTCTGAGAGGATTCAAATAGATCAGTTTTGGTCTCAATAAATGTGGGGTTTTTTTAGCCCTTTTTTGGCGCTTTACACTACGTACAAAACTTGTTCACAAGCTGTATTATAGCAATTTTGACAATTTCAAGGGCCATAATCCAGTCTTGCATTGGCGGATCTGGCTGGTTTGCGAAAGGAACCGAACTTTCATCAATATTTAACTACCATCTAAGTTTGGTGAAGATCGGAGAGTAAATTGTGGCTTTATTGTGTTCACAAGCTGTATTATAGCAATTTTGACAATTTCAAAGGCCATAATCCAGTCATGCAAGGGCACATCTGGCTGGTTTTCGAAAGGAACCGAGCTCTCATCAATATTTAACTACTGTCTGAGTTTGGTGAAGATTAGTTAGTAAATGGAGCCTCTATTGTGTTCACAAGCTCAATTATAGCAATTTTGACAATTTCAAGGGCCATAATCCAGTCTTGCATGGGCGGATCTGGCTGGTTTGCGAAAGGAACCGAGCTCTCGTGGATATCTAACTACTGTATAAGTTTGATTGAGATACAATCAAGACTTAAGACTTTATCGCGTTCACAAGCTCTATTATAGCAATTCTGACAATTTCAAGGGCCATAATCCAGTCTTGCATGGCCGGATCTGGCTGGTTTGCAAAAGGAACCAAGCTCTCATGGATACCTAACTACTGTGTAAGTTTGGTGAAGATCAGATAGTAAATGGAGCCTCTATTGTGTTCACAATCTCAATTATAGCAATTTTGACAATTCCAAGGTCCATAATCCAGTCTTGCATGGCTGGTTAGGAACCAAGCTCTCATGGATATCTAACTACTGTATAAGTTTGATTGAGATACAGTCAAAACTGAAGACTGTATCGCGTACAATCAATTGTTTACGGGCGGACGCACGGACGACGGACACCACATCACGGCATAAGCTCTTCTGGCCTTTGGCCAGTAGAGCTAAAAATCATGACATAAAAGTATGAAATGTAATCATAGCTCATTGAATTATAATGTGGGTTTTCATATGACGTGGCTTTAAAACAAGGATGTGAAAATGTTAGGTCACATGAGTTCATGTTAAAGTAAAATGGATTTTCCAAAGCATTTATATTCGGATCAGTCCAAATTAATTAATTGGTGACATGTTATCAACTAGATTTCCAAATTGCTTCAAAAGTGCAAATTTGTCCAGATGTTTATAGACTCTTCAAAGAAACAACTTTTGACGCAGTTGTACGTAGCAGCCAACATTTGAAAACATGTGAGAATAGGTGAAACAGTTACACACATATACATGTTTGGATTAACACTATAAAAGATGGGTTGGTCATTTTTACTTTTTCTTTTAGCTAACTAGCTTTTGAAGACATTGTGATAAAAAGGAGAAACACGCAATGTCAGTCAATTCATACACACTATCTGCATCTAGTATCTGTACTATCAAACTATTTTCTTTCAGCTAACCAACTTTTAATTTTGAAACATTGTGAAAGGGAGAAACAGGTTATGTCTGCTTCAGATGCATCAAAATGCGTATGTAAGTGAAATAAAATGTTAAAATTCAACTGTTTACAAACAGGATAAAATGTGGTAAGTGTTACGTCATGGCGCGTGGTATGACGTCATAAACAAGAGGGCCATGATGGCCCTGGATCGCTCACCTTAATTATACAATGTACTGCAATGCAAAACACACCAAGACAATTATTCTGAATGCAACCTCCAAAGTGTTAACAATATTTTCCTTCATTTGGCCTACTGATCTATATTTTATTACCTGATATGACCCATATTTCAACATGGACTAGATATCATCAAGACAACATTCTGACAAAGTTTCAACTTGCTCAAAGTAAAAATGCGGCCTCCGGAGTTTGAACAATATTTTCCTTTATTGACCTAGTTTCTGATCCAATATGACCCGTATTCGAACTTGACCTAGATATAATTCAGACAAACATTCTGACCAAATTTCAAGCTGCTGAAGCAAAAAATGTGGCATCCAAAGTGTTCACAAGATTTTCCTTCAATTTGATCTAGTGACCTAGTTTTTGACTCAGCATGACCCATATTCGAACTTGGCCTAAATATCATTCAGCTCAACATTCTGACCAAATTTCACTGAAGCAAAACATGCGGCTTCTACAGAGTTAACAAGATTTTCCTTCAATTTGGCCTAGTGACCTAGTTTCTGATCCAATAGGACCCATATTTAAACTTGACCTAGATATCTTCAAGACAAATATTCTGACAAAAGTTCAAGCTGCTGAAGCAAAAAATGCGCCATCCAAAGTGTTAACAAGATTTTCCTTCAATTTGGCCTATTTTTTGACCCAGCATGACCCATATTTGAACTTGGCCTAGATATCATTCAGCTCAACATTCTGAACAAATTTCAAGCTGCTGATGCAAAACATGCGGCTTCTACAGAGTTAACAAGATTTTCCCTCAATTTGGCCTAGTGACCTAGTTTCTGACCCATATTTGAACTTGACCTGGATATCTTTAAGACAAACATTCTGACCAAATCTGAAGCAAAAAATGCGGCATCCAAAGTGTTAACAAGATTTTCCTTCAATTCGATCTAGTGACCTAGTTTTGGACCCGGCATAACCCATAATTATTCGAACTTGACCTAGATATTTTTAAGACAAACATTCTGACAAAATTTCAAACTGCTGAAGCAAAAATTGCGGCCTCTGGAGTGTTAACAAGATTTTCCTTCAATTTGACCTAGTGACCTACTTTTTGACCCGACGTGACCCATGTTCGAACTTAACCTACATATCATCAAGACAAACATTCTGATAAAGTTTCAACATGCTCAAGTTGAAAATGTTTCCTCCAGAGTGTTAACAAGATTTCCCTTCAATTCGACCTAGTGACCTAGTTTTTGACCTCATATGGCCCAGTTTCGAACTTGTCCAAGATTTTATGGAGATGAATGTTCTGATAAACTTTCATGAAGATTAGATGCAAAATGTAGCCCGTAGAGTGTTAACAAGCTCAAATGTCGACGACGCACGACGGACGCCGGACAAAATGTGATCACAATAGCTCACCTAGGACTTAGTGCATAGGTGAGCTAAAAAGTAGATTAGCGTTCCGAAAAATGTTCAAACCAACAAGATGGCGGCCGTTGTTTTTTTCAACAAAGATGTGGTTTTCGAGGATTCATTTGCAATTTATCAGCGATTTTATCAAACATTTATATTTGTTTGGTTGACAGATAAATGTTCTAGAATATTCGTAAGTAATTATTTTAATTTTATTTTGCATTATTTCATGTGTATTGCAATCTAATTGCTGTTACGAAGATCTCTCCCCCACAACCCTTCCCTTAGTCCAAATAATTTAGTCTCTGTGAAAGAGAATCCGTTTTATCATGTCATTAATTTATCGGGATGCAGGATAATTACAAAATGAGCATTTGCGATGTCTTTCTACGTAGGACTACTATAGCAGTTGACACAATGACAAATATTTTATTGATTTAAAGCCATCGACCCATAACAACATGTATAACATATAATACAACATCAGTCAGCGTACCGCATGCTTGTCACAAATATTCAGATATATATATACAAACAAACTTAACACTTATATTGGCGTTTTAAATTATTACACACATATATAATATATACATTCACAAACATCTTATAAACAATATATCTAACCACTTTCACTTTGTTTAATAAAACCATTTCTTCGTTTGAAAGCATAGAATAAACAAGAAATATGTGAGCTACTGCTCACTAGTGATACCACCGCTCATGTTTTGAAAGACATATGTGATGGTGGGGTAAAGGGCCATAACTCCGTGAAAAATAATCCAACCGGAACGCAAACACGATATGCGCATCTACACTTGGTGGTGATCCTTCCTATGAAGTTTCATCAAATTCCAAAAAGCGGTTGCAGAGAAATAGCCCGGAAATGAATTTAGTCATACATAGGGGTAAAGGGCCATAACTCCGTGAAAAATAATCCAACCGGAACGCAAACACGATATGCGCATCTACACTTGGTGGTGATCCTTCCTATGAAGTTTCATCAAATTCCAAAAAGCGGTTGCAGAGAAATAGCCAGGAAACGAAAGTGTTACGGACGGACGGACGGAAGGACGGAAGGACGGACATGGGTAAAACAGTATACCCCCCCTTTCCTTCGGAACCGGGGGTATAATAAGAAGATGTGCATCTAATCATGTTTTCGTTTTGTGATGACATTAAAATATTAAACTTTTGTAAACTAGGTATGGTGTAATATTTACTAGGAATGTATGACTTTCTAATGTCGTCATAAAAGTCACAACAAAGCAAACAAGAGCTGTCGGAGGACAGCGCGCTCGACTATATGCCTCTTATTCACATAAAGCACTATTTCATTATATTGCACTTAAGTACTTTTAAATTATATATACTCTATATGTAAAAGCAACTGAATAGATACATACATTTAAAAGTCAATCAAGGGCAATAACTCCATATTAAAGTTAAAAATCATGAATGAAAGGTATTAGATGTAATTATATTCCAAATATGAAAGCCCTAGCACAAGTACTTATTGAGAAAAATTAAAAATTAAAATAAAATTCCAACTTGCCCTAAAACTTTAACCACCCAAAATCATGTTTTTTACCCCAAAAAGAAGGTCATACTCAGCATCTTCAGCATTCAATGTGAAGAAATGTATAAGATGTAATTAAATTCCAAATATGAAAGCCCTAGCACAAGTACTTATTGAGAAAAATTAAAAATTAAAATAAAATTCCAACTTGCCCAAAACTTTAACCATCCAAAATCATGTTTTTTACCCAAAAAAGAAGGTCAAACTCAACATCTTCAGCATTCAATGTGAAGAAAAGTATTATATGTAATTATATTCCAAATATGAAAGCCCTAGCACAAGTACTTATTGAGAAAAATTAAAAATTAAAATAAAATTCCAACTTGCCCTAAAACTTTAACCACACAAAATCATGTTTTTTACCCCAAAAAGAAGGTCAAACTCAGCATCTTCAGCATTCAATGTGAAGAAAGGTATAAGATGTATCTATATTCCAAATATGAAAGCCCTAGCACAAATAATTATGAATGAAAATGCCAACTTGCCCTAAAACTTTAACAGGACGCCGACGCCGGGGCGAGTAGTAAAGCTCTCATATTCTTCGAATAGTCGAGCTAAAAATGATTTTTGTATTATATTTCTGTTAATAGTCCGGCTTACTGATAATAGCTTGATATTGTCAATACAATAGAGACTGAAACAGTACAAGTTTAATTCAATTCAAGTTTATAATAACATGGGAACATACTGAACTGATAATGATTTGAACTCGCGACCCCTGGATTGATACCGACTGAGCTAATCAGGCCCCGGTTAATCATTTGAATTATAAAATCATTTTAATTGCACATTTAAAATTTAATGAAAGTATTTAAGAAATCTTGCAGTGATTGTGACTGAAACCAGGATCAGCTAGCTTATCTAAGTCCAGCTATTTTTTGTGGAGATCAAATCTTAATTTGTATCGATCATCTATGGTAGTTATAAGAGACATATATGCGACATATGTGGGACATATGTGGGACATATATGTGATTGACATGTCTTTAATTACTCTTTAGATAGTGCAATTTAACTGTAAAGTGTATTTATAAAGGAACATATATGGGACTTATAAGGGACATATATGTGACATATAACTATAAGAAACATGTATGTGGTTTATAAGGCACTTACATCTCATTTGCATCTAAAATCCATATATTGGACATATATGAAATCTAGTATAAGGGACATATATGTGCCTTATAACTTCCTCATATATGTCACATATAAGAAATTTCCGTAAATAGGCTGTTAACAAGATATTCCTTCAATTAGACCTTGTGACCTAATTTTTGACCCAACATGACCCATATTCAAACTTGACCTAGATACATATCATATAGCTCACCATTCAACAAAAAATGCAGCTTCTACAGAGTTAAAAAGATTTCCCTTCAATTTGGCTTAGTGACCTAGTTTCTGACCCAATATGACCAATATTTTAACTTGACCAAGATATTTTTAAGACAAACATTTCAAACTGCTGAAGCAAAAACTGCGGCCTCTGGAGTGTTAAGAAGATTTTCCTCCAATTTGACCTAGTGACCTACTTTTTGACCTGCCATGACCCATATTCGGACATGACTTACATATCATCAAGACAAATATTCTGCTTTTGGAATATCTAACATAAATTTATGAATTTTATGTGTTAATTTGTTATGATAACCAGTTATCATCAGCTTCCGATAGCTAATCATAAGACTTTTGTTGATTAAAATACCGGGTGGTAGTCTTCTACAATCACCACACAACATATATAAAGCTGTACTTTGTTTTAATTGTAAGACTTTACTTAAGAATTTGGTATGCATTATGTCAAGTAGTTTGTGGTCTTCATATACCCATATCTCAACTGAGTACAGGTATATGACAAGAACAGTGTGATCAAATAGCTTAAATATTAGATCAAGAGGCAGATTTAGGTTATGTATACATTTATATATGAAAAACAGTGCTTTTTGGGCCTACTGTACTGCATGTTTTCTTGTTTGTAGGAACTTCCCATTCGCCGCAAAAAAAAGTCCCTAAATATTTATATTGTGATACTTGCTCCAGGTCATTATCTGCAATATGTAATTTTACTTTAGGCTTTTTAGTACCAAAGACCATAATCTTAGTTTTGTCAATATTAATATTTAATTTCCACAATTTGCAGTAGTCAACAAAGTCATTTATGAATTTTTGTAGGTTTTTTTATCGATGAAATTTGTGGGTTTCAATCTCAATTGTTATAATCGATGTTTATATTATCTGAACACTTAGTTGATATTCACTATTTATTTGATTTTTGCTTCTCTAGTTAAGTTGACCTCAAATTAGAAACACTCTACATAGTTTCTATGTAAACTGACCTTTAATAAGAAACACTCTATACATTTTCTATTTAAACTGACCTTTAACCCTTTCCCTCATACGCCAATTCTGCAACAGACGACTTTGAACATATTTTTGTCAAAAAATAGAAAATCTTTATAATTGAATGGATAACCTATGACTAAAAGTGAAAAAAATTGTGTCAAAAGGAGGAATTGCTTGTTTTGAGCAATTTCTTCTATTGTCACTATGTTTTTTAAAATGCTGTCTGCTCCAGAGGCATCAGAAAGCATCTATATGAGGGAAAGGGTTAATAAAGATTGCAGAACAAGAAATATATCCCTTGTCCAAAGACAGGTGTGACAAGCAAATTCATGAAATTTATATCCCCCGCTTGCAGGAAATATTGTAGGAAAATGTTGAGGTTAGGTTTAAACATGTCAGTAGTCTTTTTATTACAGGGTAAATTAAATGAACTTGGCCTAGGTTGTTACCAAGTTTGTGGCAGTTATTGCACGGAAACAGCAAACCGATAGTGACAATCGAACTAGGCCTAGCCCTTAAGGCATTTAACCTTGTTACCAAGTTTGAAAAAAACCGGTTCACATTTATGGCAGTTATTGCACAGAAACAACAAGAATTTGTTAAATAAAGGGCCATAACTCCACCGAATAAAGTCCACCGAAAGTGACGATCGAACTTGGCCTAGCCTTTAAGGCATTTAACCTTGTAACCAAGTTTGAAAAAAAAAAACGGTTCACATTTGTGGCAGTTATTGCCACAAACAGCAAGAAACGACATTTTTTGTTAAATAAGGGGCCATAACTCCACTGAATAAAGTCCACCGAAAGTGACGATCGAACTTGGCCTAGCCCTTAAGGCATTTAACCTTGTAACCAATTTTGAAAAAAAAAACGGTTCACATTTGTGGCAGTTATTGCATGGAAACAGCAAGAAACAACATTTTTTGTTAAATAAGGGGCCATAACTCCACCGAATAAAGTCCGCTGAAAGTGACGATCGAACTTGGCCTAGCCCTTAAGGCATTTAACCTTGTTACCAAGTTTGAAAAAAAAAAAATCACATTTGTGGCAGTAATTGCACGGAAAGAGCAAGAAACAACATTTTTTGTTGAATAAGGGTCCATAACTCCACCGAATAAAGTCCCCCGAAAGTGACGATCAAACTTGGCCTAGCCCTTAAGGCATTTAACCTTGTTACCAAGTTTGAAAAAAAAAAATCACATTTGTGGCAGTTATTGCACGGAAACAGCAACAAACAACATTTTGTGTTAAATAAGGGGCCATAACTCCACTAAATAAAGTCCGCCGAAAGTGACAATCGAACTTGGCCTAGCCCTTAAGGCATTTAACCTTGTTATTAAGTTTGAAAAAAAACGGTTCACATTTGTGGCAGTTATTGCACGGAAACAGCAAGAAACAACTTTTTTTGTTAAATAAAGGGCCATAACTCCACTAAATAAAGTCCACCGAAAGTGACGATCGAACTTGGCCTAGCCCTTAAGGCAATTAACCTTGTTACCAAGTTTATAAAAAAAAAGGTTCACATTTGTGGCAGTTATTGCACGGAAACGAAGTGTGACAGACAGAGAGACGGACGGACAGACGGACAAACCAAAATTAATAACCCCCGTTTTTTTCTTCGAAAAAGCGGGGGATAAAAATGGTGAGATATGGAGGAGCAAACACTGACACAGATCTGTCCCCTAATAAATCTTTTATTACTTAAAACATGTATTGTGGATACTCAAAGGAAACGCCTCAGGAAACCTGAAGATTGAATAAGGATGTAATCCTGTCACACATAAGGAATCGGCAGCAAACAACTTTGAAAGCATCTGATATATGTTATCACTTAATTAAACCAAGTAATGTGGGTACTCAAAAGAAGCGTCTTAGCGAATCAATGCTTGTGACTATTAAAAACATAGGGTCAAATGCAGACAGATTTAATCTTTTCCCACATCAAGAAATCTGAACCAAACATCTAAGCTTAACAAGAGTACCGCAAACGGTACATAATACGCCCGTCAGGAACTTCTTTGTAAGTTTCCTCTTTGTTTTGATATATTGTTTGTTTGTAAAAAGTTAATAAAGTCGTTCAGGAATAAGTTGTTAAAGAATAATAGGAAACTATGAAAAATGCATAACTCATGCAGAAATTGACAAATATTCTAAGTCCAAAAAGGGGCATAACTCATTTAAAAATTGACGAAATGCAAGGAAATGTGAACTTGATCTGTGACACATGATTACAAAGCCATATACAAAATTTCAGATCAATAGCTCAAAGTATGTAGGAAAAAAGTGCTGAAAACCAATATTCTAAGTCCAAAAAGGGGCATAACTCATTCAAAAATTGACGAAATTCAAGGAAATATGAACTTGATCTGTGACACTTGATTACAAAGCCATATACATAATTTCAGCTGAATACATCAAAGCATGTAGAAAAAAAGTGCGGAAAACAAATATTTTAAGTCCAAAAAGGGGCATAACTCATTCAAAAATTGACGAAATCCCAGGAAATGTGAACTTGATCTGTGACACATGATTACAAAGCCATATACAAAATGTCAGGTCAATAGCTCAAAGTATGTAGGAAAAAAGTGCGGAAAACCAATATTCTAAGTCCAAAAAGGGGCATAACTCATTCAAAAATTGACGAAATTCGAGGAAATGTGAACTTGATCTGTGACACTTGATTACAAAGCCATATACATAATTTCAGCTGAATACATCAAAGCATGTAGAAAAAAAGTGAGGAAAACAAATATTCTAAGTCCAAAAAGGGGCATAACTCATTCAAAAATTGACGAAATCCCAGGAAATGTGACCTTGATCTGTGACACATGATTACAAAGCCATATACAAAATGTCAGGTCAATAGCTCAAAGTATGTAGGAAAAAAGTGCGGAAAACCAATATTCTAAGTCCAAAAAGGGGCATAACTCATTCAAAAATTGACGAAATTCGAGAAAATGTAAACTTGATCTGTGAGACTTGATTACAAAGCCATATACATGATTTCAGCTCAATACAACAAAGCATGTAGAAAAAAAGTGCGGAAAACAAATATTCTAAGTCCAAAAAGGGGCATAACTCATTCAAAAATTGACGAAATCCCAGGAAATATGAACTTGCTCTGTGACACATGATTACAAAGTCATATACAAAATTTCAGCTCAATAGCTCAAAGTATGTAAGAAAAAAGTGCGGAAAACCCGAATGGACGGACGGACGGACGGACGGACGGAGGGACGGACGGACGGACGGACATGACCATACCATAATACGTACCGTTTTTAAGAAACGGTCGTATAAAAATGGTAAATCTTTGTAAATAAAGATATAATCATTGAAAACATTATAAGCATTTTCTTCTTTTGGTACAATGTTTTCAAAAGTTGTCTGTTGCAGTTGCATCAAGTGTTTGCGGGTAAGTAAGGGTAAAGAATCTAGAATACTCACCTCTTCTAGAGCTCTGATTCATTATATCTTATATGTCCATTGTTGTTGTTGCCCACCACTTATGCAGTATCAGTATGTATTGGCTCAAAGCTCATGCCTAAAATACAAAGCATAATACTAATAATTGGTTTTGCTTTTGTAAGGATAATTCAACAAAGAATTCACTCACTATAATATACTAGAAGCCTAGATAAGGATGAATAAAACGGCAATAGCTCTGTGTTCCTCTTCCACACACTTTCACCTTCCCCATTTCCCACATTATTTCATTTGTATAATAGTCACCAGTAGTGTACATGCACATGAATGTCCCTTACCAGTGCTTCACACAACTTTTTCCAGAAGTAACTGTCTCCCTAAAAATTACCACAAAATAACAAACAGCTTTTTGAAAACATAGTGACTAAAGAAGAAATTGCTCAAAACGAGCAATCTATCCTTTTGTCACAATGTTTTCCACTTTTAGTCATAGGTTATCCATTCAATTAAAGAGATTTTCTATTTTTTTGATAAAATATGTTCAAAGTGTTCTGCTGCAGAATTGTGGTATGAGGGAAAGGCTTAAAGAAGCAAAAGCTCAGTTGGTAAGGATAGGGGTTCAGAGTTATTCAAATCAGGGGACAACTGCTGCAGAATTGTGGTATGAGGGAAAGGCTTAAAGAAGCAAAAGCTCAGTTGGTAAGGATAGGGGTTCAGAGTTATTCAAATCAGGGGACGGGTGTTGGAAACCACCTCGTCCATTCATTCTTCTGTCTGATGATTGACAAATTTGAAAAGTCATTGTTACGAGCGTCATTTTTCTCCCACAAATGGACTTAAATTAATAGTGTATGATGGGAGGTACCCTGCAGAGCTCTAGATAAGAAGAGTTCACATCTCCAAACTCTTATTTGACCCTCAAACCCTATGATGTGGGTACTAAAAAGAATTTGAGTACACACAACATAGGGTTTAGTGGAGTCATTAATGAGATATTGATGGGAAAAGACCAGTTCACTCCTCCTTATCTAGTCCTCTGACCCTGTAACCTTGGAAGAATGTTGTGTGGAGTATATTGAGGGCTTGGCGTGAAACGGTTGTAACTAAAATTGTTTTGTTTTTTTACCAAGGTTAATCACCTCGCCATAAAGTCTTTATAAGCGTTAAATCATTTTTCTTGGTAAACAATGGAAATTTAGGCGCCATGGCTCGTTCTGAGCAATGGCACCTAAATTTGCATTGTTTACAAAGGGGTCAAAATTGCCCCTAAACCAGGGTTTTCAAAATAGGTTTTTAGTTACAACCGTTTCACACCAAGCCCTCGATATGTGCACGAAAGCAACGGGCATATGTGAACTGGCCATGATATAATTGAAATACTGTTGAAAACAGTGTTAAACTGCAACCACTTACTCAATCCTACTTTTGGCGAAAAACACCTTAATTTTACCAATTTTGTGAAAGAATCTCCCAAAATACATTGCAGAAATTCTGAATGTGTTGACTTTTAATTCATTTTATATCAATTTGTTCTAGTATGTCAATGTATAAATATATAAAATTGTCTAAGCATATAAATATTTTACCAGTTTAGTTCTAATTGGGTAGACATCTATTACAGAAATTCAGTATACTTTTCAGAGTTTGCTCAAAATCACAATTCACAACATCAAAGGCTAAGAAGCCTAAGGCACCTCCCAAGGTATCAGGAAGTTATGGCCGAAACATTTATGGCCCAGTACATTTATGGCCCATATTTGGAAGTTATGGCCCCTATGGTATTTACACCTTAACAGGTGATAGTTATAAGTGGAGGTGTGATAACATAAGACATTCTGTTTAAATTATGTATTTTATTAATGATAAAAGATTATGTGAAAATGATTATGTATTTTATTGATGATAATATTTAAAAATGTGAACAAATAAATAATATATTTTATGATATTAAGGGAATAACTTATTTTTTTATATTTTTTAATAAAATAAAACAACAAGAAACAATATGTTACATTAATTAATAGATTACATTTTTTTGGTAATCAAAGTACTTTAACTAAAGGATTGTTGCAGTTTTTGTTTATCATTTATATAAACACTTTGCTCAATAATAAATCGCAATGAAATGTTAACAGCAAATTTTTCATATTCATTAATTACATAAATAAAAATAAGGTAAATAAAATAAATAATATAAATGAAAATACATAACGTTCAATTTTATAAGAAATGACAATTAAAACAACTAAATTGAATGTATTAATTATTTTAAATTTATCTTATAAAAGTGCAATTTCATATAATACACAATCTAATCAAAGGTTATTGACAGTCATCTGTTAGGTGTTAATACCACCTCCAGGGTATTATAGCTACCACTATATAATTCATATATGGGCCATAACTTCCAAAATATGCTCGCCAAATAGTTAATTCTGAACGGCGAGGGTAAAAAATAACAAAGAATAAATAATAACTTCCAAATATGAGCCATAAATGTACTGGGCCATAACTTCCAGAAACCCCTTCCAATCTCTATTTCTCTCTGTCTCATTTTTCTCTCTATCTCTGTCTATCTGTCTGTCTGTCTGTCTCTCTTTCTCTCTCTATCTATCTCTTAACCTCTCCCCCTTTTTCCATCTCCCTATTCCTCTTTCTCCCCTCTCTCTTTCTCTCAATCTGTGACTCTCTCTCCCGGAATCTCTCGCTCTCTCTGTCTCTGTCTGTCTCTCGCTCTGTCTCTGTCACTCTTTCTGTCTCACTCTTGATCTTTCTCTATCTCTCTCTTTCTCTCACTATATATGTCTCTCTCCCTCCCTCTCCCCCCATTCCTCCCCTCCCTCGGACCCCTCGTTCCATCTCTCCCCCTCCCTCTCTCTCTCTCTGACTCTCTCTCTCTCTCTCTCAGTTATTAAAACCTGGCATGACATTTCACCAGTCTTCACTACTCTCAATATATCGACGTTACATATTGCATTGTAGAACGCGAACAGTCAAAATACGAAATCGCATATAGAGTACAGAAATCTGGATCTGGAGGCTCGAAGTTGGGTCCTTTCATGTTAAAAACAAAAGTATACTCAAAAGTCCTCTTCTTTTCCCACGTTGTTTTCTCACTGGTTATCATAAATGTGTGCAATATGTGTCAAGTACAAAAAGCACGACAGAAATAATAGTTGGTGAACTACAAATGCCATCCAATTGAAAAAGAAAGTCGGTGGTTTGGAAATTTGCAGACCTCATCGAAAACACATAACATTTTCAAGAATCTCCTTTTAGAAAAAAAATGAATGCTAAAATTTTGCAAATTATATTTAAAAAAATGATGTTTAATTTATAAACAAAAAACAACAGATAAACACACTTACTTCGTAAATTGTAAACTGGGGAATGACATATTGCAAATCTGTGTTTACTATTGTTGAATTCTGGGAATTCTTCTCGACTTTAATACCCACTTTCGGTTTCGCATTCTCTACTAAGAGAGGTAACTGCGTCAAAATTTACGTAAATTATTTAGAAGTATGCTCCCTTATTTAGTATTTATAGTCATATTCACAACTGTATTTCATAATAAGCACTAAAATACTTTGAAAACTTATTTGAGTGCATATTTTTAGCGGCCACATACTGTATTGATATGTCTCCAATGGGACATACGGGTGGATATTTCAGAATTAGTGTTTATAATCTACTTTCCAAAACAAAACTACAAAACTGTAGCATGAGCAGATCAATAATAAAAAAAAAAAAAAAAAAATCAGTTCAATTTCAATGCCAAACAGGCAGTATATCTATTAGTCGCCGGGTAAATTTCAAATAGTCGACGATTTTTTTTGCATACGTCATATCTGACGTAAAAGAATCTAGTTTTTACATACGTCAAATATGACGTCAGACTTTCAGACGTTACATGACTATATAAAACTACGACAGCAGTATGTTCAATCAAAGAGCTATTTTATATTTTAACCAGAATGCCTATTATTGCATAAAATCTATGTTTTACGCCCGCTTAAGGGATACAGAAACATTGCAAAAACCGGGCGTAAACGGCGAGAAAACGTGTATAAACAAAGCGATTTTGGCGCGTACGTGCCGTTTCAGACCGGTTAGGTGTTTTACATATGCATTACCCAGGCACCGTTAGTAAACAAAACATGGACCCTCCATCTCCCCTAAAATAGGAGCAATTGTTGGGTTAACAATAACATCAGCTTCTTTAACTCGATAATCGGTAACATGCAATAGACTCACAGTTAAAGAGCATAACATAATCCAAAACCATTCGAGTCAGCAATGGCAACCTTGATGTAGGACCGGTTCGTGGATATATAAAACATAACTTGTTTACTTTATGACGTCACATGTGCCAATCCTTATCGCGTCATGTTCATCGGCGGTTATCGTACAACTGAACGTTACAGCTGACTATATGTTGGATGTTTGCTCTTATTTTAGGCAATAATAGCGAAAATACACATTTTCTCGGGCGTGAACATCTGCGGACGCCCTTGAAATGTGTTTATGCATTATAAACACATTTGCGGGCGTCCGCAGATGTTCACGCCCTCGAAAATGTGTATTATCCCTATATTGTACGCGAGGAAGGTCTGCTTCCGGCGACATTGCATTTCATGTAGATCTAATCCAAAGAATAAAAGAAACAACCAACGGAATCCATGCAGTGGTATATCAGTATTGTATTCAACCTGTTAAAATTACAAAGCCCAATTGTTTATTCTGGCAATCAACTTTATCCTTGGACGATTTCGAGTGTATTGATCAGTCTACCCGGGGAAACCCCCATAACACTGACCCCGATGAGAAAAGGAGCAACTTATCTAAGTACTATGTTTGTAACTCTTTGTAGGCTTGGGTTTATGAAAAGGTTGTTCCGGGCAAACCGGACAAAATTGGGGGGGGGGGGGGGGGGGGGGGGGGGGGAACCTATCTGCCATCCCGATACAGGAATCGTTCCGACGCCTCTATTTGGTAATATCTGCCAGAAGAATCGAATGTTGGTGTCCTGATACAGGAATCGTTCCGACGCCTCTATTTGGTAATATCTGCCAGAAGAATCGAATGTTGGTGTCCTGTCCTCAAAGCGGACTTTTTAACCATTGCACCATTACATACTGATACGCGAACGTTTATTAAAGGGTTTAATGTATGTTTTGGTACAGTTATAAGAGTATAACACGAAATTGCCTAATTACTCAGCAAATAATGCCCGAAGTATGCATTGTGTAAGTAGTTAGTGGTCTTCATATCCCCATATCTCAACTGGGTACAGGTGTATGGGAAGAATTGTGTGATAAAATAGCTTAAACATTAGATCCAGAGGCAGATTTAGGTTATGTATACATTTATATAGGAAAAACAGTGCTTTTTGGACCTGCTGTAATGCAGGTCTTCTTTTATGTAGAAATGTCCCACTCGCCGCCAAAAAAGTCCCTAGATATTTATATCACGATACTTGCTCAATGTCATTAACTACAATATGACATTTTACTTTAGGGTTTTTAGTACCAAAGACCATAATCTTAGTTTTGTCAAAATTAATATTTAATTTACACAATTTGCAGTAGTCAACAAAGTCATTTATGCATTTTGTATGTTTTTTTATCTATGAAATTTGTGGGTTTCAATCTCAAATGTTATAATCATTGTTTATATTATATTGTTAATTTATTTTATTTTTGCTTCTCGTAAAGAGATTACATTTTGTCAATTGTACATGCTTGTTTGTTATTTACAACAGGCCAATATGCATGAATGTAATAAAATGTATTGTATTATTATATTGTATACATAGTTTCTATGTAAATATACCTTAAATAAGATGCAACCTATTTAATTTCTATGTAAATCAACCTCAAATGAGATCCACTCTATAAAATGTCAATTACCTTAATATGAAACACTCTATATAGTTTATCAGTAAATTGACCTGAATTATGAAACACTCTATACAGTTTATATGTTAATTGACCTCAAATGAGAACCACTCTATTTAGTTTATATGTAAATTTCCCTCAAATGAGAAACACTCTATACAGTTTATATATACATTTCACTCAAATAAGAAACAATCTATATAGTTTCTATGTAAATTTACCTCAAATAAGAAACAATCTATATAGTTTCTATGTGAATTGAGGTCAGATAAGAAACACTCTATACAGTTTATATGTATATTGACCTCAGATAAGAAACACTCAATATAGTTTATGTGTAAATTGACCTCTAATAAGAAAACACTCAATACAGTTTCTTTGTAAATCAATCTCAAACTAGAACTATCACTGACGATGATAATTACCCCCAAAACAGCACCTTGACTCAAAATATGGCTTCCGACCGACCGATAGGTAGTCCTATCAAACAGAACTCATTTTGACCTTTGACCATGACCTTGACCTTTGAGGTACAAGCCACCTCATCATGGTGAACATATGTGCCCAGTAACTTGAGAATCCTATGATGCATGGTTGAGATGCGGACCGGACAAGGAAGTCCTATCAAACAGTTCTCATTTTGACCTTTGACCTCTCAGTGTGACCTTGACCTTTGAGGTACAAGCCACCTCATGATGGTGTCCGTGTGTGTCCAGTTACTTGAGAATCCTAAGATGCATGGTTGAGATGCGGGCCGGACAAGGTAGTCCTATCAAACAGTACTCTTTTGACCTTTGACCCTTTGACTTCTGAGTGTGACCTTGACCTTTGAGGTACAAGCCACCTCATCATGGTGAACATTTGTGTCCAGTAACTTGAGAATCTTAAGATCCATGGTTGAGATGCGGGCCGGACAAGGTAGTCCTATCAAACAGTACTCATTTTGACATTTGACCTCTAATTGTGACCTTGACCTTTGAGGTACAGGCCTTGGTCTTGTGCGCGACATGCCACCTTATCATGGTGAACGTTTGTGCCAAGTTTCTTTGAAATCATATGATGCATGGTTAAAATGCAGGCCGGACAAGGTACAGTTCTATCAAAAAGTACTCATTTTGACCTTTGACCTCTAAGTGTGACCTTGACATTTGAGGTACATGCCTGGGTCTTGTGTATGACATGCCGCCTCATCATGGTGAATGTTTGTGCCAAGTTTCATTCAATTCCTATGATGCATGGTTAAGATGCGGGCCGGACAAGGTTAGGTGGGACTGACAGACAAACAGACAGACAGACATAAAAGGGCTATAACTCTGTAAAATAACATGCAATTGTAAGACCTTTAGGGTATGCACATCTCCTCTTGGTATACAAGCTTCATGTAAAATTTTATTGAATTCCACCCAGTGGTTTGAAATAAGAAATAAGAAATAGGCCGGACAAAATATGGCTTCCGACCGATCGACCGACCGACCAACCGACACAGTGACTCCTATATACCCTCCCAAAACTTTGTTTTTTGGGGGTATAATAATACACACTCTATATACGAGGGGTGTCTCAGAAGTATGTGGACTTTTCTCATAAGCTTTGTTTTAACAGATAGAATTACTTGTTATTAACGTTAAACAATCTTTGGTCTTCATGGAATGAAATACATAAATGTAAAATTGGTGCATTTGCATTCATATTATACCTGTAATACGTTTCTATGGAAACCTAAGGCCACAAACTTCTGAGACACTCCTCGTAGTTTATATGTAAATTTACCTCAAATAAGAAACACTCTATATAGTTTATATTTAAATTTACCTCAAATAAGAAACAATCTATATAGTTAATATGTAAATTTACATCAAATAAGAAACACTCTATATAGTTTATATGTAAATTTACCTCAAATAAGAAACACTCTATATCGTTTATATGTAAATTTACCTCAAATAAGAAACAATCTATATAGTTTCTATATGGATTGACTTCAGATAAAAAACACTCTATACAGTTTCTATGTATATTGACCTCAGATAAGAAACACTCTATATAGTTTATATGTAAATTGACCTTTAATAAGAAACACTCTTCATAGTTTATAATTTTTTATATGTAAATTGACCACAAATAAGAACCGCTCTACATAGTTTATAATGTAAATTTACCTCAAATAAGAAACAATCTAATAATTTCTATGTGGATTCATCATTGACTTCAGATATGAAACACTCTATACAGTTTATATGTAAATTGACCTCAAATAAGAAACACTCTATATAGTTTATATGCAAATTGACCTCATATAAGAAACACTCCATATAGCTTCTATGTTGATTTACTTCAGATAACAAACACTATATACAGTATTTTTGTAAATCAATCTCAAATAAGAAACACTCTATATATAATTTCTATGTAAATCGAATGTAAATTAACCTCAAATAAGAAACAATCTATATAGTTAATATGTAAATTTACATCAAATAAGAAACACTCTATATAGTTTATATGTAAATTTACCTCAAATAAGAAACACTCTATATCGTTTATATGTAAATTTACCTCAAATAAGAAACAATCTATATAGTTTCTATATGGATTGACTTCAGATAAAAAACACTCTATACAGTTTCTATGTATATTGACCTCAGATAAGAAACACTCTATATAGTTTATATGTAAATTGACCTTTGATAAGAAACACTCTTCATAGTTTATATGTAAATTGACCACAAATAAGAACCACTCTACATAGTTTATAATGTAAATTTACCTCAAATAAGAAACAATCTAATAATTTCTATGTGGATTGACTTCAGATATGAAACACTCTATACAGTTTATATGTAAATTGACCTCAAATAAGAAACACTCTATATAGTTTATATGCAAATTGACCTCAAATAAGAAACACTCCATATAGCTTCTATGTTGATTTACTTCAGATAACAAACACTATATACAGTATTTTTGTAAATCAATCTCAAATAAGAAACACTCTATATATAATTTCTATGTAAATCGAATGTAAATTAACCTCAAATAAGAAACACTCTATATAGTTTCCATGTGAATTGACCTTAGATAAGAAACATTCTTCATAGTTTCTATATAAATATACCTAAAATAAGAAACACTCTATATAGTTTCTATGTAAAATTAACTCAAATACGAACCACTATATAACGTATCTATGTGAATTGACCTCATATATGAAACATTCTATAAAGTGTCTATGTAAATTGACCTCCAAGAAGAAACACTCTATATAGTTTCTATGTAAATTGACCTTAATAAGAAACACTCTATAAAATTTCTTTGTAAACTGACCTTACATAAGAAACATACTAAACAGTTTCTTTGTAAACTGACCTTAAATAAGAAACATACTATAGAGTTTCCTTTAATAAATAAGGATTTCAGAACAAGAAATATATCCCTTATACAGAGACAGGTGTATCTTGAAAATTGTGAGATATGGAGGAGTAAACACTGACACGGATCTGTCCCCTAATATATCTGTTATAACTTAAATAAACCCAATACATGCAATGTGGATACTCAAAGTTAACGCCTCAGTTAGATGCTGCTGAAGATTGAATAAGGACTTAATACGGTCACACATTTATAAGGAATTGGCAGGAGACAACTTTGAAAGCATATGATATCTGTTATCACTTAATTAAACCAAGTAGTGTTGGTACTCAAAAGTAGCCTCTTAGCGAAACAATGCTTGTGAGTATTGAAAACATAGGGTCAAATGCAGACAGATTTAATCTTTTCTCACATCAAGAAATCTGAACCATCATCTAAGCTTAACCCTTTCCCTCATACGACATTTCTGCAGCAGACGACTTTGATGTATTTTGTCAAAGAATGGAATATCTCTATAATTGAATGGATAACCTATGACAAAAAGAGGAAAACATTGTGGAAAAAAGAGAAATTGCACGTTCTGTGCAATTTCTTCTTTTGTCACTATGTTTTCAGAAAGCGTCTATATGAGGGAAAGGGTTAAATATGGTAAAACTTTGTAAATAAAAGTATAATCATTGAAAACATTATGAGCATTTTCTTCTTTTGCTAAAATGTTTTCAAAAGTTGTCTGTTGCATTTGCTTTAAGTGTTTACGGGTTAGTAAGAGTTAAGAACCTAGAATACGCACCTCTTCTAGAGCTCTGATTCATTATATCTTATATGTCGGTTGTTGTTGTTGCCCACCACTTATGCAGTACCAGTATGTATTGTTTTACAGTTCATGCCTAAAATACAAAGCATAATACTAATAATTAGATCTGCTTTTGTACGGATAATTCAACAAAGGATTCACTCACTATAATATATCATAAGCCTAGATTAGGATGAATAAAGCTCTTTGTTTCTCTTCCACACACTTTCACCTTCCCCATTTCCCACATTATTTCATTTGTATAATAGTCACCAGTACTGTACATGCACATGAATGTCTAATACCAGTGCTTCACACAACTTTTTCCAGAAGTTACTGTCTCCCTTACCACAAAATAACAAACAGCTTTTTGAAAACATAGTGACTACAGAAGAAATTGTTAAAAATGAGCAATCTATCCTTTTGCCACAATGTTTTCCACTTTTAGTCATAGGTTACCGTTATCCATTCAATTAAAGAGATTTTCTATTTTTTTGATAAAAAATATGTTCAAAGTAGTCTGCTGCAGAATTGTGGTATGAGGGAAAGGCTTAAAGAAGCAAAAGCTCAGTTGGTAAGGATAGGGGTCCAGAGTTATTCAAATCAGGGGACAACTGCTGCAGAATTGTGGTATGAGGGAAAGGCTTAAAGAAGCAAAGGCTCAGTTGGTAAGGATAGGGGTCCAGAGTTATTCAAATCAGGGGACAACTGCTGCAGAATTGTGGTATGAGGGAAAGGCTTAAAGAAGCAAAGGCTCAGTTGGTAAGGATAGGGGTCCAGAGTTATTCAAATCAGGGGACAACTGCTGCAGAATTGTGGTATGAGGGAAAGGCTTAAAGAAGCAAAGGCTCAGTTGGTAAGGATAGGGGTTCAGAGTTATTCAAATCAGGGGACAACTGCTGCAGAATTGTGGTATGAGGGAAAGGCTTAAAGAAGCAAAGGCTCAGTTGGTAAGGATAGGGGTCCAGAGTTATTCAAATCAGGGGACAACTGCTGCAGAATTGTGGTATGAGGGAAAGGCTTAAAGAAGCAAAGGCTCAGTTGGTAAGGATAGGGGTCCAGAGTTATTCAAATCAGGGGACAACTGCTGCAGAATTGTGGTATGAGGGAAAGGCTTAAAGAAGCAAAGGCTCAGTTGGTAAGGATAGGGGTCCAGAGTTATTCAAATCAGAGGACAACTGCTGCAGAATTGTGGTATGAGGGAAAGGCTTAAAGAAGCAAAGGCTCAGTTGGTAAGGATAGGGGTCCAGAGTTATTCAAATCAGGGGACAACTGCTGCAGAATTGTGGTATGAGGGAAAGGCTTAAAGAAGCAAAAGCTCAGTTGGTAAGGATAGGGGTCCAGAGTTATTCAAATCAGGGGACAACTGCTGCAGAATTGTGGTATGATGGAAAGGCTTAAAGAAGCAAAAGCTCAGTTGGTAAGGATAGGGGTCCAGAGTTATTCAAATCAGGGGACAACTGCTGCAGAATTGTGGTATGAGGGAAAGGCTTAAAGAAGCAAAAGCTCAGTTGGTAAGGATAGGGGTCCAGAGTTATTCAAATCAGGGGACGGGTGTTGGAAACCACCTCGTCCATTCATTCTTCTGTCTGATGATTGACAAATTTGAAAAGTCATTGCGACGAGCGTCACTTAAATTTATAGTGTATGATGGGAGGTACCCTGCAGAGCTCTAGATAAGAAGAGTTCACATCTCCAAACTCTTATTTGACCCTCAAACCCTATGATGTGGGTACTAAAAAGAATCGTCTAAGTGAGACGATTCTTTTGAGTACACACAACATAGGGTTTAGTGGAGTCATTAATGAGATATTGATGGGAAAAGACCAGTTCACTCCTCCTTATCTAGTCCTCTGACCCTGTAAACTTGGAAGAATGTTGTGTGGAGTATATCTCGGGCTTGGCGTGAAACGGTTGTAACTAAAATTGGTGGTTTTTTTACCAAGGTTAATCACCTCGCCATAAAGTCTTTATAAGCGTTAAATCATTTTTCTTGGTAAACAATGGAAATTTAGGCGCCATGGCTCGTTCTGAGCAATGGCACCTAAATTTGCATTGTTTACAAAGGGGTCAAAATTGCCCCTAAACCAGGGTTTTCAAAATAGGTTTTTAGTTACAACCGTTTCACACCAAGCCCTCGAATTATGTGCACGAAAGCAACGGGCATATGTGAACTGGCCATGATATAATTGAAATACTGCTGAAAACAGTGTTAAACTGCAACCACTTACTCAATCCTACTTTTGGCGAAAAACACCTTAATTTTACCAATTTTGTGAAAGAATCTCCCAAAATACATTGCAGAAATTCTGAATGTGTTGACTTTTAATTCATTTTATATCAATTTGTTCTAGTATGTCAATGTATAAATATATAAAATTGTCTGAGCATATAAATATTTTACCAGTTTAGTTCTAATTGGGTAGACATCTATTACAGAAATTCAGTATACTTTTCCGAGTTTGCTCAAAATCACAATTCACAACATCAAAGGCTAAGAAGCCTAAAGCACCTCCCAAGGTATCAGGAAGTTATGGCCCAAACATTTATGGCCCAGTACATTTATGGCCCATATTTGGAAGTTATGGCCCCTATGGTATTTACACCTTAACAGGTGATAGTTATAAGTGGAGGTGTGATAACATAAGACATTCTGTTTAATTATGTATTTTATTAATGATAAAAGATTATGTGAAAATGATTATGTATTTTATTGATGATAATATTTAAAAATGTGAACAAATAAATAATATATTTTATGATATTAAGGGAATAACTTATTTTTTTATATTTTTTAAATAAAATAAAACAACAAGAAACAATATGTTACATTAATTAATAGATTGTTACATTTGTTTGGTAATCAAAGTGCTTTAACTAAAGGATTGTTGCTGTTTGGTAATCAAAGTGCTTTAACTAAAGGATTGTTGCAGTTTTTGTTTATCATTTATATAAACACTTTGCTCAATAATAAATCGCAATGAAATGTTAACAGCAAATTTTTCATATTCACTAATTACATAAATAAAAATAAGGTAAATAAAATAAATAATATAAATGAAAATACATAACGTTCAATTGTATAAGAAATGACAATTAAAACAACTGAATTGAATGTATTAATTATTTTAAATTTATCTTATAAAAGTGCAATTTTATATAATACACAATCTAATCAAAGGTTATTGACAGTCATCTGTTAGGTGTTAATACCACCTCCAGGGTATTATAGCTACCACTATATAATTCATATATGGGCCATAACTTCCAAAATATGCTCGCCAAATAGTTAATTCTGAACGGCGAGGGTAAAAAATAACAAAGAATAAATAATAACTTCCAAATATGAGCCATAAATGTACTGGGCCATAACTTCCAGAAACCCCTTCCAATCTCTATTTCTCTCTGTCTCATTTTTCTCTCTATCTCTGTCTATCTGTCTGTCTGTCTGTCTCTCTTTCTCTCTCTATCTATATCTTAACCTCTCCCTCTTTTTCCATCTCCCTATTCCTCTTTCTCCCCTCTCTCTCTTTCTCTCAATCTGTGACTCTCTCCCCCGGAATCTCTCGCTCTCTCTGTCTCTGTCTGTCTCTCGCTCTGTCTCTGTCACTCTTTCTGTCTCACTCTTGATCTTTCTCTATCTATCTCTTTCTCTCACTATATATGTCTCTCTCCCTCCCTCTCCCCCCATTCCTCCCCTCCCTCGGACCCCTCATTCCATCTCTCCCCCCCCCCCCCTCTCTCTCTCTCTCTCTCTCTCTCTCTCTCTCTCTCTCTCTCTCTCTCTCTCTCTCTCTCTCTCTCTCTCTCTCTCTCTCTCAGTTATTAAAACCTGGCATGACATTTCACCAGTCTTCACTACTCTCAATATATCGACGTTACATATTGCATTGTAGAACGCGAACAGTCAAAATACGAAATCGCATATAGAGTACAGAAATCTGGATCTGGAGGCTCGAAGTTGGGTCCTTTCATGTTAAAAACAAAAGTATACTCAAAAGTCCTCTTCTTTTCCCACGTTGTTTTCTCACTGGTTATCATAAATGTGTGCAATATGTGTCAAGTACAAAAAGCACGACAGAAATAATAGTTGGTGAACTACAAATGCCATCCAATTGAAAAAGAAAGTCAGTGGTTTGGAAATTTGCAGACCTCATCGAAAACACATAACATTTTCAAGAATCTCCTTTTAGAAAAAAATGAATGCTAAAATTTTGCAAATTAGAATCTATATTTAAAATAATGATGTTTAATTTATAAAAAAAAAAAACAGATAAACACACTTACTTCCTAAACTGTAAACTGGGGAATGACATATTGCAAATCTGTGTTTACAATTGTTGAATTCTGGGATTTCTTCTCAACTTTAATACCCACTTTCGGTTTCGCATTCTCTACTAAGAGAGGTAACTGCGTCGAAATTTACGTAAATTATTTAGAAGTATGCTCCCTTATTTAGTATTTATAGTCATATTCACAACTGTATTTCATAATAACCACTAAAATACTTTGAAAACTTATTTGAGTTCATATTTTTAGCGGCCACATACTGTATTGATATGTCTCCAACGGGACATACGGGTGGATATTTCAGAATTAGTGTTTATAATCTACTTTCCAAACCAAAACTACAAAACTGTAGCATGAGCAGATCAATAATAATAATAATAAAACAAAATCAGTTCAATTTCAATGCCAAAAAGGCAGTAGATCTATATCTATTAGTCCCCGGGTAAATTTCAAATAGTCGACGATTTTGTTGCATACGTCATATCTGACGTAAAAGAATCTACGATTGTTTATATGCGTCAAATATGAGGTCAGACTTTCAGACGTTACATGACTATATAAAACTACGACAGCAGTATGTTCAATTAAAGAGCTATTTTATATTTTAACCAGAATGCCTATTGTACGCGAGGAAGGTCTGCTTCCGGCGACATTGCATTTCATGTAGATCTATTCTAAAGAATAAAAGAAACAATCAACGGAATCCATGCAGTGGTATATCAGTATTGTATTCAACCTGTTAAAATTACAAAGCCCAATTGTTTATTCTGGCAATCAACTTTATCCTTAGACGATTTCGAGTGTATTGATCAGTCTACCCGGGGAAACCCCCATAACACTGACCCCGAGGAGGAAAGGAGCAACTTATCTATATATATATAAGTACTATGTTTGTAAATCTTTGCAGGCTTGGGTTTATGAAAAGGTTGTTCCGGGCAAACCGGACAAAATTGGGGGGAACCTATCTGCCATCCCGATACAGGAATCGTTTCGACGCCTCTATTTGGTAATATCTGCCAGAAGAATCGAATGTTGGTGTCCTGTCCTCAAGGCGGACTTTTTAACCATTGCACCATTGCATACTGAAACGCGAACGTTTATTAGATACGTACTGAGTTAAATTCGGTGATTAAAAAGACGCATTTTGACGCAGACGACTTTTGATAACATTGTGGCCAAATGAGAAATTGCTCATGATGAGCAATTTCTCCTTTGGCCACAATGAATTCAATTTTTTTAAACTCTTAAGTTATCTTTTATGGATATTCTTCAGGTTTTTGTCTAAAAGTACAGTTTTGAGAAAACATGGAAAAACAATTTCATAAGGTTTTAATTTTTATTATAAAAGAAGGTCTTAACTGCTATCTATTTACGACCTTCTTTTATGATTAACATCTGCACGTATAACCATTTTTTACAAGCAGTCTTACGTAATCTCTAATTTCAGAAGAATGATCTAACAATAAATGATGTATATTTTCTATTTAGTTTTATGTAGAAATATAAATTGATTTATGCTCAGTTTCGATAAAATCGATAAATTACCGCTTATTATTAAGTAAAACAAATTTGCCATTTTGCTACGGGTTCGAGATTAAAAACAACAGTCAGAAGTCCTTTTTTATTATCATCTGCAAATACGACCTTTTATTACAAACAGTCTTAACTTTATTTTACTTACGACCTTTTTCTGGAGCTATTTTGCTCAACATTACAGGTGCACATTTTCATGAAAGCAGCATCATAAGATGTGTCTTGAAAAGCCCTTTCCAAATATGTATGGATAATACAGAGACATATGAAGAACGACAATAACTGGCACCCGTTGACCATATCGTAACCAAGTGTAATCTATGCTCACTCATTCATAAACTCGTGCGGTGTGTGTGTGTGTGTGTGTGTGTGAAATCTCGAGCACTGTGACGTAACATAGACTTTACTTGTTTTGCAGGACTTGAATATTAAAAAGTATCAAGTATAAATCTCCAACAAGATGTTTATGAATCAATGTTAAAGTTGTTCGATTGTCAGCGATATGCATTAGGCATATTAGAAATGTTTTAATTTTTGAACACAAATAAGTCTGATTTAAGGAAATCATTTCTAATGAAGCAAGCGAGCTTGATCCCCTGCATGAAGTAACGTGTGCATGAATTTTCCTTGATTATATGAAGATGGAGCTCTTACTTTCAACTACAAAATACCAAGTGAACCATTTCTCCTCTCTTGAACGAACGTTATTGAACTATTGGAAAAGTAGTAATATGATTGTGTCACAACTTTTTTTATGTAAATTTTATTCGTTAAAACCCCTTTCTTATATGTTAATACCTGGGTGAAAAAAACTTCTGTTTTGTCCTTTTTAATTTCGTGAGGCGTCGATGCCAAGCGGCCATTGATATATGAGTACACGTTACATTGATAGTGTGAACGTAATTTATTTAAAAGCCTCCAATATTAAGAATCCTGCTGATGAAATGCGTAATAATCAGTGGCGTAGCTTTGCAATAATCAATGTGTAGGCCGTCTCGCGAGAAAATCAACATTGTGAACTCTGCGTAAAGTATCGACCCGGATCAGCCTAAGCATGACACACAGGCCTACCCGGATAGACACTTTTCGTATCCTGTGGATTTTCTGTTTTTGGAATAACTACTCAATACATCTATCCCCCTTAGACGGAATGTGTCGGCCGGATCAGTCTGCGCGGACAGCGCAGGCTAATCTGGTCGATACATTACGCAGATGTCTATCGCCGCAGCTGCATTTTTTTTTTGGGGGGGGGGGGCATTTTGAGAAACAGTGCCTAAAGGGAGCTACGCCCCTGATAATATGATTAATTTTTTCTTGACATCTTCTTACATATGTATCAGTAAATAATTTGACCAAAAGACATATCTTACTTAGGTTTGTAATTACACTTTTGCAATAATTTAAACATGCACAGTTTCCTTTTTTCCGTCAGAATTATGTTTTTTCCAATTCATATTTTTTTATATTAATTTCAAGGGTCCAATCAGACTGTATACACGCCTCGGTGGTGAAGTGGTAGAGTGTCCGTCTCGTTTAAAAATGATAGTAATTGCTGCCCTAAGGGATGCGGGGTTAGCATTACGACTGACTGACTTGTGTCAGGATAATTGACCAGTAATACTGAAAACTTACCCAGGACACGCCGTGGTATAACCGAAAAGTTGTTGACAGTGGCGGAAGACACTCACTCAATGGACCAATCAGATTTTGATATTTTAGGCCGAATAGTAGCTGGACACTATTGCTACTTGGCTTATACCAGACACCTTATTAAGGGTTTTTTCGGCGATAGTTGTTTAACCTCAGTTTCGACCTAGATGTTAAACGATGTATTTAATGAATAATGTCGAAGAAATAAAGGAAATGAAACGTTTTGATTGGTTCATAGTTAAGTTGGCGATCCTACGAGAGGCACTTATAAGATGAAGTTTTAAAATGAAATGTTCTGCATACTAACATTTAATTGTTTTCCTTTAGAAATAAATTTCAGTGCAAAAAATCAGTGAAAACGTTTGAAATATAATATCTAAGAGCAAATTATTAATTATTTTTGAAACATGATAAGTTATTTATCGTCAATTGAAACTTATACACATCTTGGGAGCCTCGCGTAATCTCCAGTCATGTGTCGTATTCTCGGCCTTGATAATCTATTTATAGAAACTGAAGCGGGATGGAGATGGCCGATTAGCCTTTGGTAAACACATAGACTATTGCGTGTTCCACTTCTTATATTGATCGCCGTTTATCTTTTCTAAAGATATTTCTTGTTTAAACTGTTGTGGTAATTCCATATTTTACAAGGTATTTATGTAACTATTTATGAAGTAAATACGAAATTAAATCATGGACTATTTCGAGGGCTGCGGAAATGTTTCGACCATTATTTTGCATAGCAATTGTCCCTAACATTGTACAATAGCATATTAGATATTGATTGTTTGTTTGAATAATGCGACCGCATACCAAGTCGGTCTCTCGTGTTACTGTGAGTGTGTGGTGTATATTAATGAAAGCACCGAAAGTGCTCACAGCAAGGGGCTAACTGCAGATAACATTTGGACATGGATTTACCGATCCCAAAAGTCTAACTTGAACACTTTACACTAGCAATTTGTTAGTTAGCACTTTTTATCCATACATTGAATGATAAAGGAGTAAAGCTAAACACTGTAAACACAGTATGATGGTCTATCGATATACTAAAAGTTGGCATACACATGCGCGTCTGCTATCTGGATAGTTTCTGCTTAGCACACCTCCTGGTTTACAATGGATTTTTAGCCGTGTCTTTTTTTAATGCAATTAACACATATACATTTCATATCAAAATCACAATAACCTAACAATGATAATTATATTGAGAGTCCAATTTTACTTTCAAAGCAGAAATAAAATCCTGTGTTATCTACATTTTCTTCAGCGTGCAATGACTGAAATATTGTTAAAAGCGACGTTAAACATCATACACACGATTTAATCATTGTTTAGTGTTTCACAACTTATAGGTGAATAGTTTTAAATGCATTACTTTTGAATTCATTTTAAATCCCAACATTTTGAAAGAGTTTATTGCAGCGGTGTTAAATGACACTTGCACCACTGATATCGGCAATTTATAAGACAAAAAATATTATATTTTTCTTATAAAAAAAAAAAATTATCTGCCCTGAGCGGGAATTGAACTCAAGACTCCCGCTCCACGGAAAAACATGCTAACCACTACGTTACGCGGCCACTTCGAAGGATTTCTTTTATAACATAATTATAAACCAGTACACGAGTTAGCGGAAATATTTAGTATTGAAACTTTTTATCTTGATAAAAAAACAAATGTCATTTAAATAATTTGTTTTATAACTGGGACTTGACTATCTTATTCCGTCTGCTGGGGTTGTTCAGGTTTATTTTGGTTGAGAATTTGATTTACCTAGGAATCTAAAATGAAATACTCTAGTATTCTTGATTATCGTTACCGCTGAAAATACATTTTATTCGAAAGGATTTTTGGAAATTACGACGCCTAGGCTCACTTGCACATTTATCGTATATATGTTATATTTTGTCAACTATTTATTTTATTATCATTTAAATAATTTGAATGTTTGAGTATATATGTTATCATTGGGACTCATTTATCTGAATTGGTTTTTGAGTCGGAATCGAAAAGTTGCCTTTACTCCATTCGATTTACAATATTTAGGAATTACCAATGAACTTTACGCGCGATCAAGTATGTTGAAAGCGTAGAAATACATTTTAATTATTAATCATGTAATTCATATATTTTAACATAAAATTTCTTTCGAGTTATTTCTTTTCGATTAGTGATGTCGAATCAAATCAATTTTCGGCTTCATATGTCAACAAGTAACCGCATTTTGATTTTTAGACAGGAACTATTGGCAGTTCAAGATGACCAACATGGGAATTAGCTGGCAACAGACATTTCATTTTTAACAAACTATTCCACAAATCATCCACTTTCATTGACATTATGTACGATCTGCAACCACCAATACATATATATGAAGTCGAGATGGTGTTCAGAAACGGAAAGCTGATGTAGCAAGACAGATGTGAAGTAATTCAATGCCGATATCGTAAAACGCCTGTCTAGATTCCAGTCTCAAAATGATGCGTCGTTTCGAAAATTAGCTACTATAGCAATTGGCTCTAACGAGCCCCTTGCTAAAAACAATATCACCTGTGAGATGGATGTGTAATATACAATATCTACTGTGAATGGATGTAATTGACAGGTACCTACTGTGAGCTGGGTGTAAATTAAAAACAAACATCGCATATGGTGCTTTCTTAGTGCCTATTAGTCCGCTCAAACAGAAGGACAAACAGCTCTGCCCCTCGTACAGATTGTATTGAACCAACAAAAGCCATTCGCACGCGGCCATCTTCATTTTATTTCAGTCCTACGTGATTAGTCAAGACTATGTCTAAATAATAACTGAGGTAGGTACAACGTTCTTTTCGAGAGCATGAGACTGGGGTTTACACTCTTGTCACATCATTCTCAACATTTTGTAAAAGATTGCAGATTAATGATAGCAGTTATTTCTGTCTTATGTCCAACTTTGCAGACTGGTGCAACTGTGTCAGATATTTTTTCCGACATTTCATCATGAAAGATAAATGCCGAAATCAATAATTAAACCAATAACAGACAATGAGAGGTCCGGGTTGTGCTTCTTCGTGATACACTCGGTGTTCCGGGGGCATGGTTCCCCTTGATACACTCAGTGTTCTCGGGGCATGCCCCCCCCCTGATACACTCGGTGTTCCGGGGGCATGGTTCCCCTTGATACACTCAGTGTTCTCGGGGCATGCCCCCCCCCCCCTGATACACTCGGTGTTACGGGGGCATGGTTCCCCTTGATACACTCAGTGCTATCCCCTTGATACACTCGGTGTTACGGGGGCATGGTTCCCCTTGATACACTCGGTGTTACGGGGGCATGGTTCCTCTTGATAAACTCAGTGTTCCGAGGGCATGGTCCCCCCTGATACACTCGGTGCTACGGGGCATGGTTCACATTGATACACTCGGTGTTACGGGGGCATGGTTACCATTGATACACTCGGTGTTACGGGGGCATGGTTCCCCTTGATACACTTGGTGTTCCGGGAGCATGGTTCCCCTTCATACACTCGGTGTTCCGGGGGCATGGTCCCCCCCCCCCCCCTGATACACTCGGTGTTACGGGGGCATGGTTCACATTGATACACTCGGTGTTACGGGGGCATGGTTCCCATTGATACACTCGGTGTTACGGGGGCATGGTTCCCCTTGATAAACTCAGTGTTCCGGGGGCATGGTCCCCCCCTGATACACTCGGTGTTACGGGGGCATGGTTCACATTGATACACTCGGTGTTACGGGGGCATGGTTACCATTGATACACTCGGTGTTACGGGGGCATGGTTCCCCTTGATACACTTGGTGTTCCGGGAGCATGGTTCCCCTTCATACACTCGGTGTTACGGGGGCATGGTTCCCCTTGATACACTTGGTGTTCCGGGAGCATAGTTTCCCTTGATACACTCGGTGTTATGGGGGCATGGTTCCCATTGATACACTCGGTGTTACGGGCGCATGGTTCCCCTTGATACACTCGATGTTACGGGGGCATTGTTCCCATTAATACACTTGGTGTTCCGGGAGCATGGTTCCCCTTAATACACTCGGTGTTACGGGGGCATGGTTCTCCTTAATACACTCGGGGTCCTTGGCAAGCCCGTGATACACTCGGGGGTCCGAGGAAATGTCTTTCCCGAGGTTATTTTAACATGTTATGCATTATGTGGGCATTTAGGCGGATAAAGAAAATATATGGATCGAGTATGTAACTCAACGTAACAAAGCGATTTGAAAAAAAATCCGAAAAATCTGCTCAAAAATGTTAACTGGTTTTGGCAGTTACCATTTATACCCGGGCATAAGTTTGTCTTTTGCAAAGATATAAACGTATGGAGAGTACTTAAGATACATTTCACCAAAATCGATTGCCTGTTTTACCCCTAACCCCTTAGCCTTTCGATTTATACACCCTATTTGGTCGTGAATATTTTATCACGTGGTATTACGAACGTGCTTACGAGCGTACTGATAGATAGGCTTGCATGTACGCCCCTATATTGTCGCCACGATATAATTGAAATATTGTTGAAAAGCGATTAAAATAAACAGCATTTTATTGCTTCCAGAACATACAGGGTAGGAAGGACGGCGCTCTAGGTTGATTATCAATGTGTGTGGTATAAAGTTCAATAATTAACGATTCACGCTCACAGTATGTTATAGCAGTAGTTCCATAATTAACATTTCACGCTCAAACGGTGTGATAATAGTAGTTCCATCCAATACCTATCTCATTGAAAGCAGAACGAACAAATGGATCTGATTTTAATTATTTTGTGCGATTACATTATATACTTGACATTGTCGCATCATTCAATATGATATCATCATTACAACACGGATCGCTAAGGAAACCACTATATAGTTCCTTTTTGTAAGTAGTCGGTATGACCCGAACCGGAAACCGCATCGGTGGTGTAGTGGTAGAGCGTCCATCGCGGGTGCGGGAGGTCGTGGGTTTGATAGGAAACCGCATCGGTGGTGTAGTGGTAGAGCGTCCATCGCGGGTGCGGGAGGTCGTGGGTTTGATACTCGACTGGGTCATACCAAATACGTTAAAAATGGTAGGAATGGATGCCTTCCTTGGCACTGAGGTTTGCTGGTTTATGGCAGGATAAATGGACCAGTAGTACTGGAAACTAAAAACACTGGTGCACCGGTGCACCAAACATTAAATTAACACACGCTGTACACTTTAAAGGATATTCATTTGACATTTCAATTGGGTATAGTTCACGTATCCGGCCTAAATCACAACAGGTGTGACAATAGACGTTTCTGATGAAATGTCTGCATGGTGATAGCATCACGTGATAGGACATGCGCATCTGTCATTTGAGCTCTGGACGTCCTTGAGATAAGACGTATATATAGAAAATGTAAAATGTATGCCTCGGCTCGGCTTTACGACATACAACAGGGATATATCGTGTCGTATGGATGTCACGTCATGTAGGTGTGCCAAAACAATGTAGAAAAGGTTTGGTTGAAGATCTCCGCCATTAGATTTGAAGAATCCAACAACATAATACCCGTTAGAATCTAGCGACAAATCGTTGGAGGTCTCGCCTGAAGGGTGTTCCTGAACACTTGCTCCATTGTTAAAGTTCTTTTTAGATGAAAATATTCCCTTTTTCCTAATGTAACGGGGTATAAGTATATGTATAAATATCACTTCTACAGCCTTGCTTTGGAAGCCGGCTTTTATAGCGACGTTGGTAGAGTGGTTGACCTTTGTGTCAAGTTAAGCAACGTTCATGGTGGCAGCGGTGGGTGTTATTAAAATATTATGGTTTTAATTTACATTTTAATTATAAATCAAAGCGCCGATTGCACTGTAGTGGCGATCGTGTAGAAAATCCTGCAAAATAACAAGTAATATATATCTCGGTGTAGGCCTTGCGGTTTTCAATAAAAGTGCACTCTGGTGCAGTTAAATTTGAGTAAGCTCCATCATTTGACAATATAATAATTTTAGTTTGCCAGAATGTTTGTCTTGATGATATTTAAGTTACGGTTTAAAATGGGGTCCTGATGTGTTCAAAATAAGGCCATACCAAATTTAAGAAAAATTCGGTTGGAACTCGATAGACCTACGTTTTAGCTAAAGAATGATAGACCTTTATTAGAATGTTTGTCTTGGTTTTATATAAGCTAATTTTATGGGGTTATCACATGTTCATCACCAGGTCGCTAGGCTATATTAAAATAAAATAGTTTGTACACTTTAGAGACACCATTTTCGAATTAAGCATGTTGAAACCCTGTGTGAGAATATTGTACGAATTGCACCACACGCCACCTTATCATGGTGACCATGTGTGCCCAGTAACTTGGAAATCCTATGATGCATGGTTAAAATGCGGGCCAGAAAAGTCAGTCCTATCAAACAGTACTCATTTTGAGCTTTGACCTCTACGAGTGACCTTAACATTTGAGGTACAAGCCTGAATTATGTGCCCGACACACCACCTCATCATGGTGCACTTTTGTGCCAACTTTCTTAGAAATCCTAGTATGCATGGTTAAGATACGGGTCGGACAGACAGACTCATGGACACACTCCCCCAACCGCCATTGTGACAGCTATATGTCGAGCTCACCAAAAGCGGACGCGACAACAAGTGATTTCAGACAGTAAAATGGTTATCAACACTCAATAAACAACAGGCTACTGAACAACCCTTTGCAACATTCAACAAATGTGCAAAGGAAGAGCTGCTCCTATTGATAAATTTATTGTAGCTTTATAATCTATAATGTGTTTCCTGGCTTTCTCACACCAGTACTGACTAACTCCACAAAAACATTATTTCCAAGCAACTGGCTGCTTTACCACAAAGACTGTTAGCAAAAGAAATGTTGGCCGTGCTAGGGTTAGAACTTACAACCCCTGGATTAGGTTAGGAGTGCTCCAGTTAGAGATCAGACAAATCATATCAAACTAAATTTAACTAATTAAGGGGATTTAGCTCTGGCATAACTGGAGAAAGTTGACTTGAAAGTGAGTCTGTCCCTGAAATTATTCTCATGTACAGTCACACCTGTGCTAAAGTCAACCTTTGTTTAGCAATACCCTGTCTGTAGCAACCAACTTTTTATTTCCCAATTACTCATTTTTTTGCGCAAATGACCCTGTAATTAACCCTTTTCCAAATACAGACACTTTCTGAGGCATCTGCAGCAGCCAACTTGTGAAAACGAGCAATTTATTCTTTTGCCACAATGTTTTCAATTCTCTTTAGTAATTACCTACATTTATAGAGCTTTTTCGTGTTTTGCCTGGATATTCCCAAAAACATCTGCTGCAGATGTGTTGTATGTGGGAAAGGGTTGGAGACCACCTAATTGTTCTCTGCCCATGGATGGTCTTTAAAAACAGGTCTGCTCAAGTAAGAAAGGAACATGTTAAGTGGAACTTCTCATTCTTAAACCTTCCCCACATACAGACGAGAAGCCGGTTTATTACTTTTGTTAGAAGGTTTAAATGTGTGAGAATTTCGGCACAAGCTTGCACAAGCAGGTGATGCCTGCTTCTTCTTCTCAAATGTATGGGCCGAGCATCTTTTGTCTTGATTTTACAAGAAGCAAGATCTAGTAAAAAGCTGCTCTTTTATTTTGTCTCGTAGTATTAATTTCAGTTAATTTTAATTAATATTCTCTGTCTCCAGACACGAAGAAGGCTAATGTTTACATTGTTTAACTCAATTACATCTTAGTTCGATAGTTCTTAGTATCAATCTTGTAACAAAATAGCACTGACACTATTATTGTTAACCATGTCTCTGCATAAATGATGGAACTATTTGGCGGTAAAAGTTCCACATTAGGCATTTTTCTGACGTACTGCCGAAATCTCCCTGTATGTATATTGTTCTTCTTGTGTCATAGTACAGTGGCTATTGTTACCACAATCGCCACAAAACCCAGTAGAAAGATTCAGGCTCTCATAAGCCTCTTGCTCTATTGTGTTTTTTGACTTCTTGCATGAATGTGGTTGTACGTCATCTTGAGATGACATACTTATTGTAATTAACTTAATATCATTGTAATGATGCCAATAATCCGACAGGATGTATATTATCCGAGATAATCAGAAACTCGTAGTGAGGAATTGTTAAATAGTACCAGTTTTAATAAGCTTTAATTTAGCTTTAGAAAGTTGAGGCAATGGAAGGACTGAATGTACTTTGGCATACACGCAATGGGAAACGCAAGGGAAAATTTAACCCTTTCCCACTTGCAGACACATTTAAACGCAATAGAAGCAGACGACTTTTGAAACATTGAGGCAAAAGGTGAAATTGCCCATGATGAGCAATTTCTCCTTTGGCCACACTGTTTTCTACTTTATTTAAATGTAAAGCTATCTTTAATGGAGATTTTTCAGGTTTATGTCACTATGTTTGTAAAGTCGCCTGCTGCAGATTCGTGGTATGAGGGAAAGGGTTAAATTTAGCAAGTGCATGCACAAAGGTACACGTGGTATTATGTAAACAATAACGATCTACATCTACACCGCCCACATATTACAGTACTTACATAAGCTTGTTTACAAGTGTAGACTCTGATAACATCGAGCAGGTGGGCAATATGATCCGAACATCTACACTGTTCAGAATGTCAACGGCTACCTTTTATTATGTATGTACATTACCAGTACTCGCGACGTCTCAAAAGACGAACTCACTCATCACGGAACCTTTGGTACGAGAGGCCGACGCTCTTCCAAACTCGTTAACTTTCCTTAATGTGTGTTTTCGGATTGACATCTATTCTGGTAGGATGTGAAACCCGTGAAAAGTTTATGTCGTGCATGAAGCAAAAATAACAACATTCGCAACATCCTAGATTTATTCAGATTTTACTGGCGTACAGATTGATTGTTTGTTTGGTGTCTTGCACAGCTTTCAACAATTTTCAGTTATATCACGGGGTTTCCTGGGTAAGTTACCAATATTACTGATCCATTTATACCGACACCAGTCCGTCAGTCGGAATGGTTCAGTTATATCACGGGGTTTCCTGGGTAAGTTACCAATATTACTGATCCATTTATACCGACACCAGTCCGTCAGTCGGAATGGTTCAGTTATATCACGGGGTTTCCTGGGTAAGTTACCAATATTACTGATCCATTTATACCGACACCAGTCCGTCAGTCGGAATGGTTCAGTTATATCACGGGGTTTCCTGGGTAAGTTACCAATATTACTGATCCATTTATACCGACACCAGTCCGTCAGTCGGAATGGTTCAGTTATATCACGGGGTTTCCTGGGTAAGTTACCAATATTACTGATCCATTTATACCGACACCAGTCCGTCAGTCGGAATGCTAACCCTACGATCCTGAGCGTCAAGGAGGGCATCCATTACCACCATATGGCAAGTATGACCCTGCCGGGGATCGAACACAAAACCGAGGCGAACGCTCTACATCTCGGCGGTCACACAGAACACTCGAGCGCGAATCAATTTCAAGCTGTACTTTGATTGGTGGATACGTATGATCAACTCAACTTATATATAAACATGCCTTTTGCCTTTTACAAACAACTTAAAATGAAATATGACAAAGACACACAGCAACAACCATACCTGAACAATCAAAAATAGTATTTTAAAATAAACATGTTATAACTAGTAAACTAGCGTTAAGCATTAATAACGTTTTCTACTTTATTTTGTTCAATAAACAATAATGTTCTAATTGTAAAAGCTCCTGTGATAAAAGCTGCTAATTTATTTTGCATTTTTATGATAAAAAACTACTCAAACCTTTTTATTGCTTCTATGTTAACCCTTTCCCTCTTACGACAATTCTGCAGCAGACGACGTTGAACATATTTTGTCAAAAAAAGAAAATCTCTATAATTGAATGGATAACCTATGACTAAAAGTAGTAAACATTGTGGCAAAAGAAGAAATTGCTCGTTTTGAGCTATTTCTTCTTTTGTCACTATGTTTTCAAAAAGCCGTTTGCTGCAGAGGCGTCAGAAAGCGTCTATATGAGGTAAAGGGTTATTTTGCATACTGATGTCATCTTCTCTAGCCGAGGCTACTTCCCATAAGTAATTATGGTAATTTAATGGGAAGATCACCCCTGGCTTGCGAAGATGGCCCAACTTTAAGTCTTAACCCTTTTCCACATATAACAAATATGCAGCAGACGACTTTGAAAACATACCCGGAATAAATTTGAAACTCCCTTTAAATGAAGGAACAATAATTAAATAGAGTTGAAAACATGGTGATAAAAGGAGAAATTGCTCGTTTTGAGCAATTTCTTCTTTGGTCGCCATGTTTTCAAAAAGCCGTCTGCTGCAGAGACATCAGAAAGAGTATATATGAGGGAAAGGGTTAAGTAAATCAAAAGGACAGAGCCTTCACTGTCCGTTTAAATGCATGTATAATCAAAGGGCCGATGGCACTGTAGTGGCGATCGTATAGAAAAGTCTGCAAAGTAACAAGCAGTATCTCGGTGTAGGCCTTGCGATTTTCAATACATGTAATAGTGCACTCTGGTGGGGGTAAATTGAGAAAAGCTGCATCTTTTGACAGTAGAATAATGTTAGTTTTATCATGTTCTTTCCATCACCAACTCTGTCATCTGTAAGTAATCAACTCTATGAACGAAATAAAACGCATCAAACGGGGCGTTGACATGATTTCGGCCGAATTCTTGCAAGCGTTTGCCAGTCGTTGTAATTTGAATTTAAGCGCTCAAATGACTTGATGAGAGTCGGGAATTTAGACGCGGACCTTTTCGAAGACACCTAAATAAAGCATAAGTCATTGTCGACTAAGCAGCGATCGCAGAATACTCATGAAAACACTATTTATTCATATATTTTAAAAAACACCTGTAATATTTTTTCGATTGTGGCACAGATTTCAACCAGCGATTTTGGGGCAATGATTCGCCGGGTGCCGGTCTTTATTGAAAACCCTGATTAATTTTATTATGCGAGTTATAGAACGCGCAATGATATGTATTATCTGCCCAAACATGAAGAAAGATAATATTTACATATTTTAACTCTATGTAAATATTATCTCAATAAATCTCAAATCTTAGTATCAATCCGCTTCCAAAGTAGCACTGACACGATTATTATTAATCGTGTCTCCGCATCACTGATGGAACTATACATTTGGCGGTTTAACGGATGTAGGTTAATTGGTTTGCAGTAAGGAATACAAAGTCAACGGGCTGTACACAACTTACTATGTAACATTTTTCGTTGTTGTTATTTCTGTTAGCATTGTGGCGATTGTCAAACCAATCGCCACAAAAAAATACTCGCATATAAATAGACTGGTTCACTTATCTTAATCTTCTATTGCAAACTCGAACGAGAACCAGTCTAGTGACGAACTGCTACGGAAATATCCGAGAGCTGACGTTAACATACGGCGCATGCGCGATCAAGACGGTTGACACGGCGCATATGCAAGCCCATTGCACCAGTGATAGTTTTTCACAACCAATATATGCACTGGTGCTGATACACCCGCCTAATAAGAGCTAAAGTCGACAGTCACGGCTCCAATTAAAAAGCGTGTCCGTATTGATTCAAACATATCGATTTTAATCGCATCCGTTTTCCTTTGCCTTAACCGTTTTCCCAGGACTTCAAGGATGTGTATCTGCATGACTATATTGCGAACTGAGAACTTCCTGAATAGGCTGAATGAGCAGGCTGATTCGGGATCGACGCTGGTCGCGAGTCCCGAAGGTCGGTTTTTGCGTGACTCGGCTCAATCATGTGTTATCAGTTAGCTGCGTTAAGCTACATTGGGGAAGTTATTTCTTTTTTTTTTAGAAAATGCAATTAACCTATTCCCACATATCTATAGAATACTTTTCTTTCGGTAAAGTGCAAAACATTGTGGCAAAAGCAGTTTTCAAAATTCATCTGCTGCATATTGGAAACATCGAAGCACCTGGTAACACAGGTTGATCTAGACACACTCTTTTATCACCATCGCCTTCCTGTTGATTTTCATATAGCACGTCGACTTATCATTTTTCTATATTTCTCCTTATGTCTTCGTGCCTGTTTCTATGGCAACAGGCAATATAGTATATACATGAGTGAAGACACACAGAAAGATGCAATTTCAATAGTAGAACCGTGTCTATCGATTTGGGGACTGTTTGCTTCTCCGTAACCGGGTCATATAAAGGTAGTAACATTATGAGGGCTCACCCGAGTTATTTGCCAGAAGTTACAGACGGGTCTATTCTACATACGATCGTAATGTTTTAAGTAAGCACAGACTCACCCGAGTCTTCACTGTATGCAATGTGAAGTAAGCACAGGCTCACCCGAGTTTTCACTGTAAGCAATGTGAAGTAAGCAACGTGAAGTAAGAACAGGCTCACCCGAGTCTTCACTGTAAGCAATGTGAAGTAAGCACAGGCTCACCCGAGGCTTCACTGTAAGCAATGTGAAGTAAGCAATGTGAAGTAAGCACAGGCTCACCCGAGTCTTCACTGTAAGCAATGTGAAGTAATCACAGACTTACCCGAGTCTTCACTGTAAGCAATGTGAAGTAAGCACAGGCTCACCCGAGTCTTCACTGTACGCAATGTGAAGTAAGCACAGGCTCACCCGAGTCTTCACTGTAAGCAATGTGAAGTAAGCATAGACTTAACCGAGTCTTCACTGTAAGCAATGTGAAGTAAGCAATGTGAAGTAAGCACGGGCTCACCGAATCTTCACTGTTCACAATGTGAAGTAAGCAATGAGAAGTAATCACAGGCTCACCCGAGTCTTCACTGTAAGCAATGTGAAGTAAGCACAGACTCACCCGAGTCTTCACTGTAAGCAATGTGAAGTAAGCACAGACTCACCCGAGTCTTCACTGTAAGCAATGTGAAGTAAGCACAGACTTACCCGAGTCTTCACTGTAAGCAATGTGAAGTAAGCACAGACTCACCCGAGGCTTCACTGTAAGCAATGAGAAGTAAGCACAGGCTCACCCGAGTCTTCACTGTAAGCAATGTGAAGTAAGCACAGACTCACCCGAGTCTTCACTGTAAGCAATGAGAAGTAAGCACAGGCTCACCCGAGTCTTCACTGTAAGTGAAGTAAGCACAGGCTCACCCGAGTCTTCACTGTAAGTGAAGTAAGCACAGGCTCACCCGAGTCTTCACTGTAAGCAATGAGAAGTAAGCACAGGCTCACCCGAGTCTTCACTGTAAGTGAAGTAAGCACAGGCTCACCCGAGTCTTCACTGTACGCAATGAGAAGTAAGCACAGGCTCACCCGAGTCTTCACTGTAAGCAATGAGAAGTAAGCACAGGCTCACCCGAGTCTTCACTGTAAGCAATGAGAAGTAAGCACAGGCTCACCCGAGTCTTCACTGTAAGTGAAGTAAGCACAGGCTCACCCGAGTCTTCACTGTACGCAATGAGAAGTAAGCACAGGCTCACCCGAGTCTTCACTGTAAGCAATGTGAAGTAAGCACAGACTCACCCGAGTCTTCACTGTAAGCAATGTGAAGTAAGCACAGACTCACCCGAGGCTTCACTGTAAGCAATGAGAAGTAAGCACAGGCTCACCCGAGTCTTCACTGTATGCAATGTGAAGTAAGCACAGGCTCACCCGAGTCTTCACTGTAAGCAATGTGAAGTAAGCAATTTGAAGTAAGAACAGGCTCACCCGAGTCCTCACTGTAAGCAATGTGAAGTAAGCACAGGCTCACCCGAGTCTTCACTGTAAGCAATGTGAAGTAAGCACAGGCTCACCAGAGTCTTCACTGTAAGCAATGTGAAGTAAGCACTGTGAAGTAAGAACAAGCTCACCCGAGTCTTCACTGTAAGCAATGTGAAGTAAGCAATGTGAAGTAAGCACTGTGAAGTAAGCACTGTGAAGTAAGCACTGTGAAGTAAGCACTGTGAAGTAAGCACAGGCTCACCCGAGTCTTCACTGTAAGCAATGAGAAGTAAGCACGGGCTCACCCGAGTCTTCACTGTACACAATGTGAAGTAAGCAATGTGAAGTAAGCACGGGCTCACCCGAGTCTTCACTGTACACAATGTGAAGTAAGCAATGTGAAGTAAGCACAGATTCACCCGAGTCTTCACTGTAAGCAATGAGAAGTAAGCACGGGCTCACCCGAGTCTTCACTGTACGCAATGTGAAGTAAGCACAGGCTCACCCGAGTCTTCACTGTACGCAATGTGAAGTAAGCACAGGCTCACCCGAGTCTTCACTGTAAGCAATGTGAAGTAAGCACAGACTCACCCGAGTCTTCACTGTAAGCAATGTGAAGTAAGCACGGGCTCACCCGAGTCTTCACTGTACACAATGTGAAGTAAGCAATGTGAAGTAAGCACAGACTCACCCGAGTCTTCACTGTAAGCAACGAGAAGTAAGCACGGGCTCACCCGAGTCTTCACTGTACGCAATGTGAAGTAAGCACAGGCTCACCCGAGTCTTCACTGTACGCAATGTGAAGTAAGCACAGGCTCACCCGAGTCTTCACTGTATGCAATGTGAAGTAAGCACAGGGTCACCCGAGTCTTCACTGTAAGCAATGTGAAGTAAGCACAGGCTCACCCGAGGCTTCACTGTAAGCAATGTGAAGTAAGCACAGACTCACCCGAGTCTTCACTGTACGCAATGTTATGTAAGCACAGGCTCACCCGAGTCTTCACTGTAAGCAATGTGAAGTAAGCACAGGGTCACCCGAGTCTTCACTGTACGCAATGTGAAGTAAGCACAGGGTCACCCGAGTCTTCACTGTACGCAATGTGAAGTAAGCACAGGGTCACCCGAGTCTTCACTGTACGCAATGTGAAGTAAGCACTGTGAAGTAAGCACTGTGAAGTAAGCACAGACTCACCCGAGTCTTCACTGTACGCAATGTGAAGTAAGCAATGTGAAGTAAGCAATGTGAAGTAAGCACAGGCTCACCCGAGGCTTCACTGTAAGCAATGTGAAGTAAGCACAGGCTCACCCGAGTCTTCACTGTACGCAATGTGAAGTAAGCACAGGGTCACCCGAGTATTCACTGTACGCAATGAGAAGTAAGCACAGACTCACCCGAGTCTTCACTGTAAGCAATGTGAAGTAAGCACAGACTCACCCGAGTCTTCACTGTAAGCAATGTGAAGTAAGCACAGACTCACCCGAGTCTTCACTGTACGCAATGTGAAGTAAGCAATGTGAAGTAAGCACAGACTCACCCGAGTCTTCACTGTAAGCAATGTGAAGTAAGCACAGGCTCACCCGAGTCTTCACTGTACGCAATGTGAAGTAAGCAATGTGAAGTAAGCACAGACTCACCCGAGTCTTCACTGTAAGCAATGTGAAGTAAGCACAGACTCACCCGAGTCTTCACTGTAAGTGAAGTAAGCACAGACTCACCCGAGTCGTCTGTGTAAGCAATGTGAAGTAAGCACAGACTAGTCGGAGTCTTTATAAAACAAATCATCATGCCTGATTTTACCACTATGGTTTCGCATTTTACATTTTTTTTTTCGACGATAGCTGTTTTAATTGTTTTCCTTAAGAAATAAATTTCAGTGAAAAAATCAGTGAAAACGTATGAAATATAATATTTAAGAGCAAAAATTAACTGAAGCTGGATGGAGATGGCCGATTAGCCTTTGACACACAGATTATTGCAAAAACCTTTCTGATATTCAAGTCAAAATGCGCATGTTCAATTTCTTAGTGTCGCCATTTATCTTTTTTTAAAGATATTTTTTGTTTATTCTGCAATTTCATATTCCATAATATATATTATAAACAAAAAAATACGATTGCGAATATTCCCGGAAAATTGCGACGAAAAAAAACCGGTAAACAAAGAAGTCTCGTGACAAATGCAGTGGCGGATTTACCGGCCCGTGTGACGAAAAAAAAATGGCAAACAAAGAAGTCGCGTGACAAATGCAGTGGCGTATCTACCGGGGGCCCGTATTCATAAATTAAAAATGTAACTTACCTAGTATCACTTAAACCACAGTCACAATTACCTTGCGATAGGTTTGCGAGTATATTTGGACCGGAACCCTTCGGGACTCCTCGTGGGCATCGAGTTACTTTTAACATCATTGCAAAGTTCGATTATGGGTCATATTTGGTTAAAAACTAGGTCACTAGGCCAAATTAAAAAAAAAATGTTGTCAAAACTCCTGAGGCCGTATTTTTACGTTGAGCAAGTTGAAACTTTGGGTCATATCAGTTAAACAAAATAGGTCAGTAAGCCAAATGAAGGAAAATCTTGTTAACACTCAATGGAGGTTGCATTTTTAATCTTTGTCAGAATAATTGTCAGAATAATTGTCTTGATGTGTTTTGCATTAGAAATCACATTGCATAATTAAGGTGAGCGATCTAGGGCCATCATGGCCCTTTCGTTTATGTTTCTTTGCAAGTGTATGCTTATGTGCTCTCGTGTGATTCTCTTCTATTAATTCGTTTACTATGTGCTGTTAATTGTTATCAATACTTTTCTTTTTCTTTAGCTCACCTGTGCATGAAGTGCTCAATGTGAGCTATTGTTATCACATTTTGTCCGGCGTCCGTCCTGTGACGTGCGTCATCAACAAATTACCTTGTTAACATTCTACAGGCTACATTTTACATCAGATCTTCACGAAAGTTTTTCAGAACTTTCATCTACATCAAATCTTCGACAAGTTCTAAAACTGGGCCATATGAGGTCGAAAACTAGGTCATCTTGTTAACACTCATGAAGCTGCATTTTTAACTTTGAGCATGTTGCAACTTTGTCAGAATGTTTGTCTTCATGATATGCAAGTCAAATTTGAATATTGCGTATGTCTGTTCACAAACTAGGTCACTAGGCCAAATTGAAGGAAAATCTTGTCAACACTGTAGAAGCCACATTTTTTAAAATTTGGTCAGAATGTTAATCTTAATGATATCTAGGCAAAGTTCGAATATGACTCATGCCTGGTTGGTTAGAAACTAGGTCACTAGACCAAAGTGAAGGAATATCGTTTTAATACTCTGGAGGCCGCATTATTTGCTTCATCAGCCAACAAGGTCTTCCGGTTTTCAAATTGGCAGTTTCATAATATTTACTATTTTTGATATGATCTTTCAACTTCTTAACAATACATACATAAACATAATACGCTGCAATTGTTATTTCCTTTCACATTTTCTCTACTTCTCCAACCTTTCTGCAGAACCCAGCACTTTCAGAGCTTTGATTCAATTAACTCAAGAACAATTTGATTTACAGATATGGTCAATATATACTCTACGCATAAATAACGACAGTCTTTCACAGATCGTGTTGTTTATCTTATTTATATAGCTACGAGTACAGTGGGAAATTATCTAGGAGTCTGAATATGTGACCGTAAGTTCAACAACGTAATTTATTTTTATTTTTACATTTCTGAATAGAGTTGTTATTAATATCTTATATTTAATAAATAACGAAGTCTATTTTATTTTTGAAAACACACGAGGACAAAATTCTGACTCCTTGAAAATTGGAATTATCATTTGGAGTTATTTCTGGACAATGTTGAGATGTTTGCAAAGTTGTAAATCATAATGACATACATGTATTTTCACATATTTTATTTGTTTCGCGGTCGAGCCGAGATATTAGCTCAGTCGGTAACGAATCAATTTAAGGTGTTGTAAGTTCGAGCTCCGACTCGCTAATTTATTCTTACCGATGATTCACAAAAGTCTTTATGGCAAGCGTCATATGGACAGTGGTAGTGCGTCGGCCTCTCGTACCAGAGGTCGCGGGTTCTGTTTTTTTTTTTTTTTTTCATACAAGCGGCGCGAGTTCTGGTTATGTCTCCAGGAAACAGACAACGAGCGTTATTAATATAAGCTTAAAGCATGTTTCGCAACCGATGATTCACAAAGGTCTTTATGAACTGTGTCATTCGTCTTCCACCAATAGGCTAAACAGTGGAAGACAGTGGTACAGCGTAAGCCTCTTGTACCAAAGGTCCCTGGTTCGAATCCCGTGATTAGCGGGTTTTGCTTTTGGGATTTTTCCATACCAAAGGCGCGAGTTCTGCTTATGTCTCGAAGAAGCAGACATCGAGCATAGGATCATAGTTTTCAATTTATATTATGATGGCATCTCAGCACATATTTCACTCAGTGTAGCCTACCTAGCTCGTATATCATAAAATTCTCTGGACTTCGATATACCAACTATTGCTTTTCACTGATTTTACATTCAATTGACGGGATAAGATTTGTTTTTCAATACTTTTTTCATTTGGCTGGCCTATGTTGTGTAGTAATATCAAAGCCTTAATGTGTATCTGGGATTCCACTGGTAAAAGTCCTGTAATCATATACACATCAGCATTCGCCGTAGTATCCGAAAGTTGCAAAACTTCTTTAATGAATTTTATTTGAAATATCTCTAGTTTCAGTATATGGGTGTTTGTAGGTAATAACAGGTCACGTCCATACAGTAGAACCGGTGAGACATATGTCCTGCAGAGATAAACAATAGTTACAATATTAAGTCCTTTCTGTCCCCGAAGTCCGCTACAAAATAGTCCATAGGCAGCCCCGCCTAACTTTCCTAAGGTTTTCATCAGTACTTTCTGTTTGGTTTCCACCTACATATTCAGTTCAGTATAATGACAAGGTGAGTTGTTTTTGTTACAGTAGGTACTTTGGCGTTATTCATTTCAAAAGTTCCTGTGCACGTTTCTTTGTTGTGCTTATGACTGACTTTCACATGTACACTTTTTGAGGGTTGCAGTAAATACCTCTCCATGTTGGCGAAATCTGCAGACATGTCCAATAGCAGTTGTTCTGCACATAGGCAAATGTCATCGGCACAGGCACTAGCTGCACACCTGATGCTACCAATTGATGAGCCGATATTAGCTTCGTGTAGGCTATCGAGCAGTGGATTTACGTAGATCTTGTACAAATCCGTACTAGGAATGCCACCCTGCTTCACTCCTTGATGCACTGCACCATTTTTATGGAAACTGTTTATTAGTGTCAAGTGTTTGTCAGCTACACCCATGTAGTAAAGTCTTCTAAGAAGATGATTATGATCCACAACATCGAACGCTTGGAAATTCACCACCTTGAAATATTTGATTTATAATCATTAAGAGAAAGATCCTCACTTTGGGCGTACAGTTTAACACATGTTCAATGGATATGTTGTAAATATATGGAGATTTTCCTGTGTTTATTCCACTGATAGCTTTATCAAGTTCCTCAGATGTTACAGGCTTTACATCCACATTTGTCACAAGTGCATCTATGTGTTTAATTTCAGCACTTATGTTTGTATGGTATTCTTCATCAAACATTTCATTTCTGGATAACGTAGCCAGCTGTTCGAAATGCGTTCTGATATGACCCATATTCCAACATGCACTAGATATCATCAAGACAACATTCTGACAAGTTTTCAACTTGCTCAAAGTAAAAATGTGGCCTCCGGAGTTTGAACAATATTTTCCTTTATTGACCTTGTTTCTGACCCAATATGACCCATATTCGAACTTGACCTAGATATAATTCAGACAAACATTCTGACCAAATTTCAAGCTGCTGAAGCAAAAAATGCGGCATCCAAAGTGTTAACAAGATTTTCCTTCAATTTGGCCTAGTTTTTGACCCTACATGATCCATATTAGAACTTGGCTTAGATATTATTTAGATAAACATTCTCATTAAATGTCAAGCTGCTGTAGCAAAAAATGCGTCTTCTACAGAGTTAACAAGATGTTCCTTCAATTTGACCTAGTGACCTAGTTTCTGACCCAATATGACCCATAATCGAACTTGACCTAGATATCTTTCAGACAAACATTCTGATAAATTTCAAACTTCTGAAGCAAAAAATGCGGCCTCTAGAGTGTTAACAAGATTTTCCTTCAATTTGACCTAGTGACCTATTTTTTGACCCAACATGACCCTTGATCGAACTTGACTTACATATCACCAAGAAAAACATTCTGATAACGTTTCATCATGCTCAAGTTAAAAATGCCGTATCAAGAGTGTTAACAAGATTTTCCTTCAATTTGTCCTAGTGACCTATATTCGAACTTGGCCTAGATATCATTAAGCTCAACATTCTGACCAAATTTCAAGTTGCTGAAGCAAAGCATGTGGTTTCTACAGAGTTAACAAGATTTCCCCTCAATTTGGCCTAGTGACATAGTTTCTGACCCAATATGACCCATATTCAAACTTAACCTAGATATTTTTAAGACAAACATTCTGACAAAATTTCAAACTGCTGAAGCAACAATTGCGGCCTCTGGAGTGTTAACAAGATTTTCCTTCAATTTGACCTAGTGACCTACTTTTTGACCCGACATGACCCATGTTCGAACTTGACCTACATATAATCAAGACAAACATTCTGATAAACTTTCAACATGCTCAAATTGAAAATGTGGCCTCCAGAGTGTTAACAAGATTTCGCTTCAATTTGACCTAGTTACCTCGTTTTTGACCTCATATGGCCCAGTTTCGAACTTGTCCAAGATTTGATGGAGATGAATGTTCTGATACACTTTCATGAAGATTGGATGCAAAATGTAGCCTGTAGTGTTAACAAGCTGAAATGTTGACGACGCACGACGGACGATGGACGGACGCCGGACGAAATGTGATCACAATAGCTCACCTTGCACTTCGTGCATAGGTGAGCTAAAAACTAGAGATTGCTTTTTTGAAAAAGCACTTGTCTCCCCATTTGTGTAGTCGTAGCGGAGGAAAGGAAATGATTGAGTCACAATCAATATGGGTCATCTACAAGTTAGGACCAACCTGCACACCAAGTATGAAGTTCCAGGGCATAAGCGTTCTTGAGTTATTGAGTAAAAACGATTTTTCAGCTGAAAGTTACCGTGACCTTGACCTTTGACCTTGTGATCTCAAAATCAAACAAAATCAATAGGGGTCATCTACTAATTAGGACCAACCTGCACACCAGGTATGGAGTTCCTCGACATAAGCATTCTTTAGTTGTTGAGCGGAAACCATTTTTCAGCTGAGGTTACCATGACCATGACCTTTGACCTAGTGACCTCAAAATCAATAGGGGTCATCTGCTGGTGGTGACCAACTTGCACACCAAGTATTAACTTCCATGGCCGAAGCATTCTACAGTTATTAAGCAAAAACTATTTCTCAGCTCATTGTTAATGTGACCTTGACCTTTGACCTTGTGACCTCAAAATCAAACAAAATCAATAAGGGTCATCTACTGGTTAGGACCAACCTGCACACCAGGTATGAAGTTCCTCGACATAAGCATTCTTTAGTTATTGAGCGGAAACCATTTTTCAGCTGAAGGTTACCAAGACCTTGACCTAGTGACCTTAAAATAATAGGGGTCATCTGCTTGTGGTGACCAATCTGCAGACCAAGTATTAACTTCCATGGCCAAAGCCATTAAGCAAAAACAATTTTTCAGCTCATTGTCACTGTGACCTTTCAGCTCAAGGTCACTGTGACCTTGACTTTAGATGTACTGACCTCAAAATCAATATGGGTCTTCTACTGGGCATGGCAAACCTTCATACCAAGTAAGGAGTTCTTCGGCCCAAGCGTTCTTCAGTTATTGAGCAGAAACCATTTTTTACCTCACAAGGTCACCATGACCTTGACCGTTGACATCAAAATCAATAGGGGTCATCTACTAGTCATGATCAACCTGCATACTAAGTATAAAGTTCCTACGCCCAAGCGTGCTTCAGTTATTGAGTGGAAACAAGTATGATGGACGTGACCTTGACCACTGCGACCTTGACCTTTGACCTAGTGATCTCAAAATCAATAGAGTTCATTTGCTGGTAGTGACCAACCTGTACACTGTGACCTTGACTTTAGACGTACTGACCTCAAAATCAATAGGGATCTTCTACTGGGCATGGCCAACCTGCATACCAAGTATGAAGTTCCTCGACCTAAGCGTTCTTCAGTTATTGAGCGGAAACCACAAGGTCACCATGACCTTGACCTTCTGACATCAAAATCAATAGGGGTCAGCTAATGGTCATGACCAACCTGCATACCAAGTATGAAGTTGCTACGCCCAAGCGTTCTTCAGTTATTGAGCGGAAACAAGTGTGACAGATGGAAGGACGGAGGGACGGAACGGGCAAAAACAATATGTCACCCCCATGTAAGGGGGGAGACATAATAATATGTTCAGTTGTTTTGAGGCAGCTGTGACTGTCTGTATAAAGCCATGCTAGACTGACCCTACAATTTGGATTATTTTGTATTAACGAAGTTTACTGTAAAATAATCTTCAGGCGCGGACCATTTATTGTTCTACTATAGCACAGTGTAAATATTGTTTTGTTTATAAAATGAATCATGTTAATTTTAAAAGTATTATATAAATTATTTCAAACAAGGTAAAACAAATATGCCACCATTTCTTTTGTTTTTAGTAACCAAAAAATGTAGATACATATTGTTTATTTTTTGCTTTGATATTTTAATTGGAATTTCAATATAGCCTAGTTTTCATTGTTATGCAGCGTTCTTTTGATTTTGATATAGCATGCATTGTGATAAATGCATCAATGAATGTGTAAACTATGCAACGACCTCTGTGAAATACCATTAAAAGTTTTTGCGATGGCCCCCATTCTGTGTATACAATCTTGTGCATTCAACTCAAATATTATTCAATCAACGATCATAACAAGGTCTTCTTGTGAATTGTACGTGATAAAACAATCGATCGGCAAATCCTTGTCCTAGTGTATTCCGTTGTCTGCAGTTAGCCCCTGGCTGGCGGCACGTTGAGTGCTGCACTTAGCCGAAACGGCCCTGCCTATGGCAGCCACAGAATCTGGTAAGCGTGGCACAATAAACCTTGCTAAAACATTATTTGAAAATCGGCCGAATAGCTTTGAAATTAAATAATTTTAAAGGCATTTACCCCCTTTGACTTCCATTAAAACTGTATGGATTCTAAAAACAGTTAAGGAATTAAAAAGAGAGCATTGTGAGGATGCTAACTCAAGTAGATAGTTTAATCACAATTGGCGCCGCCGTAGTAGTTACAGAGGATAAGTACTTTGAAGTCAAACATTAACGGACACACGGACAATTTGCCACGACATAAGCTTGATAAGCTTTTTGCAAGCGAGGCTAAAATGATTGAATTTTTAAGTAGTTCTTCAACAGCTATGAATTTTTTTTGCTTATAATGAATGAGGAAGTCGCGAACACTACAAAACTATATTAGACTGCACAAATGTGCTTATTGATAATGGCCCACGTTGTTCACGTATATTATGCTTGAACTAAACATTTTATTATACATTACAAAATCACTGATTAGTCCTAAGACACGCTTTAATACATATTGCAGATAAAGAGACATAACCAGCGAGAATCGACTGAAAATAAGTCACTTTCATTTTAGATGAGACCACTTCTAGATTAAAGACCGAGGGAGGAATAAGTCAAAGCCGTCGAAGGAAGGTTTAACAGGACGTTGTCAGGCAGCACAGTTGACTATGGGATGCGGATCATCTCAGTCTGAACATCGAAAAGTGGAAAACAACAGGAATGATCTGAAGGCGGGTCAACAATTTTCAGACCCAAGAAATGGGTCAACGGACGGACGCGAGAAACTGAGCATTAAACCAAGAGGTAAGTAATCTGCCGCAACTTTCTAAAACCGACCATCATATGTTATGGTCATAACCTTTCTCAAGAGGCTTTAACCCTTTCCCTCATACGGCAATTCTGCAGCAGAAGACTTTGAACGTATTTTGTGAAAAAATAGAAAATCTCCATAATTGAATGGATAACCTATGACAAAAAGTGGAAAACATTGTGGCAAAAGGAGAAATTGCACGTATTGTGCAATTTCTTTTTTTGTCACTATGTTTTCTAAAAGCCGTCTGCTGCAGAGGCGTCCCAACGCGTTTATATGAGGGAAAGGGTTAAAGATGCTCATACGACAAGATCGCGGAAATAAAAGATTCAGATCGTGAACCTCGCTGGTCACAATTTTATGAAGGTCAGTAACTGATCTTGAACTTGACTGGTCACACTGTTGTTAAGGTCAGTAGGTTGATCTTGAACTTTGCTGGTCACAATGTTATGAAGGTCAATAGCTGATGTTGAACTTGGCTGGTCACAATTTTATAAAGGTCAATAGCCGATCTTAAACTTGGCTGGTCACAATATTCTGAAGTTCAGTAGGCTAATGTTGGACTTGGCTGGTCACAATGCAATGAAGGTCATAATGATGATCTTGAACTTGGCTGGTCACAATATTCTGAAGTTTAGTAGGCTGATGTTGTTCTTGGCTTGAACACAATGCAATGAAGGTCATAAGGATGATGGTCACAATATTATGAAAGTCAGTAGGCTAATGTTGAACTTAGCTGGTCACAATGTAATGAAGGTCATAAGGATGATCTTAAACTTGGCTGCTCACACTGTTATAAAGGTCAGTAGGCTGATCTTGGACTTGGCTGGTCACAATGTTATAAAGGTCAGTAGGCTGATCATGCACTTGACTGGTTACAATATTCTGAAGGTCAGTAGGCTAATGTCGAACTTTATCACAATGTTATGAAGGTCCGTAGGATAATGTTGAACACCGTTGGTCATTTTATGAAGGTCAGTAGGCTGATCTTGAATTTCGCCTTCCACAATGTAGGCTGATGTTGTACAAGGTCACAATGTTCTAAAGGTCAGTAGACTGATCTTAAACTTGGCCTGCCACAATGTTCTGAAGTGCAGTAGACCGACCTTGAACTTAGTTGGTCACAATGTGCGGAGTCAGTGGGCTCATCTTAACCAGGGTTCATGTAATTTACTATTATGATTATATTGATTTTTAGAATTTAAATTTGATTTCTTAATTTCCCCTATATGGTGCCCCTCGTTCCGTTTCGTTTCGTTCCGTTCCGTTTCGCAAAGTACCAATAGCCCATCTTAACCAATTCCAAGTTTGACGCATCAGAAGCAGAACACATTTTTAGCTAGACTATTCAGAGAATGAGAGCTATTCAACTCACCCTGGCGTCCACGTCACACCTTGGTTAAGGTTTTGCATGCAAGTACATATATATCACCAAAACTCACGTCACTACTAGATGTATTGTATTGAAACTTTCTACAACTATCACACCTATGTAAATAATCAAGTTTGATAACTCTATCCTGTCTTTAATGCTAGTTATAGCCCTTTCTTTACTTAGAAATCATGGTTAAAGTTGTGTGTGCAACTACATTAAGGAGTCCACATCTCAGTAACTACTTGATGCATTGCATTGAAACTTTACATAACCAACTATCACACCAATGTAAGTTATCAAGTAAGATAACTCTATCCTACATTAAATGCAAGTTATGGCCCTTTTATTTAAGAGTCCAAATCTCAATAACTACTTGATGCATTGCATTGAAACTTTATACAACCTTTCCTACTATCACACCTATGTAAATTATCAAGTAAGATAACTCTATCTTGCATTTAATGCAAGTTATTGCCCTTTTGTTAGTTAGAAATTCTGGAAAGGTTTTGCGTGCAACTACATTAAGAGTCCACAGCTCAGTAACTACTTGACGCATTGCATTGAAAACTTCATCATTAAGGCAAGTTATGGCCCCTTTTTTACTTAGAATTTTTTGTTAAAGTGTGTGCAACTGCATTAAGAGTCCACATCTGAGTAACTACTTGATGTATTGCATTGAAACTTTATACAACCCTTCCCAACTATCACACCTATGTAAGTTATCAAGTAAGCTAACTCTATCCTACATTTAATGCATGTTATGGTCCTTTTTTCTACTTCGAATTTCTGGTTAAAATGTTGCATGCAACTATATTAAGAGTCCATACTATTTGATGCATTGCATTGAAACTTTATAAAACCATTCCCAGCTTTTACAACCATGTAAACAACCAAGTTAGATAACTCTATCCTGCATATAATGTAAATTATCACCATTTAAGAAATTCTGGTTACAGATTTGCATGCAACTACATGTACATTAGAGCCCATATCTCAGTAACTAAAAAGCGGTGGAATAGTAGAGCGCGCTCTCTTGTTTTTAAAACATTGTGGAAAGAGGAGAATGGTAGGCAATTTATTCTTTTGTCACAAAGTTTTAAATTCTTTACAATAATTGTACTGGAATTAATAAATATTTTCAATAGTTTTGCCAAGGCTGACAAAAACAGATCAAGCCCATCAAGTTAGTTAAACCCAATATTTCACAGCAGTGAAAGAGTTTATGTGATGCGTATTTTATACTATTCAACTTTGCTCGATATACATTAACATGTTTGTTTTCATGACAGCAAATCCAAAATGTGGGTGATGAAAATATTTGTATGAAAACTGAAAAAAAAAATGTTTTTGCTAAGGACAGTAGTATGGAATAATAATCGTTTGATTGGGGTTTTTAACGCCCTTTACAACAATTTTTCAGTCAGTTCACCTATTCATGTTTCTTGGCTTTCTCACACCAGTATTCCACACAACAACATTCTTTCCAAGCAACTGGCTGTATTTCAACATAGAATGTAAGCTCATTGGTGGAAGACGAATGCCTCTTGTCAAATGTCCGAAAGAACACCTGGATTGACAGCCAACGCCGCAACTGACTGATCTACCAGAGCTTGGCGGAATAATAGTCTCTTTTCTAATGGAATGTTTTTCGTTTATCTAGGTTTTTTTGCAGATAGTCGGGCGATACCCGTAAGAATGTACATTGAACGTTCACTAACCACAACTACAACAGTGGCAAGTTGTGAAAGTGTAAGAAATGAAGATACGAAAGGGAAACAACTCTGAAGGTGACAATTTTCGTGATTATGGTTGCAGTAATTTAGCAGGATAAGGGTTTACTACTTTTTTAATGGAGCCACAACCCATCTTTTTAATTGATTGGGGTTTAACGGTGTTTTAAAAAAAATCAGTCATATCACGGCGGCTTGTTCACCAAGTCATGTGTTTTCTGGCTTTCTCACACCAGTGCTCAACACAACATTCTTTCCACATAAACTGTTAGCCCGTTGGTGGCAGAGGAATGACGCTTGTTACAGTGATTTTTGTCAAACATCGGGAAAATGGTTGCCGAGCTTGGGTTCACACTTAAACCCCTGGATTGACAGCATCGTTACCAACTGAGCTACCAGGGCTACCAGGGCTTAGCTTGACCCATCTGTATCGGCACTGTCTGCTAATGAAAATTATCTTTTAAGTAAAGAGTCCATAATTTAATTTATCTTTAAGTGAAGAGTCCATAAACAAACATAAATGTATTCAAGTATGTGCGGATTCAAATCTTAACATGGACAATTCGGAGCTCATACAGCATGTCAACTGAAGGTTAACCCTTTCCCATATGCAGTGGATGAATTCGAAAACTTGGCATGGAATAAATATGAAAATCTTTGTAATTGAAAGCATAATAGTTGAATATTTTGGAAGATTTAAAAGCATTGTGGCATAAGGAAAAATTGCTCATTATTATAAATTTCTACCTTTTCAAAAATAGTCTGCTGCAGGCGTTTGAAAGCTTCTGTATGTGGGAAATGCTTAACAAAAATGCCACAGAAGCCAAATCAGGTCAATATTGTTATGCAATATGTAAACAAAAATGTGTTACTATCCGTTTGGGTTAGACGATAGTTTTGCTACGCCCAAACCATAGTATCTTAGTCTGTAGCGATGTGGGCTGTCTGTCAATCTATGTATTGCCAATTCAGCCATCATTCGTTCTGAGGTTTGATAAAAGTGAATGTGACAGGCATTATTCATAATCCACCAATTTGCTAACTTTCTGTGTGGAAAAGCAGCCAGTTGCTCCAAAGACTACTGTTTGGAGTATTTCGGTCAGATAGCCAAGAAAGTGTTTAACTTTCATCAATCAATGTTTACTATATGATACTTAGCAGCACAATATTGCACTGTTGTAACAGAAAAAGTCATCGAACACGATCGGAAAACAGTCCAACCCGTGTTTAAAGACCACCCATGGGTAGAGAACAATCTAGTCTTTGTTCACAGGTGGTCTTAAATTACAGGGTCATTTATGTAGCAAATGAGTAATTGGGAAATTTAAAGTGTGGATGCTATAGTCAAGACAGGGAATTGCTAAACAAAGGTGGTCTTTAGCACAGGTTTAAGTGTATATGTTTGAAAAAATGCAAATAGGGTTTCAAGTTTGTTTAATTTTTTTTTAGATTATAATAAATATAAATGTAACTGAATATAAAATAAACAAAGACGTTTCCTCAATACAATGAGCCAGATATTGCCATTTTAAGTCTAAATACATTTGCGTACAGTGAAGGCTCATCTAAGGCTGTACATACGCAGTCCCACCAGAGTCTTCACTGTTCATCTATATGTTATATAGACCTAAATGTAATTTCTGACGAAACTGGACACTCCCCACCAGTTGCATGAGCAATTTCTCCTTTTGCATCAACGTTTTCAAAAGTGGTCTACTGAAGAGGCATCAGAAAGCATCTGTTTGTAGATCAAAGTTAACCCTTTCCTTCATATAGACGCTTTCTGACGCCTCAGCAGCAGACAGCTTTTTGAAAATATAGTGACAAAAGAAGAAATTACTCAAAATGAGCAATTTCTCCTTTTGCCACAATGTTTTCCACTTTTAGTCATAGTTTATCCATTAAATTATAGAGATTTTCCACTTTTTGACAAAATATGTTAAAAGTCGTCTGCTGCCGAATTGTCATTATGAGGGAAAGGGTTAGTTAAACAAGCAAATTCATGAAATTTATATCCACCGCTTGCAGGAAATATTGTAGGAAAATGTTGAGGTTAGGTTTAAACATGTCAGTAGACTTTTTATTGAACATGTATTACAGGGTAAATTAAACGAACTTGGCCTAGGTTGTTACCAAGTTTGTGGCAGTTATTGCACGGAAACAGCAAGAAACGACATTTTTTGTTAAATAAGGGGCCATAACTCCACTAACTAAAGTCCGCCGAAAGTGACGATCGAACTTGGTCTAGCCCTTAAGGCATTTAACCTTGTAACCAATTTTGAAAAAAAACGGTTCACATTTGTGGCAGTTATTGCACGGAAACAGCAAGAAACAACATTTTTTGTTAAATAAGGGGCCATAACTCCACCAAATAAAGTCCGCCGAAAGTGACGATCAAACTTGGCCTAGCCCTTAAGGCATTTAACCTTGTTACCAAGTTTGAAAACAAAAAAAATCACATTTGTGGCAGTTATTGCACGACAACAGCAAGAAACAACATTTTTTGTTGAATAAGGGGCCATAACTCCACCGAATAAAGTCCCCCGAAAGTGATTATCAAACTTGGCCTAGCCCTTAAAGCATTTAACCTTGTTACCAAGTTTGAAAAAAAAACGGTTCACATTTGTGGCAGTTATTGCACGGAAACAGCAAGAAACGGCTTTTTTTGTTAAATAAAGGGCCATAACTCCACCAAATAAAGTCCGCCGAAAGTGAAGATCAAACTTGGCCTAGCCCTTAAGGCATTTAACCTTGTTACTAAGTTTGAAAGAAAACGGTTCACATTTGTGGCAGTTATTGCACGGAAACAGCAAGAAACGACATTTTGTGTTAAATAAGGGGCCATAACTCCACCAAATATAGTCCGCCGAAAGTGACGATCGAACTTGGCCTAGCCTTTAAGGCATTTAACCTTGTTACCAAGTTGGAGAAAGAAATATTCACATTTGTGGCAGTTATTGAACGGAAACAGCATGAAACGACATTTTGTGTTAAATAAGGGGCCATTACTCCACTAAATAAAGTCCGCCGAAAGTGACGATCGAACTTGGCCTAGCCCTTAAGGCATTTAACCTTGTTACCAAGTTTGAAAAAAAATGGTTCACATTTGTGGCAGTTATTGCACGGAAACGAAGTGTGACAGACAGACAGACAGACGGACAGACGGACAAACCGAAATTAATAACCCCCCTTTTTTTCTTCGAAAAAGCGGGGGATAACAATGGAACACATATTGAATAATTTGGCAAGTAGACATTTTCAGATGTACATTGATTTGTTGTCACATTGTGAGTTGACATTTTAATGATATTGCTTACTTCATGACAAGAACTGAAAATTATGACAATCTTGATCCATGACCTTGATTTAACCCTTTCCCTCCTATAGACGCTTTCTGACGCCTCTGCAGCGGACGGATTTTTGAAAACATAATAACAAAAGAAGAAATTGCTCAAAACGAGCAATTTCTCCTTTTGCCACATTGTTTTCCACTTTTCGTCATAGGTTAGCCATTCAATTATAGAGATTTTCTATTTTTTGACAAAATATGTTCAACGTCGTCTGCTGCAGAATTGTCATATGAGGGAAAGGGTTAATTAAACAATGTAACACATATTGAATAATTTGGCAAGTAGACATTTTCAGATGTACATTGATTTGTCGTCACATTGTGAGTTAACATTTCAATGATATTGCTTACTTCATGACAAGAACTGAAAATTATGACAATCTTGATCCATGACCTTGATTTAAAAGAATTCAACCATTCCCACATACAGACAACTTTGAAAAGATTTATCCAAATATATCAAATTCCCTTTCACATGAAAGTATAGATGTATAATACCAGAGGATAAGATAAGGAGGGGTATTCAGCTCTTTTCCCCACAATTTCTCTCTTATTATTAAAGCAAACCCTATGTTGTGGGTACTCAAAATAATCATTGAATACCCACAACATAGGGTTCGAGTGTCAAATAAGGATTTCAGAACATGCAAAATGCTCCTTATCTAGAGCTCTGTAATACTGAATATAGTTGAACTTGATCTCTTCGAAACAAAGATGGACTGCACATAAATTTCTGATGTATTTATTCAATCTTGATAAAGACCAAGTGGTCTAAAATTAGATAATTAAAGAGTTTTAAAAAACATATAAAGTGTTTTGTAGTTGAAAATTGTTCGGCAAAAGGAGAAATTGCATATCATGAGCAATTTCCCTTTTTGTCATCATTTTGTCTGCTGCAGATGCGTAAAACTGCATCTGCAGATGGGAAAGGCTTATTAACAATCAATGAATGAGACACAATGAAATATATCCTTATTTTGCTATGACCCTTTCCAAATAAATCTGCAGCAGACAACTTTGAAAGATTATTTGGAAAAGCATGGAAAAGCTCCATAAATGTAGGTATAACTAGAGATTGCTTTTTTGAAAAAGCGCTTGTCTCCCCATTTGTGTGGTCGTAGGGGAGGAAAAGAAATGATGGAGATGAATTTTTTAGTTTTGGACTGGAGATGAAGCAACAGTGACAATCCTCAGTTATTGAGCGGAAACCATTTTTCAGCTGAGGGTTACCATGACCTTGGTCTTTGACCTAGTGACCTCAGAACCAATAGGGGTCATTTGCTGCTGGTGACCAACCTGCACACCAAGTATGAAGTTCCTGGGCCCAAGCAGTCTTCAGTTATTGAGCGGAAACTATTTTTCAGCCAAAGGTCACCGCGACCTTGACCTTTGACCTACTGACATCAAAACCAATAGGGGTCATCTACAGGTTAGGACCAAGCTGCACACCAAGTATGAAGTTCCTGGGTTTAAGCGTTCTTGAGTTATTGAGTAAAACACATTTTTCAGCTGAAGTTTACCGTGACCTTCGACATTTGACCTTGTGACCTCAAAATCAAACAAATTCAATAAAGGTCATTTACTGGTTAGGACCAACCTGCACACCAGGTATGAAGTTCCTCAACATAAGCATTCTTTAGTTATTGAGAGGAAACCATTTTTCAGCTGAAGGTTACCATGACCTTGACCTTCAAGCTAGTGACCTCAAAATCAATAGGGGTCATCTACTGGTGGTGAACAACCTGCACACCAAGTATTAACTTCCATGGCCAAAGCATTCTACAGTTATTAAGCAAAAACAATGTTTCAGCTCATTGTCACTGTGACCTTTCAGCTCAAGGTCACTGTGATCTTGACTTTGACCTCAAAATTAATAGGGTCTTCTACTGGGCATGGCCAACCTGCATACCAAGTATGGAGTTCCTCGGCCCAAGTGTTCTCAGTTATTGAGCGGAAACCATTTTTTACCTCACAAGGTCACCATGACCTTGACCTTTGACCTTCTGACATCAAAATCAATAGGAGTCATCTACTGGTCATGACCAACCTGCATACCAAGTATAAAGATCCTATGCCCAAGCGTTCATCAGTTATTGAGCAGAAACAAGTGTGACGGATGTGACCTTGACCACTGTGACCTTGACCTTTGACCTAGTGACCTTAAAATTAATAGGGGTCATTTGCTAGTGGTGACCAACCTGCACATCAAGTATGAAGTTCCTAGGCCTGAGAAAAACTATTTATCAGCTCATTGTCACTGTGACCTTTCAAGCTCATGGTCACTGTGACCTTGACCTTAGATGTACTGACCTTAAAATCAATAGGGGTCTTCTACTAGGCATGGCCAACCTGCATACCAAGTATGGAGTTCCTCAGCCAAAGCGTTCTTCAGTTATTGAGCGGAAACCATTTTTTACCTCACAAGGTCACCATGACCTTGACCTTTGACCTTCTGTTATCAAAATCAATAGGGGTCAGCTACTGGTCATGACCAACCTGCATAACAAGTATGAAGTTCCTACGCCCAAGCGTTCTTCAGTTATTGAGCGGAAACAAGTGTGACAGACGGAAGGACGGACGGAACGGGCAAAAACAATATGTCACCCCCATGTAATGGGGGAGACATAATTACTGAAAAGAGATCAAAACATTGTGGCAAAAGGAGAAATTGCTCGTTTTGAGCAATTTCTTCTTTTGTCACCATGTTTTCAAAAAGCCGTCTGCTGCAGAGGCGTTAGAAAGCGTCTATATGAGACACACACTTAGCTGGTTTCCTTACACCATCACAGCTCAAGTATAACCTTTTTCCAATTCATCACATCTGCAGCAGATGACTTGACGCTTTCCAACATAAAGACGTTTTCTGACACCTCTGAAGCAGACAACTTTTGAAAAGAATGTGACAAAAGGAGAAATTGCTCAAAAACAACCAATTTCTATTTTTGCCACAATGTTTTTAATTTTTTTCAGCAATTTAACCTGCTGTTATAGAGATTTTCCTTGTTTTCGCTTTATAGTAGTATTCAAAGTTGTCTGATACAGATTTATTAATTTTTTTTAGGAAAATATATAAAATCTAATTAATAAAAGAATAATTATTGAATATAGTTGAAAACATTGCAGCAAATGGAGAAATAGCTCAATATGCAAAAGGAGAAATTGCTTATTATGAGCAGTGTCTCTGCTTGTCACCATGTTTTCAAAAGTTACCTGCTACAGAGGAGTCAGAAAGTGTCTGTATGTGAAAAAAGGTTAACTATATTCCACATCTAGATGCTTTCTGACTTTGGAACAGACAACTTTTGAAAACAATGATTTCTACTTATTTCAATAATATTTCTTTCATTTATGGAGATTTTCCATATTTTTGACTGCATGTTTTCATCTGCTGCAAAACAATTGTATGTGGAAAAAGTTTTTAAAAAAAAAGGAAAAATCTTTATAAATGAAAGGAAACATTTCTTATAGTGCTGAAAACATTGTGGCAAAAGGAGAATTTTGATCTCATTTTCGTCAATTAATTGGTCCACAACTTCATAAGAGGTTTTCCTGAAGTGTTGTTTACAGTCTGTTTACACAATTCTAGAAGTTCTCTCTGCAAATCTTCTTTTGACTTGTCCGCGTCTATTATCTGTTTACAAATATATTCAGAATATTAGAAAGGCAACCTTCTGGACTCACAACTGGAAAACATTTTTTTTCATAGTATTTGCTGAAGAAAACTTTGTCAGAAAATGAGACAATAAACATGTTGAGCCATTTCTTTAATTCCACAAAGTTTTCAACTCATGGTCTCTAGAATACACTTTTGGTGTTATGTTTTGTTTTTGCTTATTCTTTAGATTGTTATCTGTTTTTCAGACAATTTGAAACTGTTACTTGGAATTATAAAGTTGTCTGCTTGAAAACATTCAAAGACAACAGGTTATTTGAATCTCCATCTCTTTTTCAATTTAACCCCCTTTCCCACATTCAACAAATCTGCAGCAGACGACTTTGATAGCATCTGGACAAAACTAAGAAAAATCTCTGTAAATGAAAATATTATTACTTAATCAAGTTGAAAACATTGTGGCAAAAGGATAAATTGCTCATTTTGAGACATTTCTTCTTTTGTAACATTGTTTTCAATAGTCATCTGCTGCAAAGGCGTCAGAAAGCGTCTATATGTGGGAAAGGATTAACTTTACAGTTCTTACATACCTCCCAATCTTTATCTTCAAGTTTTTCAAAATTCTTCGCCACTTTTTTCTGAAAGTCTGTTTGTTCATACCTCTCCTCTCCGAATCCGCCCCGTTGGGCAGCAGCCTCGTTACTCAGCATCAAGTACAACACCAAGTCTGGTCTAGGTAAACCCACGTCAGGCTGCTTGCACCAGTCCATTTCAAAACCCTGCAAAAGATGAATGACCTCTTGGTTTAAACAATATTAAATTTAAATAAAAATGTGTAATCACATATTCATTTCAAAAATAAAAAGGATTGCACACAAAGCATTAAGCTAATTTAGGAAGAAATCTCCTTAACCCTTTCCCACATATAATGTACAGACACATTTTTATGTACAGCCTCAGGCAGACGACGTTTGAAAACATTGTGACAAAAGAAGAAATTGATCAAAATGAACAATTTCTCCCTTTACACAATGTTTAAAACTCTCTTCAATAATTTAAATATTATTTATCGAGACATTCCCTATTTTTGCAAAAAAGTCAATATAATTTCAAAGTCATCTGCTGCAGATTTGTTGTAATTTCTTGTTTATAATAAATTAAAAAGTTGTTAAAATATTTCGTTAATTAAATAAATATTCTTCAAGTTTAACCCTTTCCCACCTGCTGACGCATTTAGATGCAATAGCAGCTGACGACTTTTGAAAACATTATGGCCAAAGGTGAAATTGCTCATGATAAGCAATTTCTCCTTTGGCCATAATATGTTTTCAACTTTATTTAACAATGAAGCTTTCTTTTATGGAGATTTTTCTATTTTTTTGTCACTATGTTTTCAAAGTCGTCTGCTGCAGATTCGCTGTATGTCGGAAAGGGTTAAGCCCATTTTATAGATTCTTATTTTGTCTAATCAGAGTCGGAACTACACGTAATTACGGGATGACTTTTGAATGCTGTTGTCATATACAGAGCTTGTTTTACCTTTTAAAGCATGTTTCACATTTAGAGGTTTGAATTACTTTTCCTGTCCTCATTTGAAAAATATATTGGGTAATAAAATGAATGATATGTTTGTTGTTATAACATTATGTGTGTCTGTGTGAATTTTTGTACAAGCAATCAAGTATGTAAAGATGTAAAGTGTTATATGTTGTTATCCAATAATTGACCTTAATCCTTTCCTACATAAAGAGTTATTAAAGACGCATTGGAAATGTTGTGGCAAAAGAAGAAATTGATCATAATGAGTAATTTCTACTTTTGTCACAATGTCTTCAACTCTATTCATAATTTACTATTATTTATATAGAGATATTCCCTATTCTTGCTGATATGATTTCAAAGTTGTCTGCAGCGAATTTGTTGTATGTGGGAAAGCGTTAATTGTTTAATTAAGATATTCTATTTTATTCTATTCTATATGCGACATATATTGTCCAAAGGAGAAGTAAATAAATGCTCTGGGCAAAGTTAATCATCCATTATATTGTTGTTGTTACTGTTAAATTCATTAAAAAAAAAAAAAAAAAAAAAAAAAAAAATCTGCACCGGCCGATTTGTATTGATTGATTTGTTTGACTAATGCCATTTACAACAGTATTTTAGATATTTCGTGGCGGCCAGTTCACTGTGCTTCCCCTTCAAATCTTGCACCTGCACTCCACCCCACCCTAATAATAAGTATATAGGACTCTAGCTGTATGCATCAAAAACATATGAGTCAACTAACTGACTTAACCTTTTCCCACCTATAGAGGCATTTTGACGCATCTACAGCACACAACTTTTGAAAACATCATGACAAAAGGAGAAATTGCTCAAAAAGAGCTATTTCTTCTTTTGCCACAATGTTTTAAACTTTTTTCAGTAATTATACCTACAATTATAAATATTTTCAAAGTTGACTGCTGGAGATTTGCTGTACGTGGAAATGGGTTAACAGCAGTAAAAGCCTCCCTTTTGTATATTATAAAGGACTCTTAGCTGTATGCATCAAACATATGAGTCAACTAATTGACTTATAAATATTTTCAAAGTTGACTGCTGGAGATTTGCTGTACGTGGAAATGGGTTAACAGCAGTAAAAGCCTCCCTTTTGTATATTATAAAGGACTCTTAGCTGTATGCATCAAACATATGAGTCAACTAATTGACTTAGAAGCATTAAAAGCCCCCCTTTTTGTATTTCATAAATAGGACTCTAGCTGAACACAGGCAACAAGTCATTCAATTAACTAACTTAGCAGCAGTAGGACTTTAACTGTATATAATGTAAGACTTTAACTGTATATATTGTAGGACTTTAACTGTATATATTAACTGTATATAATGTAAGACTTTAACTGTATAATTATATTGTAGGACTTTAACTGTATATATTGTAGGATCTTAACATATTTATTGTAGGTCTTTAACTCTATATAATGTAGGACTTAAACTGTTTATAATACATGACTCTATTCATTTAAATTTATCATTGTGAATAGTCCCTAGTGACGTCATACAACGTTGGCGCAACTGCCAAGACGGGCAGTCTTAAAAATATTAGCAACATTGGCCTACTTGTTTAACATAGCTGGAGGTTATAAGAATGATGTTCTTCAATTACAGTCACTCAATTCACATTACTTAATTTACTAAGGAAACATTATAAATGTTTGAATTAACAAATCAAATTCAGTAAAGTGTCATTCATGTAAACACCATTCTCCTTCTTTTTTTAAAATGCATAATCTTTTTTAGTAGATTACAAAGAAAGGAAAAGATTAAATGCTGAAACTATCATGTTAGTTTTTACTGCTACAAAATCACACGAAAGACATCTCCGTTAACCAAACATAACAAAGTGCTTGTTATTAAATGTAAATTTTTAAAACATCAGCATATTTTGGACTGGGTCCCAGAGACTTGCGACATTTGATTATGCAAGACTCTAGAGGGAACACATGAATCAACTTACCGGCTTAGCAGCAGTAAAAGCCACACCAGAGTAAGCGTATCTATCCACAATGAGTGTTGTCCCTTTGTTGAGTAGATCCAGCATCAGCGGCCTGAATTAACACAAAGGAACAAAGAGTGTGTCACCTGCTAATGTAAGTGTTCTATAGAAAACACAGTGTCTCACCTGCGAATCAGTGATTAAAAAGTATGCCGGATAGACGGATGGATAAAGGTCAAATTATCCAAAGGAACACAGTATGTCATCTGCCAATCAGTAAGTGAAAGTGAGCCTGACAGACGGACGGATAGAGGTCATAGTATTCAAAGGGATACAGTATGTCACCTGTAAATCAGTAAGTGAAAGTGTGCCTGACAGACAGACGGATAGAGGTCATAGTATTCAAAGGGATACAGTATGTCACCTGCCAATCAGTAAGTGAAAACATGCCTGACAGACAGACGGATAGAGGTCATAGTATTCAAAGGGATACAGTATGTCACCTGCCAATCAGTAAGTGAAAATGCGCCTGACAGACAGACGGATAGAGGTCATAGTATTCAAAGGGATACAGTTCGTCACCTGCCAATCAGTAAGTGAAAGTGTGCCTGACAGACAGACGGATAGAGGTCAATAGTATTCAAAGGGATACAGTGTGTCTCCTGCAAATCAGTAAGTGAAAGTGTGCCTGACAGACAGATGGATAGAGGTCATAGTATTCCAAGGAATGTTGTATGTCACCTGCCAATCAGTAAGTGAAAGTGTGCCTGACAGACAGACGGATAGAGGTCATAGTATTCAAAGGGATACAGTATGTCACCTGCCAATCAGCAAGTGAAAATGTGCCTGACAGACAGACGGATAGAGGTCATAGTATTCAAAGGGATACAGTGTGTCTCCTGCAAATCAGTAAGTGAAAGTGTGCCTGACACAGACGGATAGAGGTCAATAGTATTCAAAGGGATACAGTGTGTCACCTGCCAATCAGTAAGTGAAAATGTGCCTGACAGACAGACGGATAGAGGTCATAGTATTCAAAGGAACAGTGTCTCACCTGCCAATCAGTAAATGAAGTGTGCCGGACAGACGGACGGATAAGAATTCATAGTATCCAAAGGAACATTATATCAAATATCAATCGGTAATTCAAAGTGTATCAACATGCATCTGCGGTGGAAACGGGTTATAATGTAGCAAGAGAGAAATGTACTCACACTCTTTCCCATCTATTGGCTGAGAACAAGAGATGAACAGAATGGTCCTCGACTTCCGTCTTGCATCCTAAATAGTCGTTGATCATGGAACCAATCACAGTAGTCCTATCTTGAAAAACAAGAGAGCAGAGCTCAATATAAGCTCTAAATAAGAGGCATATATTTATATAATGGCTCTAAATAAGGGGCATAATTCAAAAGAACATATCTCTAGATAAGGGGATATTTCAAGATAGCTGAGCCATCCATCCATAAGGGGCATATTTCAAGAGAGCAAAGCTCTAGATATTGTTTTCTATTTAACCCTTTCCCTCATATGACAATTATGCAGCAGACTACTTTGAACATATTTTGTCAAAAAATAGAAAATCTCTATAACTGAATGGATAACCTATGACTAAAAGTGGAAAACATTGTGGCAAAAGGAGAAATTGCTTGTTTTGAACAATTTCTTCTTTTGTCACTATGTTTTCAAAATGCCGTCTGCTGTAGAGGCATCAGAAAGCGTCTATATGAGGGAAAGGGTTAATTTATAACTAATGGCTATCTTATACAGAGGACCATAATGGTAAATCAATTCTGATAGAGAGCCAGTCGATTGTTTGGTATTTTATGCCACTTTCAACAATTTTTCAGTCATATCACAACATTTCCTCAAAGGTAAGGTAAGTTATCAGTACTACTGGTCCATTTATCCTGACACCAGCCAGTCAGTCGTAATGCAACTAAATACGACTCTTGAGTGACAAGGAGGGCAGCCATTACTACCATTTTTGAATTAGAGAGCCAGTAATTGAAATTGGGCCGATGGTTTTTCAGCTTTAATGGCCATCTTGTGCAGCAGAGCAGATGTTCAGTTTGAACTAGGCATGTCATCGGTTACCGATATTACTAACCAGTTAATCGTATACTTTTGTAACCGGTTAATCAGTTAACCGTATAGATTCATAGACAATCAATATTCACTTGCTTCCTGGTTGTGTTATTTTTGTTTAACTCGCATTTTCTGGTCATGTACAAATCAGACTAGAACGTCGTTGTCATGTCAACCAACTTTTTTAATTTTAATTTTTTAATTTACAGTTAAGAAAATATTAACTATGTCAAATTGATTAAGTGTCATGATTGATTCTGTTAATGGCGTAGAATATCTTTTACCGCGTACTATAACACAAACGATAAACTTTGTTATCCTCGGCACAGCGTTTAAAATATTACCAGACAAAGGATGTAGCAGGCAATATTCAGTAGATCTTTTTTTAATAAAGTGACCATTAGTCGATTTATAATATGTTGAATGAAAGAGTTGCATAGCTGCATATCTTTAAATACCAACTCAGGGGGAAATGTGTTAAAAACTTCAAACTACGCTTTAAATCTTCTAATCGTGTTGGTAAATAATATACAAATACAACAATACAAATTTATCACATTCATTCAAATTATTTGTATTATCAAAACAATTGCAGAATATAACAAGGGCACCGCAAAGCGGATGCATCCCCTCGGTATTAAATTTAAAAATATGGCTAAAAATATGGCCAATGACCTGGATATTAATGTTATGTACCAGAAAACTAATGTTATTTGTCCTTGCCTTTATCAAATTGTTATTAATGTTATGTACCAGAGAACTAAGAGTAATTTGTCATCGTCTCCACGCCAAATGACCCCGCCTTTTCCCATTTACAATTAATAGGCTTCTAGACCTTGCCATATACTAACTGTATGGCAAGTTTGGTTAAGTTCGGTCGAAGGATGTTCAATGTAGAGTGGTCACAAGGTTGTAATATGGGAAAATAGTCAAAGTCCAATTTTGACCTTAACCATATGACCTTGATAATAAATAGGCTTGAAGCCTTCTAGACCTTGCCATATTCTAACTGTATACCAAGTTTGGTTAAGATCGGTCGGTCAAAAGATGTTCAGTGTAGAGTGGTCACAAGGTTGTTACAGACGTAAACTCCAATTTTGACCTTGACCCTATGACCTTGAAAATAAATAGGGTTCTAGACTTTGCCATATACTAACTGTATACCAAGTTTGGTCAAGATCAGTCAAAGGATGTTCAGTGTAGAGTGGTCACAAGGTTGTTACGGACGGAAAATCCAATTTTGACATTGACCTTGACCCTATGACCTTGAAAAACAAAGGCTTCTGGACCTTGCCATATACTAACTGTATACCAAGTTTGGTTAAGATCAGTCAAAGGATGTTCAGTGTAGAGTGGTCACAAGGTTGTTATATGGGGAAATAGTCAAAAGTCCAATTTTGTCCTTGACCTTGAAAATAAATAGGCTTCTAGACCTTACCATATACTAACTGTATATCAAATTTGGTTAAGATCGGTCAAAGGATGTTCAGTGTAGGGTGATCACAAGGTTGTTACGGACGCACACACAAACGAACAAACGGACAGCCTCGTTACTATATCCCCTCTCAAACTCTGTTTGACGAGGGGATAATTAACAAGTTAATGTCGTATTGCAAGCAATACAAAAGTCCCCTACTGGACGAGGACAGCACATTGTGTATTGTACATGCATTTGTTGACAAAAACCGCATTTGACCTTTGACCTGTAAGTGTGACCTGGACCTTCCAGTTACAGGCCTGTGTCGTGTGCACCACATGTCACCTCATCATGGTGAACATGTGTGCCCAGTGGGAATTCTGTGATGCATGGTTTCTCATTTTGACCTTTGACCTCTAAGTGTGACCTTGACCTTTGAGGTACAGGCCTGTGTCTTGTGTGCCACATGTCACCTCATCATGGTGAACATGATTGTGTACCCAGTAACTTGGGAATCCTATGATGCATGCCGGACAAGGTAGTCCTATCAAACAGTTCTCATTTTGACCTCTAAATGTGACTTTGACATTTGAGGTACAGGCCTGGGTCTTGTGCGCTACACGCCACCTAATGATGTAGAACATGTGTACCTAGTAACTTGGGAATCCTATGATGCATGGTTGAGATGCAGGCCAGACAAGGTACAGTCCTATCAAACAGTACTTATTTTGACCTCTAAGTGTGACCTTGACATTTGAGGTACAGGCCTGGGTTTTGAGAGCAACACACTGCCTCATCATAGTAAACATTTGTGCCAAGTTTCATGGAAATCCTATGATGCATGGTTGAGATGCGGGTATCAAACAGTACTCATTTTGACCTCTAAGTGTGACCTTGACCTTTCAGGTGAACATGTGTGCCAAGTAACTTGGGAATCCTATGATGCATGGTTGAGATGTGAGCCGGACAAGGTACAGTCCTATCAAACAGTACTCATTTTGACCTTTGACCTCTAAGTGTGACCTTGACATTTCAGGTTCAGGCCTGGGTCTTATGCGTGACACACCGCCTCATCATGGAGAACATTTGTGCCAAGTGTCTTGAAAATCCTAAGATGCATGGTTGAAATGTGGGCCGGACAAGGTACAGTCCTATCAAACAGTACTCATTTTGACCTTGACCTCTAAGTGTGACCTTGACATTTGAGGTACAGGCCTGGGTCTTGAGCGTGACACGCCGCCTCATCATGGTGAACATTTGTGCCAAGTTTCTTTCAAATCCTATGATGCATGGTTAAGATGTGGGCTGGACAAAGTTAGGTGAGACTGACAGACAGACAGACATACAGACAGACAAGACGGAATCGACCAAACCTATAAGTCCCCAAAGCAATCTTTGATCGGTAGGGGACTAATAAGTCATTATCATATCATGTCTGCCTTGTATAAGACATCACATTTTTTTTTTAAAGAAACTAGAACTATCACTGAATGTGATTAATACCCCCGAAAGCCGCCCGGATAGGAAAGGTAGTGAATTATTTAGAAACACCACTTTAAATTCCATCTTGTAGTTTTAAAGATAATTTCCGGACAAGATAAAAGTATGAAAGGGCAATGAAAGTAATTCTACAGACAAGAAAAACTAACTTAGGGCAATAACTCTGTATTAGCTAAAATAGAGTTATGGTTCTTGTACACTGCACTTCCTCTCAATGTGTTGTACCATGGTATGAAGCTTAATTAAATTCCATCTTGTAGTTTTAAAGTGATTCTTCGGACAAGAAAAGTAACAAAGGGCATTAACTTTGTAATTAGCTAAATTAGAGTTATGGTTCTTGTACACTACACTTCCTCTCAATGTGTTGTATCATCGTATGAAGTTTTATTAAATTCCATCTTGAAGTTTTAAAGTTACGCAAAAGAAAAATTAACAAAGGGCTATAACTCTGTAATAAGCTTAATTAGAGTTATGGTTATTGTACACTGAACTTCCTATCATTGTGCTCTACCATTGTATGAAGTTTTATTAGATTCCATATTATAGTTATTCTCCGGACAAGAAAAAGTAGCAAAAGGGCAATCAATATGTAATAAGGTAAAGTGGAGTTATGATTCCTGTACACTGCACTTCCTCTCACTGTGTTGTATTGATCATCATATGAAGTTTTATTAAATTCCATCATGTAGTTTTAAAGTTATTCTACGCACAGGAAAGAGTTACAAAGGGCAATTACTCTGTAGCTAAATTAGAGTAATGGTTCTTGTACACTGCACTTCCTCTCATTGTGCTCGACCATTGTATGAAGTTTTATTAAATCCCAATTGTAGTTTTAAAGTTATTCTCCGGACAAGAAAAAAAACAAAGGGTAATAACTCTATAATTAGCTTAATTACAGTTATGATTCTTGTACACTGCACCTCCTCTCATTGTGCTCTACCATTGTATGAGGTTTTATTAGATTCCATCTAGTAGTTATTCCCCAGACAAGAAAAAGTAACAAAGGACAAATTCTGTTATGGTTCCTGTACACTGCACTTCCTCTCACTGTGTTGTATCATCGTATTAAGTTTTATCAAATTCCATACAGTAGTTTAAAAGTTATGCTCCGGACAAGGAAAATTGACACGGACCAACCGACCGACTGACCACAGGGTGACTCCAATATAACCCCTTCAAACTTCTTTTGTCAAATTGAAAAGAACAAAAGGTGAAACACAACTGTGTATATATTTTATCTATTTTTCCCGCGTACTGGGTTACTTGAATTACTAACCGATTAATCGAAAAACATACAGTTAACTAATTAATCGCTGACATCCCATGAGTTTGAACAATTTTGGTAAAGGATAAGATAATGAACACTAAAAATGTTTTGAAATTGGAACGGTGATTTAGGGGATGTTGTTCAAAAATAATTCTGTTTTCAGCTGTCCTTAATTTGTCCAAAGTGTTAAAGTTTGTAATTGTCAAACTGGTTGCCACATATTTTTTCAGACAAAAAGTTTTTAAAGTTTTTACTCTAAAGCCGTTTAAGGCAAAATAGCCCGCCCCCTGGTGGCCATGATTTTTAACCAATAAATATTGCTTGAAGAAATCTAGTAGAGGGCCACCTAAGAATTGAACAGTTCTATAAAATTATTTTAAATCAGCAAAACAGTTTCAGATTCATTTTTAGTTTTCACTATATATAGCGATATGAAGGCAAAACAGCCACACCACACTCTATTGCAGTCATGTGTTTTTACCACTCACAATGGAATGTAAAGGGTCACCTAGGAAACATTTCTAAAACAAGAGGGCCATGATGGCCCTGGTATCGCTCACCTGATTTTTTTTTTCCACTTTAGCTATATAAGCCCCGCCCCCTGGTGGCCATAGTTTCTGACCAATCAACTTAGCTTGAAGGAATCTGATAGAAGGTCACCCTAGGAACATTTCTACAAAATTATTTGAAAAACGGCCTGACACTTTTGTCAGAAGCCGAGAAGATTTTTTAAGTTTTCACTATAGCCCTGCCCACTGGCGGCCATGTTTTTGACCAATCAACATGGCTTGAAGGAATCTGAAAGTGGGTCACTTAAGGGGCATTTCTACAAAATTATTTGAAAATCTGCCAACCAGTTTGGGAGGAGGAGATTTTTTAAGTTTTCACTTTAGCCATAAAAGGCAAAATAGCCCTGCCCACTGGCGGCCATGTTTTTCGACCAATCAACATGGCTTGAAGGAATTTGGTAGAGGGTCATCCAAGGAATATTTCTACAAAATTATTTGAAAATCTGCCAACCAGTTTTGGAGAAGAAGAATTTTGAAGTTTTTTTCATTTCATTCCCATGGAAACCAGAATTCTGCATGGATCCCACAAATTTGAAGGAATTCTGGTGAGGTCATTGAGAGGATGCTTTCTGTGAAGTTTCATCCAAATTGACCCACTGGTTACTGAGGAGAAGAAGTTGATGGACGACGGACATAGGCCGATCACAATAACTCACCTTGAGCACTTCGTGCACAGGCGAGCTAAAAAGAGGACCATTGCTCACCTGATTTATTAGAAATTACAGTTTTCAATGTTCTAACGATACACAAACAAGAAAAATAAGGGAGGCCCCCTTGTAGGTATTTTTCTAGGCATTTTGGGAACAACAATTTGGACCTTTATTTGGGAAAATGAATTGCTATTATAATAGTTTATTTGGGAATAATAAACCTGGGTTAACATGACTAAATTGGGAATTCTGCATGAATTTTATGACTTTTGCCATTGGGAATGGTTCAGAATATCCGACCTGTGGCATGCCCAGAAAAAGGCCTGATCAATGGATCGTAATAATTTCAACAATCTTGGTAGAGGGTCACCTAAGTAACAGTTGTGACAATTTATTTTAAAAGCAGACCTATATGTTTGTACAAGAAGACTTTATAAAGTTTCACTATAATTTATATATGCAATAAGGAAAACAAGTCCTTCCCCTCGTGGCCATGTTTTTTTAATGAATCAGAATAATTTAGACAACATTGAAAGAGGGTCACCCAAAGAACATTTGTGCCAAAATATTTTCAAATTGGCCCAGCATTTTTGTATGATATTTTTTTTTAAGTTTTCACAATAAATACATAAAAGGAAAACAAGCAACACCCTCTATCAGCCATGTTTTACAAGGCATTAGGGATCAGAATAATTCAAACAATCTTGGTAGACTGTACTATTATTTTCAAATGTGGCCAGTTCTTTTGGATAAGAAATTTTTTACTATACACATAATATAAGAATAAAGGAAAGCAAGCTCAGCCCCCTGGCGGACATGTTTTTCAATGGATCGGAATAATTTGAAAAATCTTGGTAGAGGGTCATCCAAGGAACATTTGTGCCAAATTATTTTCAAATCAGGCCAGTTCTTTCGGACAAGAATTTTTTTTTTGAAGAATTTCCTTTCTGTTCCCATGACCACCAGATTTCCAAATGTAATTCAATTCTTGGAACAACTTTGAAAGGGGACCACCAAAGGTACATTCCTGTTAAGTTTTATTTAAATTAAACCTGCAAGTAGTTTAGGAGATGTCATTTGAAGCATAATGTTGTTGGACATTGGACATTGGACAAAGACAAGTCACATTCACAATTATAATTCACCATAAGCCTCTTACTAAGGTGAGCTAAACAAGGCCTAAGTATGGCTCCACTACATTAGGCAAAATCACTAGAGCCATATAAGGCAAAACAGCCCCGCCCCCTGACAGCCATGTTTTTCGACCAATCTACATGGCTTAAAGGAATCTGATAAGTGTCACGCAAGGAATACTCCTACAAAATTATTGGGAAATTGGCCAGACACTTTTGGAGAAGTCAATAAATTTTTTCGACATTGGTGTGATCGAATTAGAATTTCGTTTGTTTCAGAACAGAATTCATTAACAGTTTGTGATGCCCGACGCCAAGAAAGCTGTGAAAGTTAAAAACAACTAAAAAATCAATTATGTAACTACTTGCCCTTACTCGACAAATTTACAACGAGGTATATAACACACTATATAGAAGCTCATTTTTCACAATCCTGACACACATGTTGAGATATATACCTCGCTGTTAAAAATGTGTCAAAGGCAAGTACTCACTAGTGGCGAAATTGATTTTCAGTTTATTCATGTTGTTTTAGGTCAGGCATCACAAAGTGTTAAAGAATTTTGTTCTGAAACAAACGAAATACGACTTCGGTCCCATCGATGATGACACAACGGATTTGCAGGTTTATTGACTTGCTGTCTTTAGCGATAGCTATGTGTCGACCTAATATAGGCAAAGTTGAGTTGGAGCTATCTTCAATAGAATTGGAGACCTCTCAAAATCATTTGGAAAAACCAATAATTGGATTGATGCTATCGGCATTAATTCAATTGGAGATCTCTTCAAATATTTGAGAGTATGCATATTTGGCGTTCCGTACATTATTCAAAATACAAAGAAATTCCAGTTGTTCAATGTATCTCTAATTTTAGTTGAAATGTTAAGCTTTCAGAATATGTATGTTTTGTTTATGTGCCAAATGTGTCTTCAAAGTTTTATTTCTGTATGTGATATTTTAACCAGATAACAGGAATACAAGTGGAGTTGCTTATCCCTCTTATCTACGTCCCTGACATTACCTATTGGCGGGAGAAAATCGCCGGCTTCACCGACGATTTGTTTGTAAAACTGTGGTTAAATACCTGGAAATTTCATCAATTGAACTTCAATGCCTTTCTCATTCAGATTCTTTTTCAGCAAACTACATTGTGTGGTTTTGCCACTTCTATCACAACCCTCAAGAACAATCAACGCTCCTCGTTTTACAGGTTCCATATTTGTACGGGAAATGTTTGCCGCCAATTTTAGTGCTTGAACCCTTGTTAAAATCGAGGTTATCAACCTCGACCTACAGGCCCGATATACACGTGAGTCAGTGAACACTTTCATTGTTCTGTCAAACGATCCTTAACAAATATATAATAATTAATTGGTTTATATAGAAAGAACCAAGTTGATAAATTTCCGAAAGAAGCATTTTGTAGTTTGTTGACATTTTCCACGCAAGCGTCTGGGATGACGTTGAGGAATGGACAATGAAAATACCGGAATGGACCTATTTGAAAGATTGGAAATACCGGAATGGACCTATTTGAAAAAATGGAAATACCGGAATGGACCTGAATTTATACATTTAACATAGAGTTCATTATTTCATTTTCAATAGAGTGCCTTTAATTACATCTGGTTATGTTAATGTGTGAAGTTGTCCTAACATAAGCCGTAAAACATTAGACATTAAAAAATGAATGTCTAATTAAACATATGCAAATTTTAATATCTAGAAGGCAAGTTATGAGTTAAATATTATATATTCAAAAATTCAAATGAATTTGCCATACAGATATTAAAATTAGCGAATGTTTAATTGAATGTCTGATGTCTAATAAGACAAGACGTTAGACAATAGACATTAACAAAATATAAATAATAATAGGATGTCTAATTAGACATCTAAGACATTAGAATTTAACATTTGCCAAAAAATATCTAGAAGATAAAATGGACATTCAAAAAACTAATTTCAAATTGCCTAGTTAGACATTAGACATTCAATAAGACATTCACAAATTAGAATATGTACAACCCAAATTTGACATAGGTCATTATACATTTTAAATAAACCAATGTATAATTGCCTAGTTAGACATTAGACATTCAATAAGACATTATCACATAAGAAGATCTAGAACTAGAAAGGTTGTTTTTATGAAAAAACATATGTCTCCCCATTGCAGTTTGTCAATGACTATTAAAATATTGAACAAGGGGAGATAACTTTGCAACGAAGTAGCCCAGAGTTATACTTCTTGCAAGGTGCACAACTTCACATTGCCATCTATCTATATTCCAAGTTTCAATAAATTCCTTTAAGTACTTTCTTAGTTCTGCTCTGGAGAAAGTTTACACTATTAAAATATTGAACAAGGGGGAGATAACTCATAATTATTGCAAGGTGCACAACTTCACATTGCCATCTATCTATATTCCAAGTTTCAATAAATTCCTTCAAGTAGTTTCTGAGTTCTGCTCTGGACAAAGTTTACACTATTAAAATATTGAACAAGGGGTAGATAACTCATAATTACTGCAAGGTGCACAACTTCACATTGCCATCTATCTATGTTCCAAGTTTCAATAAATTCCTTCAAGTAGTTTCTGAGTTCTGCTCTGGAGAAAGTTTACACTATTAAAATATTGAACAAGGGGGATAACTCATAATTATTGCAAGGTGCACAACTTCACATTGCCATCTATCTATATCGTCATATCATTTATATATAGAGACTGGGAGACACAGAGGCATTCCGAGATGTGATCGAATTTGTGAAATGTGTACAAATGAAGACATTGAAGACGAATACCATTTCGTTTTAATATGTGATAAATACGAGACATTAAGACACCAGTATATCCCTCGATACTACTATACGAGACCAAGCATGTATAAATTTATTGGGCTTATCCAATGTGAGAATGTCAGAACTTTAAATAACTTAGCAAAATATGTGATATGTGCCCAGAAACTTAGAACATAAAAGCTCTTAAATCACCACTCTCGTATTAACTATAATACGTTGACGTTATAGTTGTTTGTGTTTTGAGTGTGTGTTCGTAAGTGCGTGTGTGCGCGTGAGTGCGTGCGAGCGTATTAGATATTTCTGCATTATTTTCCTTTTTTGTTATTAATCACAACTCTGTATTTGCATGCTCACATAATAATATTATCACACATGATAATATTATTTGTATGACGATTAGCTATGTTATGCTAAAGTCTAATAAACTATTCTGTATTCTGTATTCTGTATATTCCAAGTTTCAATAAATTCCTTCAAGTAGTTTCTGAGTTCTGCTCTGGACAAAGTTTACACTATTAAAATATTGAACAAGGGCAGATAACTTTGCAACAAAGTGGCCCAGAGTTATAATTCTTGCAAGGTGCACAACTTCACATTGCCATCTATCTATGTTCCAATTTTCAATCAAATCCTTTCGGAGAAGGGGAGACATAATAAGACATTGAACATTGTACGTTTCAAAAAAAGAATGGTTAATTGGTTAGCTAGACATTAGACTTTCGATCAGACATTTGATTAGATATTGATGAGACATTTGCAAATTACAAGATCTAGAAACAAAATTCTCCAGTGTCATTGTTGTACAAAACGATCGAATGTCGAATTGCCTAGTTAGACATAAGACATTCTCAAAGTACCATATCTAGAACCTAATTTCTTCGTGCGTCATTGTACATGTAAAAAACGAATGTCTAATTACCTTGTTAGACACTTTACAATCAATAAGACATTTGCAAATTACAGGATTTAGGACCCAAATTAGACGTAGGTTATTGTACATGCAAACATGAATATCCTAATTGTTATTACATGCAAAAAGACATTCGCAGATAAGAAGATCTAGAACCCAAATAAGACGTTCAATATTTTACGTTTCAAACAAAAAATTCTAGTTATTTGAATGTCTGTTTTCTCTTCTAGATATTTTTTTTGCGAATGTTAAATTTTAATGTCAAATTAAACATCCGATTTCTTTTTAAATGTCTATTGTCTAACGTCTAATTTGCGGTACAGATATTAAAATGTGCGAATGTTTAATAGAATGTCTATACCTCTATGATACCTCTATGATGGTTTTTGGGCTCTGAAGTAAGGAGAATCTCCTTTTTGAGCCCATCTTCTTCTGCACTGGTTTGCTTACTTAAAAACTTTTACATCCTTGAATGTTGGTTTTAATGTTTTGGGGTACAGGTTTGTGTAGTAATGTTACAGTTTGGAGTATGTATGATTGACATGAAACATACATAACATGGTTGACTTAAAATTTTCCGTTGAATTGTGTTTATCTTATGGCACAGGTTTGTATGTTAAAATCACAGTTAGCACAGGTTGTAGATTGAGTCACACGTGGCACCTTGAATGTCCCATTTAGCACAGGCTTTGTAGATTGATTGTCACAATTTGCAGTTTTGTAGACAGTATTGTAGATTGATTGTCACAATTTGCAGTTCTGTAGACAGTTTTGTAGATTAGTTGTCACAATTAGCAGTATATATGCTTATAATTTGCACAGGTTTGTAAACAGGATTGCAGATTTAAAGTCACAATTTGCAGTATATAAGTTCAATAAACATCCATGACATGGTTGATCAAAATGTGTATATTATATCGTGATTCCAGTGTCGGTCCAGTTTTGATTTGAAATCATTTAAATCTTTTGAGTTGACAACATACTTTGGGAGTGAATTCAATTCGTTGATAATCCTCTGAGAAAACTGTTGAAGCCGAAAAAGCTGTATTACAACGAGGTTTAGCTAGTTTAAAGTCATGCCCTCTAGTAGTTGAAGGACAAATACTAAAAAATCTGTCTGGTGTTATGCCTTCAATGCCTCTAATAATCTTGAAAGCCTGTATCATATCCCCCCTTTTTCTCCTGTGTGACAACGATGGAAGTTTTAGTTCTTTCAATCTGTCAATATACTCAAGGTTCCTCAGCTGAGGTACAATCCTAGTTGCTCGCTTTTGAACTTTTTCTACACTAATTATGTCCTTCCTCAAGAATGGGTACCAAATAGTATTTCCATACTCAATATGCGGTCGCACCATAGCTTTATAGAGCATGATAAATGAGTCCTTACAAATGTGATCGAATGAACGTACGATTAATGAAAGCATACTATTTGCTTTGTTAACTTTTGAGGCAATGTGATGACTGAATTTCAGATTGCTCTGGAATGTTATACCTAAATCCTTCTCCTTCGGTCACAATTTCCAGATCAACAGAGTTCATTGAGTATATATGTTCTTGATTATTTTTTCCATAATGAATGGCCTTGCATTTATCGACATTAAACCGTAGTTGCCACACTTTTGACCAGCTACACAGGGCTTCCAGGTCCTGTTGAATTATGTTATAATCACTGTCATGTGAATAAAGTTTAGTATCATCCGCAAATATCTTGACTGTACTACTAACTACTTCAGGTAGGTCGTTAATGTAAATAATAAACAGTATAGGTCCTAGGACGCTGCCTTGGGGTACACCACTTATGACGTCCTGCCATGACGAACAATGTCCCTTAACCGCTACGTATTGTCTACGTTCAAATAAGAAATCCGAGATCCATGCTAGAAGATTACCCTTAATACCATAAGACGAAAGCTTGCTACGTAAACGTCGGTGAGGAACACTGTCAAATGCTTTCGCAAAATCCAAGTACACTGTATCCCATGCTTTTTTGTTCTCAATAAAAGTAGACCAGTCCTCCATGACGTCAAGTAGTTGAAGAACACAGGAACGACCCGAGCGGAATCCAAACTGAGCACTAGATATGAGATTATTTGTATTTAAGTGTTCTAAAACAGCAGCACGTATCAATTTCTCCAGGCATTTACAAACGATAGATGTCAGGCTTACCGGCCGATAATTACCAGGTGATGTCTTACTTCCTTTCTTGAATAATGGAGTTACACGGGCTTCTTTCCACACTTTAGGTATCTTACCACAGTCAATTGATTTTTGGAATAACAATACTAATGGGGTTGCAAACACATTAGCCATAGTTTTTAATAATAATGGATTCCACTCATCCGGTCCCATCGATTTACCACCATCTAGTCCCAACAAGATTTTCAGAACACTATCTATTTTAAGTTGTATACTTTCAAGGGGTACATTAAAGACACGATCAGGCACAACAGGAACATTTTCTGTATTCTCTTGTGTAAATACACTGGCAAAGAAACCATTTAAAACTTCTGCTTTATCCAGGTCAGTCCTGGTTATTGACCCATCAACTTTGACAAGATTTGTTACATTTGATACTGTCTTTATTTTACTTTTCACATATTTCCAGAAATGTTTACTTTCTGTCTTTGCCTTAGCTGCAATTATCCTTTCATAGTTTCGTTTTGCTGTCCTAATACTTTCAGTAGCAGTATTTCTTATTTTACTATAATTTGCGAATCCGCTGGACATTTTGTTGCTTTGTAACGTGACCACGCATGCTTCTTGTCCTTTATACATTTAATGACTCACTAGTTATCCAAAGTGGTTTAGGTTTACAACCTCTCTTAGGTATTACCTTTGGCACATGTTTGGCTACAGAGTTTTTATAGCGGTTTGCAAAAATGTCCCACATATCGTTTATGTCGCGCTCATCAAATTCTTTCTCCCAATCTATACCAAACCATTCTTCCGAGAAACCCTTAAAATCACACTTTCCATATTTCAGTTTCGAAGCGCCTGTGTGATATTCTTTAAAGGAGCACAAATAGTTGAACAATATTGTGACATGATCACTCACACCCAAGGAGGGTAAAATCTCTATTTCCTCGATGTCATTTTCGTCATTTGTTAGAACAAGATCAAGAATATGAGGAGTTTGATTAACTCTAAACCGTGTCGCCTCAGAAATATGTTAAAATAGAAAATTGTCCTGGATACACTCAAGAAATTTATGTTCATGATGAGTTTCACTATGAGAAGTTGTATACTGTGTCCAATCAATGTCTTTCATATTGAAGTCTCCGGCAATAAGCACTCTTTTACAACTATTTGTTGCATCTTTTATAAGTCCATTTATTGTGAGATATGAATCATGTAATGATGGGCTTCTGTAAATTGCGCCAAGTATTATAGTCTGATTCTCAATGACCCAGTTACACCATGAAGCATCGTCATAGAGATTGTTAAGATAAATATTTGGCGAAACATTTATATCCGACTTTGTATATATAATTACACCCCTTCCACTGTCTTTACTTGGAAATGCACAATAACCATCCAGTTGATACAATACTGAAGAACACGACATATCCGACGACACCTTAGGCAAGACTTCAGTGATGAAAATAATATCGGGATTCTCTAATGATAGTTGTATTTTAAGCTCATCCAGCTTATTTCGCAACTGATCAGCATTTGTATATAAACATTTAGTTTTGTTAATAATTACATCTATTATATTTGTATCACTATTTCTGGAGACATGAATATGGTTTGCGAAGGAATGATTTTCACTACCACTGCCTTCATTTCTACTAATATTGTCTCTAAAAAAAAAAACACAGGTAACCCATGACGGTCTTGACTAGAAACTATTGGCACATCTAAAAACACATTGTCATGACTAGAAACTATCGGCACATCTAAATACACATTGTCTTGACTAGAAATTATTTTAGGTACATGCATCTTTCCACTGGACGGAGTCAATGAACTTGGATTATATACATGAGAAACATTACTATGAACACTGAGATCGCACATTTCTCCACTAGAATGAGAAAGCTTATTCGCATATTTATGAGAAACATTACCAGAAGCAACTAGATGAGAAACATTTCTAGAAGCACCTGGGTCACAAATTTGTTCACTGGAATGAGTAAGTGTACTTGTGAATAAATGAGAAACATGACTAGAAACACCTAGATCACACATTTTATCACTGGAAAGAGCAAGTGTACTTGTAAGTGCCTGAGAAACATTACTAGACACACAGAGACCACACATTTTTTCACTGGAATGATTAAGTGTATTTGTAACTATATGAGAGTCATTTCCAGAAACACCACCAGAACGAATCAGTGCACTTGAATTAATAACATTTTGAATGATAGTCTCACTAAAAACATTGAGATCATTTGAACTATTTAAATTAACATCAACATTAACTTTAACTTCCTCATTATTATTTACAGAGTCAGAGGGTGCAAAACTACCTTGACTGGGCCGGAAACCGATGGGCCCCTCCTCCTCCACTTGTACTTCCCGCCTGCCCGTTGATATCCTTCCTATCTATAATGCTTCCTCTGTAGATTACTAAGTTAGGGTTATTAATCTTCCTGTGTTCCAACTCCATTCTTAATACCCTATTTAGATCTCTTTCCTGCTTCGTTAAATCTGGAGTGATATAAATATTGCTCCATCCGTGATCCACTGCTCCGTCCCCATTTTTCTTTCTTCGGAATTTAGTTCCTCCTAACAGCCTACGCTTAGACGAAACCGATTCCAACATTACCTTTAGTAATCTGGGCTTGTAAGAGCCGGGCCTACCCAACCTCACAAATGCCTTGGGAACAACATCATCGCACTCTATTGTGGAGAAAATGTTTTGAAGTTTTTCGAGATCCTCTCTTTTTTTGTCCTCATTTGTTGGCTCTGGATTATTGTGTATAATGATATTTAATTTCCGATCCTCCCGCTCCCGGAATTCTTCAATTGCGATTTCAACGCGCTTGTTTACTTTTTCATTGATGCTTTCTTCAATGGCTTGGAATTTTTTATCAAAAACTAGTAATTGTTTAGAGTGTGATTCTAATTTGATACCAATCTCATTTAATTTGGGCAGTAGACGCAAACACCCGTCACAGTTGAAAGGAAGATTCGGTGAAGTTTCATTCTTCAAAACATCATACAATTTCCCAGAGACATGACTTCAATCCAAGCAAAACCAGTATGAACAAACATTGCAATTCATGGATCGTTGATTCTTTTTAAATAACTGGTCACACTGTGCACACTGCTTCTGATTGGACCTCGTGGCCGTGCCTGGCGATGGGCATTTCTGCTGATCTGTTTTAGATGCCTTACTGGCCATATTGACTTGAAATGTTATTTATAATGCTACACAATGTATATCAAACCTGTACCCCTAAAAACCTATCCTAGATGGTCTTATTTATAGATAAGACATTTGAATTTTTGAAATATATAATATTTAACTTATAATTTGCCTTCTAGATATTAAAAGCATATGTCTAAGGTCCAATTAGACATTCATATTTAATGTTTAGTGTTTTACGGCTTATGTCAGGCCAACTTCACACATTAACATGACCAGATGTACTTAAAGGCACTTTATTGAAAATGAAATAATGTACTCTGGTGTCGGTGTCACTAAACAGAGTCTGATAGAGTCCGGTAGAGTCTGGTCGTCAAATATCCTATTATATCACTGTTTTGTTGTGTTTTTGTATTGAAATGAATGAAATAACGTGTTATTGTATCATATAAATAAAAATAAAAAAGGTCGGTAGCGAAAACAACTGTTACAATTTGAAAACCATTTGATGTATAAATGACCAAATCACATTTTTCAAAACCACAAATTCCCATCTGGCCTTGAATTTGTGTGTAGTATCTATGGTCATTCTTCAATTGAACTTGGTCATTTTCATCTGTGCAACAACAGAAATCTGCTTCCTTACAAGCATCTCTTACTTTTCTAAACCTATATTTGTAAGGGCATTTCACTTCAAGAAGAAAGGTTTCTTTTTCACATAAAACTAAACCATCAGGACTTTCACCTAAATAACACAACTGATTGTGAAGGTATAATCCTTGTTCAAGAACTTTAATATTTTGCTTAAATTTCAACTTTTTGTATGCTTTATATTGTTTCTTAGCAATAGTTTCCATCTTCCTTCCCCACTGTATAGCCGGAACTGAATCAGTTGCATTATTTTCACAGTCACCCTTTATTTTATTCACTAATTTCTCAGGAGGAGTAGATTGTTTTCTTTTTAAAACATCATGAAATATGGAAGCAGTAATTCTTCCTTTTCGACACCGAAACCATAATGGATTTTCACTTTGACCCCTGGTTCTTATTTCAAGCTCATTTGTGATCGATGATCCACATGATAATAGCCGGTATTTATGGCAAGCCAATTGTCCAATAATTACGTGAACCCAGGTTCACGTTCGAAAAACTAGGATTAACGATCGATAAACTAGGTTTTTCGAACGTAAAACCAGGTTTATCGAATACTAACTTATATTTTCGAGCGAAAACATAGGATAACGGGCGTAAACCATAGTTTACGCTCGTGAACCCATGTTCACGCTCGATACACTAGGTTTCTCGATTGAACTAAGATTCGGTCGTTATCCTAAGTTCACGAGCGTGAACCTATGTTTACGGGCGTGAATCTGGGTTCATGAGCGTCAACCATAGTTTACGAACGTGAACCTAGGTTCACGGTCGTAAAGATAGGTTCACGTTCGTAAACTATGGTTCTCGCTCGTAAACATAGGTTCACGGTCGTAAACCTAGGTTCACGCCCGAAATTCATAGTTGATTTGATAATCCTAGTTTATCGACCGTAAACCATGGTTTACGTTTGATAAACTAGGTTTCTCGATTGAACTACGAATTTCGGTCGTTATCCTATGTTTACGTGTGTGAACCGGGGTTCACGAGCGTGAACCTATGTTTACGAGCGTGAACCATAGTTTACGAACGTGAACTTATGTTTACGACGGTGAACTTGGGTTTACGAGCGTGAACCTACGTTTACCAGCGTGAACTATGGTTTACGACGTTATCCTATGTTTTCGCTCGAAAGTATAGGTTAACATGCTTTTACGTTCGAAAAACCTAGTTTATCGATCGTTAATCCTAGTTTTTCGACCGTAAACCTAGGTTCACGTAATTATTGGACAATTGGCTTGTCCAATAATTACGTGAACCCAGGTTCACGTTCGAAAAACTAGGATTAACGATCGATAAACTAGGTTTTTCAAACGTAAAACCAGGTTTATCGAATACTAACTTATATTTTCGAGCGAAAACATAGGATAACGGGCGTAAACCATAGTTTACGCTCGTGAACCCATGTTCACGCTCGATACACTAGGTTTCTCGATTGAACTAAGAATTTCGGTCGTTATCCTAAGTTCACGAGCGTGAACCTATGTTTACGGGCGTGAATCTGGGTTCATGAGCGTGAACCATAGTTTACGAACGTGAACCTAGGTTCACGGTCGTAAAGATAGGTTCACGTTCGTAAACTATGGTTCTCGCTCGTAAACATAGGTTCACGGTCGTAAACCTAGGTTCACGCCCGAAATTCATAGTTGATTTGATAATCCTAGTTTATCGACCGTAAACCATGGTTTACGTTTGATAAACTAGGTTTCTCGATTGAACTACGAATTTCGGTCGTTATCCTATGTTTACGTGCGTGAACCGGGGTTCACGAGCGTGAACCTATGTTTACGAGCGTGAACCATAGTTTACGAACGTGAACTTATGTTTATGACTGTGAACTTGGGTTTACGAGCGTGAACCTACGTTTACGAGCGTGAACTATGGTTTACGACGTTATCCTATGTTTTCGCTCGAAAGTATAGGTTAACATGCTTTTACGTTCGAAAAACCTAGTTTATCGATCGTTAATCCTAGTTTTTCGACCGTAAACCTAGGTTCACGTAATTATTGGACAATTGGCTTGCCATAGGTATTGGGTTATAATATCTTTAATATTTATGTAAGAATTTGATTCAAATAAGATATTTTCTGAAGTTTCAACAGAAATCTCTAATCTCACATTTAAATCATTGTCTACAGGAACATGATTTATATTTGGGGGCAACAAATGAAATAAAACAGCATTGGAAGAACTCTATTTTCCTGGATAGCATATTTCTGAAAGAAATTTGTGTTTCTTCACTAATTTCCACATGCTTAGGTTTAATATTGTTATTACATGTATTTATATCAGGGTCTTCTAGCTTGATCCGTTTGAATGTCAAAGCTGAAACAGGTTTCGGTTCTTTTTTTCTTTTTCCTGGCTTATTCCATGCACATGGTTTGGATGTACATGCTCTGTTATCGGTTGTAACATCCGCATGCTCTATTGCAAATAACAGTCCTGATATGTGACTGCAGGCCTCACCCAATCTGTAAAAGATAATTTAAGTATTCAAAATATGTTTTTAAGAAGATACAAAAATTTAAAAGAAAAAGGCGAGTTTGCAAGCATGTTATCATCATTATAGAAAATCTCTTTTTAAATTTAAGTTGATGAAGAAATTGCTCATTGATTTTAAAAGTCGTCCGCTGCAGAGGCGTCAAAAAGCATCTGTATGTGGGAAAGGTTAAACCCAATATTATGGGTACTCAAAATAATCATCTCAGAGGGACGAATATTTGAGAATCCACAACATAGAGATGAGTTGAGTAATAAGAGAGATATTATTGGGGAAAGATTAGTTTACTCCTCCTTTACTTAGTCCTCTGCACATCAAATGATACCAAAATAATATGGTTCACTAAGCATCCAAATATATAGTGTATTTATGGGTCAGAGAGACCTTATGACTTATTAGTATGAGTAATTATTTGTTCTTTTCAAGAAGGGAATTGTCTCCCAAAATTATAAAAACTGTTTTTTGTGTATATATTCAGCCTTGACATTGCTATGAATTTGAATATATTCATGTTATATTTGCTATTTTCAGATAAATACAATAAAATTATTATGTTCATGTTGAATTGTTTTGTAATTTATAACAATCAAAATACAAGACATAGCCCTGTTCCTTAAGAGAGAAAATGTTGTAAAAATCTTAAATTACCTGCGACTCTTAACCCTTTCCCACATAGGACAATTCTGAAGCAGACGACTTTGAACATAATTTATCAAAAAATAGAAAATCTCTAAAACTAAATGGATAACCTATGACTTAAAGTGGAAAACATTGTGGCAAAAGGAGAAATTGCTCATTTTGAGCAATTTCTTCTTTTATCACTATGTTTTCAAAAAGTTGTCTGCTGCAGAGGCGTCAGAAAGTGTGTGTATGAGGAAAAGGGTTAAAGCCAAAAGTACCAAATAATACTGGATAATAAGAAATACGAAAAAATACTAAATAATACATTTAATTTGCAAGAAAATACTTATTGTCGTTTTCTTTTAGGTGATATATATATATATATATGAATACCGATTATTCAGTATAAAAAAAAAATTATTGACATATTATTGTGGTTTACAAATATCTGTTTCATGGATATGTTTGGAGAGGATGTTGGAGATTTCGTCTAACTGATACTATAGAGTAAACGGGGTAGAGATTTCGTCTAACTTATACATAAGAAGGATTATAAATTTATAATGTCTTATATATGTAATATAACATCCCGATGTACTGTAGGAAACTTGGAAAAAAAAACATGTGTTCCAGAAAAGTTTATTTCCTCGATATGATGGTTTTATTTATTCGTTACCTTGCTAATGTTTTTTGTGATATATAATTATTCTATTCCCTTAAACTTCATTGAGTTGAAACTTGGAAAAGGTATAATTCATGTAAGAAAGAAGCCGTCGCTAATTTTAAAGGATTTCTACTTTTATTTAAAATATTGAGGACAAGTATTGAATTTACTGCAAATCATAAATTATATGATAACAAATACAAATTAAAATTACAAATAAACTTACTTTTGAAAAAATCATTTATTCTTTTTTCCTGATAATTTCTTTTTAAAATATTGCCCAGTACGCAAAATATTTTTTTATTTTTATTTTATATAGATCTATATCATTTTACACACCCAACATCCCTAAATGAATAACATTGTCAATTCCTCATGCCAAAACATTTATCACCCCATAATTCACTAAAGACTGCTTTGTGGAATATTAAAGGATTAACAACAGATAAATCGTAAGATCCTTACTTCCTTGAAACAATTTCAAAGTTTCATATAGTCAGTTTTGTAGAAACTTGGACTAATGCTGACCAAAATATATGTTTACCAGAATTTAATCTGATATCTTCAAGCAGTAGAACAAAACACAAAAGAGCCAGACGTCATTCTGGCGGTATCAACATATTTGTAAAAAAATCTATAAAAAATGGAGTAAAATCAATTCATAATGAGCATTCTGATATAGTTTGGGTTAAACTTGACCATACATTTTTCAATTTAAACAAAGACATATATTTGGCTGCTGTTTATGTATCGCCTGAAAACTCCAGTTGTAATGTACCAGATGTTAACTCTGTATATGCCCATTTACTGTCTGATATTGAAAAATATTGTAAGTTAGGGGATATAATGGTGCAGGGTGATTTTAATACCTACACAAATACCTCGCCCGACTATGTGTCATTTGATGAATCTAAACAACCATATGTAGATGATGATTATGATGTAGAAGACAGTATAATGCCAAGAAATAATCTTGACCCCAAACGTATTAATAATAGTGGTAGATGTTTGCTTGATCTTTGTAAAGAAACGAGCCTTAGAATATTGAATGGAAGAACGATTGGTGATTTGCATGGTAAACAATCATGCATAACATATAATGGATGTAGCCTTGTTGATTATACACTTGTGTCTTCTGATTTACTTCGCTTAGTTGGTTATTTTGAAATCCATGACGTAACATCACTATCAAATCATTGTCCATTTAGTTGTACATTGTTAACTCTTTTCTATGTCACACAATTTGTTAACCAAACACGGCTGGATCCCCTTCCAGGAAAATTTATTTGGTCACCTGAAGCCATAGAAGGATATGTGAAGGATATCAACAGTAAAGAGACTCAAACTAAATTAGCATCGTTTACAAATAACTCTATTACCAGCAGTGATTCAGCTGCACAATCATTTACATCAATTTTATATGAAAGCGCAATTAAATCAGCAAAATTAATTAACAAAATGCCTAATTTAATAAATAGAAACAAATCTAAAAGAAAACCATGGTTCTCTGACTCTTGCAATGATTTGCGCAACACGGTTAAAAGTTACGAAAAACTTGTTAACAAATTCCCATACAATAACACTTACAGGAAATCTTTCTACTCCTGCCGCTCAAAGTATAGAAGAGTTTGTAAAAAGGCAGAAAGATCATACAAAAAGAAAATATGTTCCGAAATAAGTTCAAATGTTAATAAAGACCCAAAAACATTTTGGAATCTTTTACAAAAATTGAGTAATAATGATAATTCTGAACATTTGATACAAGATGAATTTATCAGTTATTTTAAAAAACTAAACAAAACTGACCAGAGTTTTAACCCATTTCAAGAAACAATTCTCAAAAGTTTTGAAATATTATTCAATGATCTTCAAAAAGACAACAGGACAGATGAATTGCATGAAAACATTAAAAACGGTGAGATTGTAAAGGCAATCAAGTCTCTTAAAAATGGGAAAAGCACTGCTACTGATCTCATTTCAAATGAAATGTTGAAAAATGGCATATCAGTCTTAACAAAACCATTACAAAAGCTATTTAACTTTATTTTAAATAATGGAAGTTTTCCCAAAGCTTGGAATGAGTCATTTTTAGTACTTCTACATAAAAAGGGTAGTAAAAGCGACCCTGGTAATTATCGAGGTATATCCATAACCTCAAACCTGGGAAAATTATTTAATAAAATAATCCTCTCTCACTTACTCGCTCACATTACTGCTAACAATTTAATAAGCAATAACCAGATTGGCTTCAAAGAAAAAAGTCGAACTGCTGATCATATCTTTTCCTTGAAATCTATTGTCAGCAATTATAAATCCAAAAACAAAAATATTTTTGCTGCTTTCATTGATCTTAGAAAAGTGTTCGATACAATCTGGAGAATAGGTTTATTTCATAAACTACTTCGGAGTAATGTCCCCAAAAATATTTTTAATATAATATTTTCAATGTACTCGAATACAAAATGTAGAATTAAATTCTCAAATGGTCTTAGCCCATCATTTGAATCAAACTGTGGCGTTAAACAAGGGGACGTATTGAGTCCTCTTCTGTTCAATTTTTTTATAAATGACATACTTAAAGACTTAAAAAATATCAATTCAGATCCAGTTGTAGTTGGTGATGTATCATTAAATGCTCTATTGTATGCCGATGATAACGTATTATTATCCGATAGCAAGGAGGGTTTGCAAAATTGTCTGAATGCATTAAGTAATTATTGTTCCTCTTGGAAACTACAAGTAAATACAGAAAAATCAAAAGTAATAGTTTTCAATTCAAATGGAAAGTCCTTTATTAACGAATTTTATTACAATGACGAAACCTTAGAGACAGTCAGTAATTATTGTTACTTAGGTATTAATATTAGATATAATGTTAGCTTTAATGTCGCCATCACTTCTCTTATGGAAAAAGCTAGGAAAGCATATTTTAAAATAAAGAAAACAATAGGATTAGATAATCCTTGTAAACTTCTGGAAAAACTTTTTGATTCTTTAGTAGCCCCTATTCTCCTTTATTGCAGCGAAATTTGGGGTATTACCTCGACATTTAAAGACACTGATCCCTATGAAAAATTACATATAAAATTCATTAAAGAAATCTTGGGAGTTCACTGTAAAGCCTCGAATGATGCATGTCGTTCCGAACTTGCTAGGCTGCCATTAAAAAATAAGATAATGTTATCCAGCATTAAATTCTTAATTGGACCATTTAATCACTTCAGAAGGAAGTGTAGTTCACCAAATATATAATGCTACGAAAATGAGCAACCCATGGGTAAAAAAGTTAAATATTATCATTCAAAATTTAGGTTTATCATATTTGTCAAACGTTAAGCCCACTTTTAAACCACTTTTTGGTTTTATAAAACAAAGAATAATTGACCAGGGTCTTCAGGAACAACATGCAAATATTTCAGCATCTCCAAAATTAACATTTTTCCAGAATGTTTACATAATGAACGAACGTGCAGCTTATGTTGATGCTTTAAGAAATAGATCAGATCGATCCTCATTATGTAAATTAAGAGTAAGTGCTCATAACCTTGCCATTGAAAGAGGAAGATATTTTAAAGTGGGGTCAAAGAATTTGTGAAATCTGCAAAAGTGATAAAATTGAAAATGAACAGCACATGCTACTACATTGCAGAGGGTACTCCAATATCAGAGAGACTTTTGAATTCAAATTGTCCAAAATTTCTCAAAAAAGTAACACTTATAATTATACATGTGCGATATGTATAAGATAAGGCTTATACTTAATAATAAATCTTCCACCGCACTTAAACTATCTTCCTCTTTCGTAACAAATTGTTTTATTGTGAGAAGTAATCTATTGCAATAGATTTTCATTATACATGTATTTTATATTCACATAAATGTTTGCATTTTATAACCATGTTTAACCATTCGGTCATTACCATTTATTGTAAATGCGTTTCTGCCAATAAAATATTGTCTATTGTCTATTAATAAATCATAAAATTGAAATTGTTTGTTGTCTTTCACTATAATCAGTCAATTTAACACCTTACTATAACACCTTCATATCGATATAGATTATATTGTACTATAATTGATGAGTTAAGACGAAATCTCTACCCCATTTACTCTAAAGTATCAGTTAGACGAAATGGTAGTTAGACGAAATCTCCAGAATCCTTTTAGAGAGACCTCCCTTGATACTGTATTAATTGCATCCCTTTGTTAAATTAAACAATATCGGTTCATCAAGTAATTACTTTGAAAACATTTATTTTTACCTATGGAAACTATTCGTAAATGAGAGGCATGATTGAATAAAGTAAACAAAAACATTCTAAAATAAACGAACAGACATTTTGAGACGAGATCTACCATATGCCAATAACAGGTTTTTCATACCAAATTCATATATATTTTACCAAAATGTAGACGAATATGATATTATTTGCAATGTAAATGTATTATTCTGTATTTTTTTCGAATTATCCAGTATTATTTGTATTATCCGGTATCATTCAGCTTTAAGAGTAACCCTTAAATTAACTTGACTCAGTCAGTTGAAAACATCGTTTTTATATCAAACATGTAAATGATGTATCAATTTCTCAACAAAATAAATGGCTTACCCAGCTGGACAGGTACAATGAGCTTTGGCAATCACAACAGGGTTACATTTGGAGGCTGCCAGACTTCTCGACCCTCCGACTTCTCGACCCCCGTTTTACCAGACTTCTCGACCCCCTATTAAAAAATTTGTAGCCCGAGCGAATGATGATCGATTATACATTATTAAAACTGTTAAATTATAATATGTTTGTTTGTTATGAAATTAAATTAAGATCATTAATGTTTTTATTTATACTTATTATGTTAATTGCGTATTTTAAGTGCATTTAATGAGGTGTTAAATTCGCATCCGATGCACACAAAGGATGAAACTTATTGTGTTATTTTACTTACTTTTGATGTACGCGGTATGTTTGTCCTTGTTTGTTTTATTTTTTAATAATTAATTGTAATAATTGCATATTATTAATAAAACGACAGTTGTTATATGTGAACGCATATAGTATATATATCTATGCATATCCACCATCACTTCAAATATTTTCCTCATTCCATGTTACTCTGTTCAGAATTGTTGAAGTTTTAATAAATTTGATTTAAATATTGTGCCTTGTGACTTCTGTGTTAAAATGTCAGATCTGTGTTTATCTTGTGAAGAACCTGTGAGACAATTACAACACTGGCATCACATGTGATATATGTGATAGATGGCAACATCGTACCTGCAACACCGGCGAGTACTTTTATGTAATATATACTATGCGAAGACTTGCATCCTGACATTGTTATCCCCAAAAAGAGCGCATGTGCAATTGCTCCTTTTCACACAATGTAAATGAGTTGATGAATATGAAACTGATTCTTAATATGATAAGGCTTAATTACGCATTGTCACCAACTAGGGTGAATGTGCAATTGCTCCTTTTCATACAATGTAAATATGATGTTGATGAATATGAAATGTTTTCAAAGTATGAAACATATATAGCCGTGATATGATAGTTCGTATACTATTGGTTATATAGAAAAGAGTAAATACGCATTATCGTCAAAAAGAGTACATGTGCAATTGCTCCTTTTCACACAATGTAAATGAGTTGATGAATATGAAACTGATTCTTAATATGATAAGGCTTAATTACGCGTTGTCACCAACTAGGGTGAATGTGCAATTGCTCCTTTTCATACAATGTAAATATGATGTTGATGAATATGAAATGTTTTCAAAGTATGAAACATATATAGTCGTAAAAATGTTTATTATAATTGAAACCCCAACAGAAAATCTAACGATACTCGTATTCGACAATTTCTCTCCGAGTGGAATTGTCGAAAAGGAAAATAATATAGTCTATTTTCATAAAGTCTTACTAGTACAACTTTTAGACCAAAAAAAACATTATAATCTTCTTTTAACTATACCATTATATAGAAAAACATGTCTCTATATAAATAAACCCTATTATAGTCATATTCGACAATTTCTCTCCGAGTTGAAATGTCGAAAAGGTTAATAACAGAGTCTATTTTCATAAAGTCTTACTAGTACAAGTTTTACACAAAAAAACCAATTATAATCTTTATAAACTTTAAAATACTATAAAAAAATCATGTCTCTATATAAATAAACCATATAATAGTCCTATCCGACGATATTTCTAATAGGGGGTCGAGAAGTCTGGTAAAACGGGGGTCGAGAAGTCGGAGGGTCGAGAAGTCTGGCTACCCATTTGGACATCAAAATCCACTGCCAGTAGGTTCCTTGCTTCATGGATGGAAAACATTTTGATTTCATCACTTTGTGAATAAACTTCTCTTTGAAGAAATTTAAACCTCTAATATATTGTCTGTAACACTCCATCTTTATGTTGTCTTCAGACCTGTGGCTGCTATCAATCAGTTAATGTTCAATATCCAACACTGACATTTTTGGGAAAAAATAAGGGTCACTAGTCCATCCCGATTTTAGGGTCTCAAACTCAGGAACAGAATCGATATCAAAAGTGTTATCAGGAAATGAGCCAGTCGAAGACTTATCAACTTTGATCTGATTTGCATTTTTAATGCAAGAAAGTGCTCTCCCGGCAATTTCAACCTTTTTTCCGCTGACTTTCTGACGTTGACTCTGTAAATACGATTTAATTTCGTCTTTTTTTAAATCCATAAGATCCTCAATGGAAGTTTTTGATGAGTTAAATAAGTCTGATGACATCTTTAAAAAAAAATACAAATATTTCCAAAGTATACAAAGAGAAACTAATATAAATCGTCAGACGAAGCAATTTCACAGGTAAATGTGTCAAAACGAACCAAACCGGAAGTAAACAAATACCTACCAACAGGGGAGACAACTCGTTTTGCGTCTTGTTTCGAAAAGACAGAATACAGGTCCATTCCGGTATTTCCATAAGTAAATTCCGGTATTTCCATGCACCCCCACAAAGCGCTTATGGTGACCGTGATCAAATTAAAGAAAACTTTTGATATTTGACAGCACACTTCTCCAGTATAATTTATCAACGATGTTTCGGCCAAGATCGGTTTTACTTTCGCAGAGGGTTTTCAGAACTTGTTTGAGAAAAAACAACTCTTTTGGACGTGCGACTGGCTGCCATTCGTTGCAATGGAACGTTAACCGAGTAGAAAATCACACCAACCGAGTTCCTGCAATCAGAATAGGTGATGCAATTTGACACTTTTTTCTGGTCAACTGTAAACATTTTCCTGATTGGCTAGATAAAAAGAAATTCCGAATACTATTGTTCTTATATGCAGTTTTAACTGTTATAGTGAATAAATTCCACCATAAGAAAATTGAATTATTGGAATTTTTTCATCATAACCGGTCAAACTGGTCAAAAATTAAATGGGCATAAAAAAAAAAAATCTGCCTCATTTCAATCCTATTGGAGGTTAAATGCACCGCAAAATAACTTCACTATTAAAATAAATTTTTACAGCACAGGCCCTGATATTAACACAGAGAAACACAACACATACAGCAAAATCTCGTATTGTATTGATTATAAGTACAGCACGAATCTCTCGCTGTTCATATAGTTACTGAATGTTTTAACTTAAGGACATGTAAACTTTGCAAGTCAGGATCAATAGAAGACGAAAAACATTTTGTCACAGAATGTCCATTACCTTTACCTTGTTGTCGAGACCGTGTTAGGCTTCCGCCTCTCTGGTCCATTTTGGATTTTGTTTTGTTGTGCCGCTTCCGGTCCTCCATAATATGGCACAAATTTAAAAACTGGATCATTCCAGCACTTGTTTAGCAAGTTTTTAAAGTTATTTACATTTTTTGCATTTACGACGCTATCAGGCAGATTATTCCATGGTACTATAATTCGTTGTGAGAAGAAATACTTTCGAATGTTTAATCTACAGTGGCATTTGAACAACTTCTGGTTGTGACCTCTTGTGTTAGTCTGATGAAAGTGGAATAACTTATGAATATTTACTTTGTCGATGTTGTTTAAAATCTTGTATGTTTCCACCATATCAGCTCTTAATCTCCTATACTGTAATGTAGGTAATCCAAGTTCTTTTAGCCTCTGTTGGTATTCTTTATGTTTGAGTGACGGTATTAATTTAGTAGCTCTTCTTTGGACATTTTCTAGGAGTAGGTCTTCCTTTTTGTTAATTACCGACCAAACTGAGCTTCCGTATTCCAAGTGTGGCCTCACCAGGCTCTTGTAAAGGACTAGTAGCATATCTTTATCCAAATGCGAAAATGATCTTCTTATAATGCCTAATATTTGATTTGCTTTTTTAACTTTTGAGCTTATGTGTTGGCTGAATTTTAGTTTGTTGTCCACTATGACACCTAGGTCTTTTTCTTCTGTGGTTGTTGTTATTATATTGCCGCTCATGTGATAGGTGTAGTTAGTATCTTGTCCTAGATGGAGATGTTGTCCTAGATGGAGAATCTTTGCTAGTGAAAGAAATAAACTCTTTAAAACAATGTCGCAATTCTCAATTCATTTTAACATAATGTCAAATGAACAAAAATTTATATGGATGTTTATAAATGAAGATAAATTTATTTATTTATTTATTAGGGTTTTACGCCGCTTTCAACATTATTTCAGTTATATCACGGTGACAGTTCACTTATTCATGATCCCTGGGTAAACAAACCAGTACTAGGCTAGAACATGTGCCTTGCCCATGAGCACTCCACCATGACCGTAGTGCAGCGACTGGGGATCGAACCCGGGACATCCGGTTTCGAAATCCCCGACGCTAACCACTCGACCACAGCGGATTCCTAAATGAAGATAAAAACGTTATAGTTGCGCTTTGTGAATATATTTCAAAATGTTATAGTCTTTAATAGATCTAATATTTTAAAAGGCTTGTAATAAGTAATGCAGTCACAAGTTGTTGTGTTTTGTCACTGTGTTTATCCTTCAAACTGTTGTCAATCTAAAACAGTCTGTATCCCCTTTTTGGGTCAACAGTTCTGAATATTTGTTTATGTATCAGTTAGTGTTTTAAATAGTTCTTGTCATTTTGTTTTGTTTGTATATAGTTACTTAATCAAAATCAATCTTGTGTTTAATGATAATAATATTACATTATAATATATATTATTATTTTATAATTTGTATGCCAGTGATGGCCCATGATTGGAAAAATAAAATTATTCTATTCTATTCTATTCTATTGTATCGCATGACTTTGTCCTGGAAGCTAATTGGGAACTGTAAAATTGTTTCCCAACTGCCTAGCTATTTGCTGACATATTGCAACAATTAAATGCATGATAGTTTTGTTATTTGGTGTCATAGGAAGAATAGCCCAAATACCCTTATTTTTTATATATACCAAAATTAAAGAACAGTTTAAAAAAGAAAAATCGGACATGAAAATTTACCTTGAGAAGGGTCGTAGAAAGTGTTAGCTAATGTCCCATTAAACATATGGCAGTGTTGATCTTTGTAATGACATAAATATAAAATGCTTATAAGGTACGAAATACCCATGCAGACCCTTCAGGTTAGCACAGAGGAATAAAAAAAGGAAAATGAACATAACAAAGATTCAAAGTTGAGTTATTAAAATTGTTGTGTACATATTTAATTTAAACAAGAAATATTTCAAATTCAAATGTTTAAAATTTATAAAATGTTTAAAATTTATAAAATGTTTAACTGCTTCTGTTTTTCTACTTTCTATATTATGTTTCCATATATTGCCCCTGTTTAAAAAAAAAAGAAAATATTTTTGATGTTGCCTATTTGCAAAGTTCCCATATGATGACGTCACGAAGTTAGGATTTATTAACAATGAAGGCTTCTGACTAGTTGTCACATGTGTATTCAAGATTTTTTTTTATGAATTATCGTTTTTCAAAGGATTTTTTCTTCGAAACTTGCAGGAAATAAATAATTCTTTCAGGTTAGACATGAAGTTTTGTATCATTCACTAAGCCTTCTGCATGTTAATTAGTCTTTGAATGCTTAACCTCACGAACTTCGAATGCTCGAGGATATGTGGTAAAGGGTTAAGCAATTAGCAAAGCTCAAATCACAGCTTGAAATGAGAAGTAAGTATTAAGGGATATCGGAGTAACGCGACAAAACGCTAGTCAGCGGGTGATGTACGTCATACCGCAAATTACAGTCGAAATGTCAAATTGGTAAAATAGAACAAATCACGAGTCTAAATGTCGAATTGATGATAACATAGTTTGATTGATTGATTGGGGTTTAACGCCGTTTTTAACAATTTCTCAGTTATATCACTGCGGCCAGTTCACCTACTCGTGCATTTCCTGGTTTTCTCACACCAGTACTCCACACAACAATCTTCCCAAGCAACTGGCTGCTTTTCCACATAGACTTAGCCCATTGGTGGAAGACGAATGACACATGTCGTATTGACTTTTGTCAATCGTCGGAAAGAAAGTTGGCCGAGCCGGGATTTGAACTCACAACCCCTGGATTGACAGCCCGCGTCACTACCGACTGAGCTAACGGGGCTCGGCCATATGATGATTATATAGTATTATATATCCTCTATTTTCATTGTTTCTTGCATGTTAACCGAATATACCTTGAATGCGGGTTGTTGATATTAGATTTTCTATTTATATTAATATACGTATACTGATCAATCAGAAAATGGAATATAAACAAATAAAACAAAAACAATCATGAATTGTTGGTAAATTTAACTTGAAAATATGCAGGTCACTGATCTGAATTGGGTAGAAGCAGTCCCATTGGTTTCTTGCATCTGATTGGCTGTTGGGATTTTAAGGTATTGGGAACATTTGATTAAATTAGCATAGGTCATGTGACCATTTTTTCCATTTTTTTGATTAAAAAATTAAAATTATTTTGCAATTTGTCGCTGAAAACTTTCTGAGAGGAAATCAAGCAAGTGAAATAGTGCTCGAGCGCGAGCATTTTTAGAATGATTAGACTGGGAATACACGAAACGATGAGACACAGGGATAGAATAAATTTAAACTTGCTGTAACATGATATATGACATAACTAGTAGTTGATAAATAAGTGAAGTGACTACCAACACATCTCGCCATTCGTATGTGATTTTAGCAAGATTTGTTCTCTGAGTGGCACATCTCTATTTATTTGTCGCTGGGGCATATCAATAAAAATAAGAAATAAAACAGTTAAAATATTTATGCAGAATTAATTTAATCTATTTATTGGTAATAAAATAAGTTGTGATGTCACTTTTTAATTGTTACCTAAACCTCTGACATTGATTTCTGTTTATTTCATTCAGCTTTAAGGTACAAGAGTAATGGTGAAAACAGCATATACATACAGTATGAAGATTTAGTACAGCTGTTAGAGGCAGGAGAAATCCGGCTTATTGATGTAAGAGATGCCAAAGAAATACAAGAAGCAGGCGAATTTCCTGGAGCCTACAATATACCACGTATAAAATATTACAATTTCTTCTTTTCATCAATGAATCTGGGTTATTGACCTTATGGATAAAAACCAGTTGCCTCACATGATTCCTGTTTTTAAAAGATCTGAGGAAAAAATTGTATTACTGAATAAATGGAAGTAGAGTTTTTCCACATTATTTTCAATAGTTATCTGCTGCAAAGCCTCAACAGTTATCTATGTCCCAATTAAGGACCCTTTTAAGGATATATTTGTGTTGTATAAATCGATATCACTTTCAAGATGAAGGTCATTTTTTCAGACTATACCGTGTTATGGTTGAACCTAAATGGCTCGCTTGGTAACGATTAGGGCTATCAATCCAAGGGTAAGGAGTTTGAATCCTGCTGAGCTATTCGTTCTTGCTGACGATTGACAAGTCATTGCAACTACATCATTCTTTTTTCCCTCCCCCCAATTGGTTGCAAGTCTAATGTTTAAGGTACCCAGATTCCTGGGAAGATTGTTGTGTTTCATTTTGCTGCGCATCCCAACTCCTAGACTCAATAAATTTTGCCAGAACTCTTTAAAATGTGAAAACAATTATATTTTAACGCTGTAGGACTCATTGATTTCCGAAAACATTTGATAGGACTGAACTGAAATATGTTGAAAATGGCACTAAACTCCAATTAATCTACCTTGTCGACCACAACAAACCCTTTCTCTAATACAATAAATCAGCAGATCTTAGACAAATCTTGGCAGAAATAAGGAAAAATTATTTAAAAAGTCTTCTGTTGCAGATTTGTAAAATTGCATCTGAAAAGGTTAATTAAAAAGGAGTAATGAAGTCTCCCTTTCGAATGGTTTCAGTATTATGAGTACTTGGGTTTCGCTATGTTTTCCACTGTCAATGGACACATCAAGCTTTTCTCTCTATTACTCATAGATTTTACAATAAATATTTTTAGTAACTAATATTCCAATGTGCATTTTATCACCATGTTCCAGCTAAATGACTTTTAACAGAATTAATGTCCTTTGAATATATGATAAAAGGACCATTAGTGTCTAGGCTATTTCTCAGCAACCACCAATCCTAATTCAACAATACTTGATGGGAAGCTTAACTAACATAATTATTGCGCTTTGAATTTCTATATATTGCGATATATGATCATTTTTGTCCAGGCTATTTCTAACCAACCACCAGTCTGAATTCAAGGATACTGGATGGGAAGCTTCTCTAACAAGAGGAGATGTACATGTTATCACCATGTTCCAGCTGAATGATTTTTCACAGAATTATGGCCCTTTCAATTACTATACATAAAGTATGATATAGGACCATGCATGTCCTGGCTATTTCTCAGCAATTACCTGTTGCTACATAAAATATATTATAGAACCATTTATGTGTCCTCGCTATACTTTGGGAGCATTCAGCAGTTCCACCAATATCAGTTCTTTTGGCTAGGGATCTCAATTTAACCCTTTACCTCATATAGACGCTTTCTGACGCCTATGCAGCAGACAGCTTTTTGAAAACATAGTGACAAAAGAAGAAATTGCACAAAACGTGCAATTTCTCCTTTTGCCACAATGTTTTCCACTTTTTGTCATAGGTTATCCATTCAATTATGGAGATTTTCTATGTTTTGACAAAATACGTTCAAAGTCGTCTGCTGCAGAATTGTCGTATGGGGGAAAGGGTTAACATGTTGATTTGTTCTCATATGTTTTTCCATTGTGAAGTCTAGAAAAAGGTGTATTGTGGACACAGTAAATTCGTGGTTAGAGGTGATGAATATACCCCTCACTACATTATGGAGCTCTCTTATTTTAACCCTTTCCCTCATGCGCCAATTCTGCAGCAGACGACTTTCAACATATTTTTGTAAAAAAATAGAATATCTCCAAAATTGAATGGATAACCTATGACAAAAAGTGATAAACATTGTGGCAAAAGGAGAAATTGCACGTTTTGTGCAATTTCTTCTTTTGTCACTATGTTTTCAAAAAGCCGTCTGCTGCAGAGGCGTCAGAAAGCGTCTATATGAGGGAAAGGGTTAAAACAATATTACTTATTATTTTACAGTTCAACATTTAAAAAAAGCTTTAAAGATGCCAGAAGCAGAGTTTAAGGAAGTGTACAAATTTAACCAACCAAAGACAGCGGACACTGATGTTGTGTTTGCCAGTTTAAAAGCTGTAAAGAGCAGTGCTGCCTTAGAAATTGCACACAAATTAGGATTCACAAAGTGAGTAAAGATATAATTTCTCTCAACTGAAAAAACTGTTTGCCAAATGAAAATAATTACATAAAGAGTGGTCTACATTGAAGACATAGGATTGAACATGTGGAAAATGAAAATTTAACTTTTTCCCACATACAACAAATCTGAAGCAGACAAATTTGAAAACAACTTGTAAAAGACATGACAATTGTATGGAAATAATAGTATAATAATTGAATAGTTCAAAACATTGTGGCATGAGGTGAAATTGCTCCGTATGAGCAATTTTCTCCTATTGCTGTAATGTTTTCAAAAAGTGTCCGCTGCAGGGGTGTCAAAAAGCGTCTGTGTGAACTGTGATGGAGAGGATAAACTTTGTTACAGAATTGAAAATATTGCAAAAAACTGAGAAATTACTCTCATGAACAATTTCTCCTTTTTCGCATAATGTCTGTATCAGTGAAAGGGTTATTCATAAAGGGAAAGGATTTATCACAAAGTCTATGCTCTTTTAGATTGACATATTTCATAAGAGTTTTCTGTTTTGAAATATTTCAAGGATAAAAATAACATCTAGAAAGAAGAAATTGCTAAATTTCAGCCATTTCTTCTTTTTCCCAAAATATTTTCAAAACTTGTCCATTGTCAATGGGTCAGATTTTATGTGTAAGGTCAATGTAGAAACTTAAAAACTCGCGGCTTCAGATGGGGATATAACAGGTCAAGAGACCTGGTAACTTTGTTTAACCCTTTCCCTCATATAGACACTTTCTGACGCCTCTGCAGCAGACAGCTTTTTGAAAACAAAGTGACAAAAGAAGAAATTGCTCAAAACAAGCAATTTCTCCTTTTGCCACAATGTTTTTCACTTTTAGTCATAGGTTATCCATTCAATTATAGAGATTTTCCATCTTTTGACAAAATATGTTCAAAGTCGTCTGCTGCAGAATTGTCGTATGAGGGAAAGGGTTAACCCTTTCCCACATACGACATATCTGCATCAGTCAACTTTGAAAACATTTAGAAAAAACTATGGAAAATCTCAGAAAGTGAAGGTATAGTTACTGAAAGGAGTTGAAAACTTAGTGTCAAAAGGAGAAATACCTTTTGTCATAATGTTTTCAAAAGTCATCAACAAGCGTCGATATGTTGGAAAGGGTTAATCCTTTCTCAATTGCGGGATTTATTTAGATGCATGTGAGGCAAACGACTTGAAAACATTCTGGTAAAAGGATAGACTGCTCATTATGACACGATTAGCAATTTCTTCCATTGCCTCAATGATTCCAACTTGATTAAAAAATTATACTTTTATACTTGTGAAAAGTATTTTCATTTTTAGCTCGACTATTCGAAGAATATGAGAGCTATACTACTCACCCTGGCGTCGGCGTCGGCGTCCACGTCACACTTTGGTTAAGGTTTTGCATGCAAGTTATTAAATACTACATGTATTGCATTGAAACTTTCTACAACCCTACCAAACTATCACACCAATGTAGATTATCAAGTTAGATAACTCTATCCTGCATATTATGCAAGTTATGGCCCTTTTTTACTTAGAAATTCTGGTTAAAGTTTTGCGTGCAACTAAAGTAAGAGTCCATATCTCAGTATTTAATTGATGTATTGCATTGAAACTTTATACAGCACTACCCAACTATCACACCTATGTAGATTATCAAGTTAGATAACTCTATCCTGCATTTTATGCAAGTTATGGCCCTTTTTTTACTTAGAAATTCTGGTTAAAGTTTTGCGTGCAACTAAATTAAGAGTCCATATCTCAGTATTTACTTGATGCATTGCATTGAAACTTTCTACAACCCTACCCAACTATCACACCTGTGTAGATTATCATCTAAGATAACTCTATCCTGCATTTTATGCAAGTTATGGCCCTTTTTTTACTTAGAAATTCTGGTTAAAGTTTTGCATGCAACTAAATTAAGAGTCCATATCTCAGTATATACTTGATGCATTGCATTGAACCTTTATACAACCCTACCCAACTATTACACCTATGTAGATTAACAAGTTAGATAACTCTATCCTGCATTTTAGGCAAGTTATGGCACTTTTGTTTACTAAGAAATTATGGTTAAAGTTTTGCGTGCAACTAAATTAAGAGTCCATATCTCAGTATTTACTTGATGCATTGCATTGAAACTTTCTACAACCCCACCCAACTATTACACCAGTGTAGATTATCAAGTATGATAACTCTATTCTGCATTTTATATAAGTTATGGCCATTTTTAGCTCGCCTATTCGAAGAAATAGGGGAGCTTATGTTATCACCCCGGCGTTGGCGTTGGCGTTGGCGTTGGCGTCCGCGTTGCCAACTTGGTCAAACCTTTGCGTGCAAGGCCTTTTCTCAGACACTGTGTATGCTGTTGCTTTGAAACTTCACACACTTATTCAGGATCATTAGGGGACCTTGTATGTCAAGTCCCATAACTCTGGAATGGATTTTGACTGAATTGTGCCCCTTTTTCGACTTAGAAATTTGGTCAAACCTTTGCGTGCAAGGCCTTTTCTCAGACACTGTGTATGCTGTTGCTTTCAAACTTCACACACTTATTCAGGGTCATTAGGGGACCTTGTATGTCAAGTCCCATAACTCTGGAATGAATTTTGACTGAATTGTGCCCCTTTTTCGACTTAGAATTTTGGTCAAACCTTTGCGTGCAAGGCCTTTTCTCAGACACTGTGTATGCTGTTGCTTTGAAACTTCACACACTTATTCAGGATCATTAGGGGACCTTGTATGTCAAGTCCCATAACTCTGGAATGGATTTTGACTGAATTGTGCCCCTTTTTGGACTTAGAAATTTGGTCAAACCTTTGCGTGCAAGGCCTTTTCTCAGACACTGTGTATGCTGTTGCTTTGAAACTTCACACACTTATTCAGGGTCATTAGGGGACCTTGTATGTCAAGTCCCATAACTCTGGAATGGATTTTGACTGAATTGTGCCCCTTTTTCGACTTAGAATTTTGGTCAAACCTTTGCGTGCAAGGCCTTTCCTCAGACACTGTGTATGCTGTTGCTTTGAAACTTCACACACTTATTCAGGATCATTAGGGGACCTTGTATGTCAAGTCCCATAACTCTGGAATGGATTTTGACTGAATTGTGCCCCTTTTTGGACTTAGAAATTTGGTCAAACCTTTGCGTGCAAGGCCTTTTCTCAGACACTGTGTATGCTGTTGCTTTCAAACTTCACACACTTATTCAGGGTCATTAGGGGACCTTGTATGTCAAGTCCCATAACTCTGGGATGGATTTTGACTGAATTGTGCCCCTTTTTCGACTTAGAATTTTGGTCAAACCTTTGCGTGCAAGGCCTTTCCTCAGACACTGTGTATGCTGTTGCTTTGAAACTTCACACACTTATTCAGGATCATTAGGGGACCTTGTATGTCAAGTCCCATAACTCTGGAATGGATTTTGACTGAATTGTGCCCCTTTTTGGACTTAGAAATTTGGTCAAACCTTTGCGTGCAAGGCCTTTTCTCAGACACTGTGTATGCTGTTGCTTTCAAACTTCACACACTTATTAAGGGTCATTAGGGGACCTTGTATGTCAAGTCCCATAACTCTGGAATGGATTTTTTTCAAACATTTGGATTTTTTTCTTTTTCTTTTCTTGTATTTTTCAATTTTGCGTTTAGCTCAACGTTAAAGTTTCGATTTTTTTTTTTCTCAATAAGTACTGGTTCTAGGGCTTTCATATTTTTTGGGGTAAAACATTTGTTTTTTGCTGGATTTTGAAAATTGGGCATAGCTTCTTCATATTTTGTTGGATTAATTTCATTTCTTTTTTCATTTTCTTGTATTTTTGAACTTTGAGCATTATTTTTTTATTTTTTATTTTTTTTCTTGAATTTTAGAACTTTGTGTTCAGCTCAATTTTTTTTTTTAAATTTCTTGTATTTTTTAATTTTTTTTTTTTATTATTTCTTGTTTAAAAATGATTGTGTTTAGCTCAATGTTAGAGTTTTGTTTACTTTTTGTCTTTTACACTTGCCTTGATAGTCAAAGCAGGGGACACAGTGAGACATTTAATTACGCGTAATTCTTGTCTTTCTTTTGTAAATTCAATTTCAACTGAATTATTCCACTTTTGGATTTTGGACTTTATACCCATGCTATAACTGTTCTGAAGTAGGCCCCTGATAGACGATATCCCTGATAGGCGAGCTATATTGTCCTCCGACAACTCTTGTTTTACTTAGAAATTCTGGTTAAAGTTTTGCATGCAACTAAATTAAGAGTCCATATCTCAGTATATACTTGATGCATTGCATTGAACCTTTTTACAACCCTACCCAACTATTACACCTATGTAGATTAACAAGTTAGATAACTCTATCCTGCATTTTAGGCAAGTTATGGCACTTTTGTTTACTAAGAAATTATGGTTAAAGTTTTGCGTGCAACTAAATTAAGAGTCCATATCTCAGTATATACTTGATGCATTGCATTGAAACTTTCTACAACCATACCCAACTATTACACCTGTGTAGATTATCAAGTATGATAACTCTATTCTGCATTTTATGCAAGTTATGGCCCTTCGTTTACTTAGAAATACTGGTTAAAGTTTTGCGTGCAACTAAATTAAGAGTCCATGTCTCAGTATATACTCGATGCATTGCATTGAACCTTTATACAACCCTACCCAACTATCACACCTATGTAGATTATCAAGTTAGATAACTCTATTCTGCATTTTATGCAAGTTATGGCCCTTCGTTTACTTAGAAATACTGGTTAAAGTTTTGCGTGCAACTAAATTAAGAGTCCATGTCTCGGTATATACTCGATGCATTGCATTGAACCTTTATACAACCCTACCCAACTATCACACCTATGTAGATTATCAAGTTAGATAACTCTATCCTGCATTTTATGCAAGTTATGGCATTTTTTTTACTTAGAAATTCTGGTTGAAGTTTTGCGTGCAACTAAATTAAGAGTCCATATCTCAGTATTTACTTGATGCTTTGCATTGAAACTTTCTACAACCCTACCCAACTATCACACCTGTGTAGATTATCAAGTATGATAACTCTATCCTGCATTTTATGCAAGTTATGGCCTTTTTGGACTTAGAAATTCTGGTTAAAGTGTTGCAACTACATTTAGAGTGTAATCTCAGTAACAACTTGAAAAAATTGTATTGAAACTTCATACAACCTTTCCCAAGTGCAAAAACTATAAACACAACCAATTAAGATAACTCTATCCTGTATATGGTGCAAATTGTTGCCCTTTTTAGCTCACCTGTGCACGAAGTGCTCAAGGTGAGTTATTGTGATCGCCCTATGTCCGGCGTCCGTCGTCTGTCAACATTTTCTCCTCTGTAACCGGTGGGTCAACTGGGATGAAACTTTACAGAAAGCATCCTCTCAATGTCCTCACCAGAATTCCTTAAAATTTTCGGGATCCATGCAGAATTCTGGTTTCCATGGCAACGAAATGAAAAAACTTCAAAATTCTTAAAAAATCTTCTCCTCCAAAAGTGTCAGGCCGATTTTCAAATAATTTTGTAGAAATGTTTCTCGGGTGACCCTCTATCAGATTCCTTCAAGCCATGTTGATTGGTCGAAAAACATGGCCGCCAGGGGGGGCGGGGCTATTTTTCCTTATATGGCTATAGTGCAAACTTAAAAAATCTTCTTCTCCAAAAGTGTCAGGCCGATTTTCAAATAAATTTGTAGAAATGTTCCTTGGGTGACCCTCTATCAGATTCCTTCAAGCCATGTTGATTGGTCAAAAACATGGCCGCCAGGGGCCGGGGCTATTTTGCCTTTTATGGTTATAGTGCAAAAAATCTTCAACATCTTCTCCTCAGTAACCGGTGGGTCAATTGGGATGAAACTTCACAGAAAGCATCCTCTCAATGACCTCACCAGAATTCCTTCAAATTTTTGGGATCCATGCAGAATTCTGGTTTCCATGGCAACGAAACGAAAAAAACTTCAAAATTATACTTCTCCATAACTGGTTGGCAGATTTTGAACTTATTTTGAAGAAATGTTCCTTGGGTGACTCTCTATCAGATTCCTTGAAGCCATGTTGATTGGTCGAAAAACATGGCCGCCAGGGGTGGCGGGGCTTTTTTGCCTTATATGGCTATAGTGAAAACTTAAAAAATCTTCTCCTCCAAAAGTGTCAGGCCGATTTTCAAATAATTTTGTAGAAATATTCCTTGGATGACCCGCTATCAGATTCCTTTAAGCCATGTTGATTGGTCGAAAATCATGGCCGCCAGGGGGGGGGGGGGGGGGGGGGCGGGGCTTTTTTGCCTTATATAGCTATAGTGCAAACTTAAAAAATCTTCTCCTCCAAAAGTGTTGGGCAGATTTTCAAATAATTTTGTAGAAATGTTCCTTGGATGACCCTCTATCAGATTCCTTCAAGCCATGTTGATTTGTCAAAAAACATGGCCACCAGGGGGCGGGGCTATTTTGCCTTTTATTGCTATAGTGAAAACTTAAAAAATCTTCTCCTTCAAAAGTGTCAGGCCGATTTTCAAATAATTTTGTAGAAATGTTCCTAGGGTGACCCTCTATCAGATTCCTTAAAGCCAAGTTGATTGGTTGGAAACTATGCCCGCCAGATGGCGGGGCTTATATAGCTAAAGTGAAAAACAAAATCAGGTGAGCTATTCCAGGGCCATCATGGCCCTCTTGTTTTACTTAGAAATTATGGTTAAAGGTTTGCGTGCAACTACATTAAGAGTCCATATCTTAGTAACTACTTGATGCATTCCATTGAAAGGTTATACAACCCTATCTAACCATCACACCTATGAAAATAATCATGTTAAATAACACTATCCTGCATATAATGCAAATTATCACCCACTAAGAAATTGTGGTTAATGTTTTGCATGCAACTACATTAGAGTCCATTATCTCAGTAACTTAAATAAGCGTTGGAATAGTCGAGCGCGCTGTCCTCCGACAGCTCTTGTTATTATATATATCCGTCCTAAAAAGGATTTTAATTAATTTAACTTCTAAGCTTGTTTTTCTTGTACTTCTTTTATAGGACGAGACAGTATGTGAATGGATATGAGGAGTGGGTGGAGAAACGGGAGACAGGACAGTCTGAAGCTGCTGGATAAATTCTCTTATACCCGTTACCTGATAAAGATATTTTAAAGTTGTCTTGTAATCTGAAGAAAAAAAGAGTTTTAAACCCTATCCCGCATACAGACACTTTCAGTTGCCAATGCAGCAAACAATTTTTAAAAAAAATAGTGACAAAAGTAGAAATTACTCAAAACAAGCAATTTCTCGTTTTGTCACAATGTATTCAACTCTATTTAATAATTGATCTCTCGTTGATCGAGATATTTCACGCTTTTGTTGAGATGTTTTCAAAGTCGTCTGCTGCAGAATTGTTGTATGTGGGAAAGGGTTGATACAGAGTTGAAAATATTGTTCTTTTGAGCCATTTCTTCTTTACAGTAAAATATTTTAATGTGTAATCTGTTAGAGGGTGTTTATATCAGGTAAAGGGTCAATTGACTAAGGTTCGAAACACGTCAAACCTAAGCTTTTACTTTTTTCATTTTAAACAAATGTTTGTCTTACTTCATTTAGATACATAATTTTCTTCCACAGTGTACAGGATATGCGACATTCAGAACTTTGGAAAATAGGAAGTACTTTCCTGATACAATAAAGTTGCGCAAAAAATATTAACAAAGCTGTTCACATGAAAATGTAATTAACCATTTCCCTCATATAGACGCTTTCTGACGCCTCTGCAGCAGACAGCTTTTTTCTCCTTTTGCCACAATAATTTCAAAAGTTGTCTGCTGCAGAGGCGTCAGAAAGCATCTATATGTTGCAAAGGGTTAAGTTTCTTGAAGCATTCTCTGACTGGTTAACATTGCTAAACCACTGATCAAATTATGTGAATTTACAGGAAGATCTGCGTCATGCGCAGAGCTTAGATAAGGAGCGGTTTGCTTGTTCTAAAATCCTTATTTTATCTGCTAAGCTATGTTGTGGGTACTCAAAAGAATCCATTCTTTTGAGTACCTACATCCTAGGGTTTGGTTGGATAATAAGAAAGATATTTTGGGGAAAAGAGCTGCAAACCCCTCCTTATCTTGACCTCTGGACTCCTGCGGTTAGTTTTGTTTAAGCATGCCACAGTTATTGAGTTTCCTTGGACATTTCAATACATCTGTTTTATCTTTGTAGTATCAGTGTGACAGAACCTCATGTTCTATTTATAGGCACTCCCTCAGTGAAAACCTTTTAATGAGAGTATAATAAAGTTTAAGACTTTCCCTCATACAGCAAATCTGCACAAGACGACTTTGAAAATGTCAACTGAAAAATTTGAAAAATCTCTATAATTGTACTGAAAAAAAATGATCAAAAAAACATTTGTCCTACAATGTTTTTGACTTATCATAGAAGTAAAGGCAGAGAAATACAAAGAAAAAACATTATAAAAGTTTTTCTTTTTTTCTTAAATATGTACAACACAGAGGAATCTGAAAGAATCATATATGTTAAAAATTTGAAGGAATGTATTTGTATATAAACATTGAATATCGAACAGCATGCATGAAGAAGGAAGTAGAAATATTTCAGTTAGGTTTGATGGAATATTATTTAGTATTAATTATGTTGTGATATTATTGTACTGATTTAGTTTAACATTTAATTGGAAAGAAATTGTACATATATCCTACTGACTTGCTCCCTTCATTTATTAACCCTTTCCCTCATACAACAATTCTGTAGCAGAAGACTGAAAACATATTTTGTCAAAAAATAGAAAATCTCTGTAATTGAGAATGGATAACCTGTCTAAAGTGGAAAACATTGTGGCAAAAGGAGAAATTGCTTGTTTTGAGCAATTTCTTCTTTTGTCACTATGTTTTCAAAAGGCCGTCTGTTGTAGAGGCGTCAGAAAGCGTCTTTATGAAGGAAAGGGTTTTTAAAAAAAAATCCCACATACAGATCTTGCCAAAAATATGAATCTTTTCTCTAAATGAAAGTTTAATAATTTAATAAAAAAAAAAAAGTTGAAAACATTGTGGCAAAAGGAGATATTGCTCATTAGGAGCCACTTCTCATTTTGTAACAATGTTTTCATAAAGCATCAGCCGAGGAAGTGTCAAAATGTGTCTCTATGAGAGAAAGTGTTCAAAACAAGATAAAGAGAAAAAAAATCACAAGAAAGGAATTGAAGATATTTGGACAAATGAATTCATATTTTTGTAGTAATGAAAAACGTCATAAAGAAATCCTGATATAAGAAATTCAGGTGTGGCTGTTCCAGACTTGATTATATTTTCGAGATCAATGCTTCTTTTCCCACCAAATATTTTGATAACTGCAAAGGTCCTGTTTGACCTTTCCCACATATAGTTGCTTGCTGGCATTTTTGCAGCAGAATACTTTTGAAACTATTGTGATAAAAGGAAAATTGCTCAAAAATATCCATTTCTCCTTTTGTCTCAATGTTTTTGACATATACTATGATTTAAAGAGTTTTTCTATACTTTTGCCTATATGTTTTCAAAGTTGTCTGCTACAGATTTATTGAATGTGGGAAATTTCCAAGAATTTCAAAACCACAAATGATTTTAACGTGGGTCACATTTCACACTTTAGTCACAAAGAACGTCTTAAATCAAAATAGAGATATAATGATTACAAGAAATTTGTTATTGTCCCACAAGAGTGACGTAATAGTTATTTTGTTTCAAATTTGAGTTTTTTTCTTTATTAACCCTTTCCCTCATATAGACACTTTCTGACGCCTCTGCAGCAGACAGTTTTTTGAAAACATAGTGATAAAAGAAGAAATTGCTCAAAACAAGCAATTTCTCCTTTTGCCACAATGTTTTCCACTTTTAATCATAGGTTATCCATTCAATTATAGAGATTTTCTATTTTTTACAAAATATGTTCAAAGTCGTCTGCTGCAAAATTGTCGTATGAGGGAAAGGGTTAAGGGGAAAGTAATAACTACATGACATTTTATATTACCATAGTTCATCCATGATTATTTTATGCTTATTTGACATCTATTTTGTGTTCCCATAGTATGTGTTGAGCACTGATTTGTTTTCTTATATTTAGTGCCTTGTTTTATTCACCTGTTATAATGCTATTTGTGTATAAAGGTCTATTATTTCAAATCAGATGTCTCCTTTAAAAACTTGTGAGCAATATATGAGCCGTTCCTCGAGAAAACCATTATTGAGGAAGCATATCACCATAAACATGCTGCACAAGCTTACCTGGATAGACCCTTTTCGCCGCCTGTGGATTTTCTGTTTCAGGAATCATTTCTCTGAACCTCTTTCCCCCCCGAGCCGGAATGTGTCGGCCCAGATTAGCCTGCACAGATTGCACACTGATCTAGGTCGATACGTTATGCAGGGACCATGATGTTGGTTTTCTCGTGGAACGGGTCATATGTGTAATTAAAACGAACAGAAGAAGAATTAAGATGTATATTGTAGTATTAAAAGGAGAAATTTTTAACTTCCTAGGAGCCAGGTGTTGTCTGTATCTGGTTAACCCTTGCCCTCATACGACAATTTTGCAGCAGACGACTTTGAACATATTTTGTCAAAAAATAGAAAATCTCTACAATTGAATGGATAATCTATGACTAAAAGTGGAAAACATTGTGGCAAAAGGAGAAATTGCTTGTTTTGAGCAATTTCTTCTTTTGTCACTATGTTTTCAAAAAGCCGTCTGCTACAGAGGCGTCAGAAAGCGTCAATATGAGGGAAAGGGTTAAACATTGTGCCAAAAGTACATGTAGAATTTTTCTTATGGCACTCATGTTTTTTATAAATTGATTTATAGAGATTTTCCATATTTTTACCTGTATGTTTTCAAAAATGTCTGTTAAAGATATGCTGTTTATGGGAAAAGGTTTAGACATCTCCAACAGTGAATTTGCTTTCTTTTAAACAAACTCTCAAATCAAAACAATTAAATTTGAAGTTGTTTCTAGATACAGCCAGGATTTCTTAACCCTTTCTCTTTCTAGAGGCATCTGCAACAGACGACTGTAAAACACATGAGAATGAGAAATTTCTAGTAATGATCAATTTTTTCTTTATCACTTTGTTTTCAATTATTTTCTAATTTCTCTACATGAATTGAAATATTCTCTAAATACTGTGTTAACTTCTAAACTGTTGTTATGACAAAAAGTCTTGGTAGGGTGTTCTACTCTTGAGACCTAATATTACCAATTTCTCCTATTGTCACAATGTTTTCAAAAGTCAAAGCCTGCAGTTGAGATAAAATGCATCTGCATGGAAAATAAAAAATTGTCAGGATATTGTCAAGTTTTGGCAAGAAAATGGAATACTACATATTTAAAATTGAGTACTATTTGTTTTTAGCGATTGTCATATGTATCAAAGATCTGTGTATAATAATTGATAATGCTGAATATAATGCTCTGTATATAATAGTTACTTAAAATATCATAACATACAGAATTAGTTTAGTTATATTTATATCCTTTAGATGCGTCCCCCTTTTGACATGCTAGTCTTTTTTTTTAGCTCGACTTTTCGAAGAAAAGGCTAGCTATACTACTCGCGTCAGAGTTGGTGTCACACCTTGGTTAAGTTTTTTTTACCAATTCCCTTTTATGTCTAAACCATTACAGTTATTGCTTTGAAACTTACAACACGTATTCACCATCATTACTTCCATCAACAGACAAGAGTACATAACTCTGTTGAGGTTTTTGTAAGAATTATGGCCCATTTTTAGCTCCACTGGCGAGCTTATGTCATGGCGAATTGTCCGTCGTGCGTGCGTCTGTGTGTGCGTTAACTTTTTCCTTTAAACTACTTCTTCTCCCTAACCACTTGGCCAATTTGGTTGAAACTTCATAGGAAGCATCCTCTCAATGTCCTCTCTTAAATTCCTTCAAATTATTTTGATCCATCCATAATTCTGGTTTCCATGGCAACCCAAAGAAAAAAATAGTGAAAACTCAAAAAATCTTCTTTTCCGAAAGTGTCAGGCCGATTTTCAAATAATTTTGTAGAAATGTTCCTTGGGTGACCCTTTATTAGATTCCTTCAAGAAATGTTGATTGGGCGAAAAACATGGCCGCCAGGGGGCGGGGCTATTTTGCCTTATATAGCTATAGTGAAAACTTAAAAAATCTTCTTCTCCAAAAGTGTTCAGCAGATTTTCAAATAATTTTGTAGAAATGTTCCATGGGTGACCCTCTATTAGATTCCTTCAAGCCATGTTGATTGGTGAAAAAACATGGCTGTCACAGGGCGGGGCTATTTTGACTTATATGGATGGCTATAGTGATAAATTAAAAAACTTTCTTCTCCGAAAGTGTCAGGCCGATTTTTCAAATAATTTTGTAGAAATGTTCCTTGGATGACCCTCTATCAGATTCCTTCAAGCCATGTTGATTGGTCAAAAAACTTGTCCGCCAGGGTGGGCGGGGCTATTTTGCCTTATATGGCTATAGTGAAAACTTAAAAAATCTTCTTCTCCCAAACTGGTTGGCAGATTTCCAAATAATTTTGTAGAAATGCTCCTTGGATGACCCTCTATCAGATTTCATCAAGCCATGTTGATTGGTCAAAAAACTTGGCCGCCAGGGGGTGGGGCTATTTTACCTTATATGGCTAAAGTGAAAACTTAAAAAATCTTCTCCTCCGAAAGTGTTGGGTCGATTTTCAAATAATTTTGTAGAAATGTTCCTTGAATGACCCTCTATCAGATTCCTTCAAGCCATGTCGATTAGTTGAATGGCCCAGTGAGCAGGGCTATTTTGCATTATATGGCTATAGTGAAAACTTAAAAAATCTTCTTCTCCAAAAGTGTCAGGCCGATTTTCAAATAATTTTGTAGAAATGTTCCTAGGGTGACCCTCTATCATATTCCTTAAAGCCAAGTTGATTGGTAGGAAACTATGGCCGCCAGGGGGCGGGGCCTATATAGCTAAACTGAAGAGAAAACAAAATCAGGTGAGCTATTCAGGGCCATCATGGCCCTCTTGTTTTACTTAGAATTTCGGTTAAGTTTTTTGTACCAATTTACTTTTTAACTTGACTTTTCGAAGAAAAGGCTAGCTATACTACTCGCCCCGGCGTCGGCGTTGGTGTCACACCTTGGTTAAGGTTTTTGTACCAATTCCATTTTTTGTCAAAACCATTACAGATATTGCTTTGAAACTTACAACACTTATTCACCATCATTACCTCCATCAACAGACAAGAGTACATAACTCTGTCAAGGTTTTTGTAAGAATTATGGCTCTTTTTCAACTTACAATTGTTGTTAAGTTTATTGTACCAATTCCATTTTTTGTCAAAACCATTACAGATATTGCTTTGAAATTTACAACACTTATTCACCATCATAACCTCCATCAACAGACAAGAGAACATAACTCTGTCAAGGTTTTTGTAAGAATTATGGCCCTTTTTGACATAGACTTTTGGTTAAGATTTTTGTACCAATTCACTATTTTTCAAAACCATTACAGATATTGCTTGGAAACTTACAACACTTATTGATCATCATTACCTCCATCCACAGACAAGAGTACATAACTCTGTCAAGGTTTTTGTAAGAATTATAGCCCTTTTTCGACTTATAATTTTGGTTAAGTTTTTTGTACCAATTCCCTTTTTGTCAAAACCATAACAGATATTGCTTCAAAACTAACAACACTTTTTCGCTATCATTACCGACATCAACAGACAAGAGTACATAATTCTGTCAATTTTTTTTTAAAGAATCGTGGCCCTCTTTCGATTTAGAATTTTGGTTGAGTTATTCATACCAAATTAATTTATTTTCAAAACAATTAGAGATATAGCTTAAACACTAACATTATCTTTTTACCATCAATACCTCCACCAACAGCAAAGAGCGCATAATTCAGTGAAGGTTTTTGTAAGAACTAGGACCCTTTAACTTTTCTTATAAATAGTATGATAAAGTAATTGCATATCTGTACCACCCAAAATAGTCTTGTTTTATTGGCAAGCACGAAAAAGTCGAGCATGCTGTCCTCTGACAGCTCTTGTTTAATACATTGTGGGAAAGGGATGATATTGCTCCACAGCAAGCAACTCCTTCTTTCCCGGAGTTTTGAATGACTGTCTCTATTAAAGAAAGAATAACACATGACTTTTTAGGAATATAACAAATTCTTAACAGCCATTATTTGACTGCTGTCATTTGTTACATTAATAAGAGGGACAAAATGGCCCTAAAGCGATCATCTGAGTGATGGTATAGTAGCAAATATTCTACATAGAATTTAAATATTTGTACAATTTTTGATGAGTGCCACCTAGGGAGCATTTCATTGAAGTTTGGTTTAGATCGGACCAGTAGTTTTAGAGAAGAAGATTTGAACATACAACAGAAGACAGACAGTGAGTGGTCACAAAAGATCAACTTGAGCCGCCTGTTCATGTGACCTAAAAGGGTATAACAGTTTATTTTTGGTACTTTCAGAGCTTTGAAAACATGAGTATTTTCCACAAAAGTTCTCAGTTTCAAGGGTAAACTAATACATAGTATAGTCTTCCAATCCGGTGTTGGTACATATTCCACTGCCTTATCCCTATTTCTAACATATAGAAGGGTTATTATAATTCAATGATATTTAGGTGTGAAATTGTAATATGATGAGAAACAGATTTGGATAAAAGTTTGTCAGATTTTTAGAACACCAGAAGGAGCATTAATTGCTCATTCAGATCTAGTGATCTATTATGATCAATCGCTCTGTCCATTGCTAAAGTTTAGTTTCAAACAACATCTGCGCCTTAATGTTTAATCGCTCTGTCCATTGCTAAAGTTTAGTTTCAAACAACATCTGCGCCTTAATGTTTAAACAAAACTTCACAGGAATGTTCCTTTGGTGATCCTTATTTTAAAAAAAATCTCAATTCTGTGTAGAATTATGGTTGATACGGCATCAGCAAGGAGGGGAAATTCCAAAACTTTAAAACTGCTCTTCTCTGAATCTGCTGAACTGATTTCAAGATAATTCAAATGTTATGTTCCTTCGGTAACCTTCTACAAAAATTGTTAAAAATCATTTTGATTGGTCGTAAAACATGACATCAGAAAGGGGGTGAAATACTAAAAATTCTTCTCATCTGAATCAGCTTGACCGATTTCAAAATAATTGATATAAATGTCCCATAGGTAACCATCTACAAATATTGCTCTAGCCATAACGATTGGTTGAAAAACATGGCGGTCAGGAATCATCAGAAAAGGTGCAAAATAACAGAAATATTAAAGTTGACTCCTATGAAAGTGTTTGTCTGAGTTTAAGATGAATAAGCAGAAATATTGCGTCAGTGACCCTTTACTTAATTTGTTCATGCCATACTGATTGATTGAAAAACATAGGCTCAATCTGTCAGAAAAGGGATAAAAATGTTCTTCTTCCTTGAAAGTGTTTGTCATATGTCAAGATGATTTGGTTAAATTTATTCATACTTTATTAAGTGAATCTCTACAAGAAATTGTTAAAGACATTTTTATTGGTTGCAAAACATGGTTTCCAGATGACATCTGAAAAGGGGTTAAATGAAACTAGAGGGCCATGAGGTCCAGGAACGATCATCTGAGAATATGCTTTTTAAAACAAGATCAATACTTGCAGAACATTAAATTGTTTTGATCAATGCTACTTTTAAAAAGTGTTCCAATTTAAAGTGAATCTACTTTATAAGTGTAAAATGTTCCTATTCCTAGGTGCCACGTTTTATTTTAACCTCTATACTTTGTAAAGGGTATCCTTTGGTATATTTTTGCCAAATTATCTTGGAATCAACGTAGCACTTTGAAAGTTTTTAATTTTATTAATATTAACAAAGATAATAATAACAACTTTATTCTATGAGGCTGTCCAAATATTTCATGTGGGGGCCCAGAATATGCACTACATTATATACACAATGTTATACATACACGAGATATAAACAATATATTCATTTTCTGATGCCGTCACTGTTATGTTTTTTCATAATTCCAAATGGTTAGAACCGTTTTTGCAGTCATCTGACGAAAACTTCTTCAAACTTATGTTAGATTCAGACACGTGCCTTAAGACAAGATTTGAGCCGTACCACGAGAAAACCAGTATTGTGGACTCTGCGTAATGTATCGACCCAGATCAGCCTAAGCATGTGGCACAGGCTAATCCGGGCAGACACTTTTCATTTCTTGTGGATTTTCTGTTTCAGGAATCATTACTCTATACCTCTATCCCGCTGAGATGGAATATGTGGACGGCGCAGGCTGATCTGGGTCGATACATTTCGCAGAGGCCATACTGTTGTTTTTTTCGCGGGTGGCTCATTTGTTTGATTGTGGGTTTTAAGCTGTTTTCAACATTATTTCAAGTATATCACGGCGACAGTATATTCATCCTCCCTGGGTAAATAAACCAGTACGAGGCTAGGATATGTACTTTGCTTTTAGAGAACAAATATTTCAAAATGTTGTCAATTAAGCCCCTTAACTGAACAGTTTTAGAAGAAGGGGCACTGCTTTCTGCCAAATTATCATCAAATCAGAGACAGACATAAGTTGTGTTATTTCACTCACTTTTTGATGCAACCTATTGGCCATGATTTTCAACCAATTTATATTGCTTAAACAATTTGTTGTAGGTCTTTTAAATAGACATTCTACCCAAAATGCCTTGAAATCAAACGAATAGATTCAGCTTAAGCAAAGAACATTTTTTCATAAAGAGGATCACCAAGGAAAAATCCTGTGAAGTTTGGCTGCAATGGACCCAGTGGTTTAACCCTTTCCCTCATATAGACGCTTTCTGAAGCCTCTGCAGCAGACGGCTTTTTGAAAACAGTGACAAAAGAAGAAATTGCACAAAACGTGCAATTTCTCCTTTTGCCACAATGTTTTCCACTTTTTGTCATAGGTTATCCATTAAATTATGGAGATTTTCTATTTTTTGACAAAATACATTCAAAGTCGTCTGCTGCAGAATTACCGTATGAGGGAAAGGGTTAAGAGATGTTGTTTTAAACCTAGACCAAAATCTCTCTCAACGAATGTAAAACTATTGGATAGAGTTGAAAGGAGAAATTGCATGTTTCGAGCAATTTCTCTTTTGGTCACAATATTTTGAAGTGTTCTGCTGCAGAGGTGCCAAAACGTGTCTACATATGGGAAAGGGTCAAAGAAATTGTTGACAATAATGGACACATGGTGATCACACTAGTTTGCCTGGAGTACTTTACAATTCTACTCAGATTTCAAGGTAACTTTGAGGACATGTTGCCCTCTGCAGAAATAGCTGACACTATTACGATTGGTTGAAAAATATGTCTGCAAGGGACTTGCCCTAGATCTAGTTACCAATGTTACTTTTGGGCAATTACTTATTAATTTTGGCTCTCCGCACCTTGTTTAGAATGCCCGATTACAAAATGTTCATTTACTCTGTTAATTACTTGCAGTTTCTTTCTTGTTCTTGATCAATATTTCTCCCACATTAGCAACTAATTCCATCACTCGTTCAATCAATTAAGCATCATCTTGGCCCTTGAAAATGTCACCCATTTATAGGTTGTGCAATTTGGAAAGGGACATTCTTGTTGTTCAAAGACAATTCATGTCTAGAAATATTTTCAAATACTAGCTGTATTAGACTTGTCCAACATCTTTGTCACCATGCAAGGATCATTTGAAAAGTGTGATATGACAACTATTGTGAATAAGAGGGCTATCGTGTTCCTGGATTCTTCACCCGAGTTGTGCAATGTGATTTATCATGCCAACCACAATAACACGTTTTGCGGTCAGGTAAGCTAATGAAAGAGGGCAGTATCGCTTCACTGTAATTTGGCAAACATTAACTCACTTTTGCCATATAATACAAAACAGCTTCGCCATCTTGCGGCCATGTTTCTTTTACCAATCTACATGGCAAGGATGAATCTCATACAGGGTCACCCAGGAAACATTTCTACAAACATATTTGGAAATTGGCTTCATACTTTTGAAGAATATTTTTATAAAACCTTTTACTACGACCATAAAAGACAAAACAGCCCGGCCCCTGGTGGCCGTTTTTTTTTACCAATCAACATGGCTTGAAGGAATCTGAGCGTCACACAAGGAACTTTTCTACAAAGTTATTTGAAAATCGGCCTGTCACTTTTCTGAGAAGAAGATTTTTAATGTTATAGCCATATAAGGCAAAACAGCCGTCCCGTAGCAGAGATGTCTTTTGACCATTCAACATGACCTGAAGGAATCTGTTAAAAGGTCACCCAAGGATCATTTCTGTACAATTATTTAACAAGAGGGCCATGATGGCCCTGGAAACGCTCACCTGATTTTTTTTTCCACTTTAGCTATATACGCCCCGCCATCTGGTGGGCATAGTTTCCAACCAATCAACTTGGCTTGAAGGAATCTGATAGAGGGTCACCCTAGGAACATTTCTACAAAATTATTTGAAAATCGGCCTGACACTTTTGGAGAAGAATATTTTTTAAGTTTGCACTATAGCTATATAAGGCAAAACAGCCCCGTCCCCCTGGCGGCCATGTTTTTCGACCAATCAACATGGCTTCAAGGAATCTGATAGAGAGTCACCCAAGGAACATTTCTACAAAATAATTTCAAAATCTGCCAACCAGTTTGGGAGAAGAAGAATTTTGAAGTTTTTTTCATTTCGTTGCCATAGAAACCAAAATTCTGCATGGATCCCAAAAATTTGAAAGCATTCTGGTGAGGTCATTGAGAGGATGCTTTCTGTGAAGTTTCATCCCAATTGACCCACTGGTTACTGAGGAGAAGATGTTGAAGATTTTTTAAGTTTTCACTTTGGCCATATAAGGCAAAATAGCCCCGCCCCCTGGCGGCCATGTTTTTCAACCAATCAACATGGCTTGAAGGAATCGGATAGAGGGTCACCCAAAGAACATTTCTACAAAATTATTTGAAAATCGGTCTGACACTTATGGAGAAGATTTTTTAAGTTTTCACTATAGCCATAAAAGGCAAAATAGCCCCGCCCCCTGGTGGCCATGTTTTTTACCAATCAACATGGCTTGAAGGAATCTGATAGAGGATCACCCAAGGAACATTTCTACAAAATTATTTGAAAATCGGCCTGACACTTTTGGAGGAGAAGATTTTTTAAGTTTGCACTATAGCCATATAAGGCAAAATAGCCCCGCACCCCTGGCGGCCATGTTTTTCGACCAATCAATATGGCTTGAAGGAATCTGATAGAGGGTCACCCAAGGAACATTTCTACAAAATTATTTGAAAATCTGCCAACCAGTTTGGGAGAAGAAGAATTTTGAATTTTTTTTCATTTCGTTGCCATGGAAACCAGAATTCTGCATGGATCCCAAAAAATTTAAGGAATTCTGGTGAGGACATCATATCACGGCGGCCAGTTCAACTATGTGTTTCCTGGCTTTCTCACACCGGTACCCCACACAACATACTTTCCAAGCAACTTGCTTCTTTTCCATTTAGACCGTTAGTCCTTTGGTGAAAGAAGAATGACACCTGTCACAGTGACTTTTGTCCAGCGACGGAAAGAATGTTGGCAGATGTGCATAGATCACAAGAACTTAAAATCTAGCATGCACATTTCCTTATTTATCTATCCCTCTTTATAGTTTTATTTGAACGGCCAGGTGACACATGTGTTCAGTGGAGAACACTTGACATATTCTGTGGTCTTGAAGGTCTGCAGATTTATAGTATGTAGGAAAAGGTTAAGAATAAACTCTTTGAGAATACAAGACAACCTTTGTGCAGTTTTCATACAGTTTTTTAATATTATTTATATTTGTATAGTACATAAAACTGTTAAAGTGTAAAAATAAACTTGTCCGTCCCTACATTTTTAATGTCTTTCATTCTTTAACATACTGTTTAAACTCTGAAAATCTAAAACTACAGATATAAAACTGTTTTATATTTTCATCCACAGCATACATGCACCAGATGAAGATAAAAGAGAAGAAAATCAAACCCTATATTGTTGGGATTCAAAAGAGTTTCAATGAACAACATGAATTTGGATCAGATACTATGGATGAGCACACATTTCAATTTGACCTTCCTGGTGCATGGCTAATATATTCACATTTTGCTTTGTCACAATACTTACAAAAGTACTTGGCTAGTAAGGCTGAACTGTTTCCCACATATGACTAATCTGAAGCAGACAACTTTAACAAAATCTGTCAACCAACGTTTAATTTTGTAATAGAGTTGTACAAATTGTGTCAAAAGGAGACATTCCTCATTATGAGAAATTTCTACTTTTTGCCACAATGTTTTTTGAAGTTGTCTACTGCTGTTGCATCAAAAAGTGGGAAAAGGGGTAAAAGGCCATCAGCACTATGAAGAGAGTTAATTTATTATGTTGAAGAAAAGATATAACATTTTTATGTACAAGTATTCACTCAAATTTTCAGGGTTAAAACTGAACCCATAACCAGATAGGCTGTTTTTAACTCTTCCAACTTGAAAACATCTGAACAAATTGAAAGGGTTCGCACCAATTAAAGTCAATATCGGTAACAGGAAAATATATTATGGAAAAAGCAAAAATTTGCCAAAACCAAAAAAAAAAATTCCCATTCCCAGAATGTTTTCTTCAGTCTGCGAGTCACCAGTCACCAGCTGCAGTCCAAATATGTCAGTTTTATCCAGGGTAGGGTCAAAAATCATCTTATACATATTAATAATGATATAGTTTTATTTGTTTATGAAATTCTGTACACACTTAATATTTAACAAAATAAAATCTTTCAATCCAGTTAACATAGTTTGCAAATAAGTCATAGTATATTTTCTATGATTTACTATTTTATCATATGCCGTGTAACATATTAATTTAACCCTTTCCCTCATATAGACGCTTTCTGACGCCTCTGCAGCAGACGGCTTTTTGAAAACATAGTGACAAAAGGAGAAATTGCACAAAACGTGCAATTTCTCCATTTGCCACAATGTTTTCCTCTTTTTGTCATAGGTTATCCATTCAATTATGGAGATTTTCTATGTTTTGACAAAATACGTTCAAAGTCGTCTGCTGCAGAATTGTCGTATGAGGGAATGGGTTAAGGAATCTTTATGGATGCATAAATGACCATTGAAGACTCGGATGAGCCTGCGCATGACCGCAGTAACAACAGAGCATTAACTGTCTGCTACCACTAAACAATTCTAGAAGTGTGGCTCCTGTCGTCTTACACGGACACACATGTATGTATTTCTTAATACGAGCAGCTTCAAAAACATTTTTAAGAATTCAGTTATAACAAGATGCGAGTCAAATCACATGAAATGACCTTTGAAGTGTTTTAACCCTTTACCTCATACGACAATTGTCAAAAAATAGGAAATCTCTATAATTGAATTAATTACCAAAGTGGAAAACATTGTGGAAAAAGGAAAAAAAGCTCTTTTGATCAATTTCTTCATTTGCCACTATGTTTTCAAAAAGCTGGCTGCTGCAGAGGCGTCAGAAGGTGTCTATATGAGGAAAAGGGTTAAATTAATCCCAATCAAATTACGAACTTGTAAGGTTGGTTTTTGGTAAAAACCCTTTCCCAAATACAGCAAATCTGTAGCAGAAGACTTGGAAAACATACCAGATTTATTTTTGGAAACTCCCTTTTAATGAAAGTACAAGATTGAAAAGAGTTGAAAACATGAGTAACAAATGGAGAAATTGCTCGTTTTGAGAAATTTCTTCTTTTTTCATCATGTTTTCAAAAAGCCGACTGCTGCAGAGGCCTCAGGTAGCATCTATATGAGGGAAAAGGTTAAACATTCTCTTTCGGGTACAAGGATACCTTTTTGACTACATGGCAACCAGTGAAGATCCTGATCAAACCACATAGAAACACAGGCTGATCTGAATGTTAAGTCATAACAAATTGCGATGTAGCCCTTACATCAGTTTTGCATAAGATTATTAATTACCTAACATTCAGATTGATTTTAACCCTTTCCGACATGCAGACATATGTTGTGCAGTTGCAGCAGACGACCTATGAAAAATGTGCAGCTATAGGACAAATTTGCTATTAATGAGCAATATATCCCTTTGTCTGAATGTTTTCTACTCTATTTGATTATAATTTCATTTACAGACATTTTCCACACTTTCACCCAGAATTTTTCAAAAGTCATTTGCTGCTGATGTGTCATAATCATTCTTATCTAAGGGTTGCAGTCAGATTTTTTATAACCCTTTCCCACATACAACAATTCTGCAGCAGACGACTTTGAACGTATTTTGTCAAAAAATGGAAAATCTCCATAATTCAATGGATACTATGTCAGACTAAAAGTGGAAAACATTGTGGCAAAAGGAGAAATTGCACGTTTTATGCAATTTCTTCTTTTGCCACTATGTTTTCAAAAAGCTGTCTGCTGCAGAGGCGTCTATATGAGGGAATGGGTTAAAGATTTCTTTCATGAATATTTGGTATATATTGTTTTTACAAGAAAGTTAGTTGAAGAAGAGAAGACAGTAAGCTCCAGACTATTTGTAATGGATTGGGAAAGATTATTCATCTTTCAACATGTTAAACCCTTTCCCACATATAGACACATTTTGAAGCCCCTACAGCAGACAACTTTTGGAATTATTGTGGCAAAAGGGGAAATTGCTCAATAGCGTAATTTCTCCTTTTGCCACAATATTTTTACCTTTATTCAATAATTATAGGTTTTTTTTAACCATTTCCCACCTATAGATGCATTTCGACACATTTGCAACAGACGACTTTTGAAAACATTATCACAAAAGGAGAAATTGCTCAAAACGAGCAATTTCTCCTTTTGCCACAAAGTTTTCAACTTTTTACAGTAATTATACCTGATATTTCCCTTTCCCACTTGCAGACGCATTCCGACGCATTTGCAGCAGACGTCTTTTGAAAACATAGTGACAAAAGAAGAAATTGCACAGAACGTGCAATTTCTCCTTTTGTCACAATGTTTTCCACTTTTTGTCATAGGTTATCCATTTAATTATTGAGATTTTCTATGTTTTGACAAAATATGTTCAAAGTCGTCTGCTGCAGAATTGTCTATGTGGGAAAGGGTTAAGAGATTTTCCATATTTTTGTGTAGCTATTTTCAAAGTTGTCTGCTGTATGTGGGAAAGGGTTAATGAAGAATTTTCATAATATAGTCTAGATAGTTTTGAAGTAGTCTGCTGCAGATTTGATGTATGTGGGAAAGGGTTAATAGTTAAAATACAACATGAGCGCTGCTCTAAACAGTGATTTTTTACTAAAAAATGGGGAGACAACTCAGCAATGAAGGAAAATTGAGTTACTGTTCTTGTACCGTATTTCCTATCATTGAACTTTGGATGAATTTTCTTAAGAAGGGGTTTGATACTGAGGAAGTTGTGCTCTGGACAAGAAATTGTAATAAGGATGCCAACAAAAAGTTGACTGTAATGGCTAGCGAGCTAAAAAATAAGATTGTTCAACATGTTGATAATATGTTAACACTTTTCAAAATACAACAAATCTGCAGCAGGTGACCTTGAAAACATCTATGTAAAAAGAAAGAACATCAACAAATATAAGTATAATCCTTTAATAGAGTTGCAAACATTGTGGCAAAAGGAGAAATTTATCAATATGAGCATTTCTTCCTTTTGCCACAATGTTTTCACAAATTGTCTGCGGAAGAGGCATCAAAATGCTTCTACATGTGGGAAAGGGTTCAAGGAAAGAGAACAGTACATAGGAATCATCTGTGATTTCTGTGGACAAAAAATATTATGTATCAAGCAAAAATAAAATACCTTTGGCACAGAAAAATTCTGAATCAGTTTTTTTTCCACTTCAATTCCAGTTATGAAAACATGATCAGTTTAATCATTCTTAATGTATTTTCTTCTTCAATGTAAGTGATCGTAATTGAAAAACTGTATCGTCAATATTTCAGAATTTTGAAATCTTGAAAAGCAGTGCTAAAATTAAACTAACCAAAGGACAATTATGACCAGTGTAGATCCAGATCACACCTCCACAGTCTGATCTTGATCTGCATTGTTTGCGAGTCAGTCACAGAAGGCTTGAATAAACTAGCAACAAACAGTGTGTATTGGATGATCTACATTTGTCATATATATGTTCGCCAATGTTGGTATTCCTGGAACACAGCTCAAGTACAAAAGGCTATAACTCCATTTTGTTATTAAGTGTTTTTACAACTGTTATGCTCTAAGTAGTCTTTGATATTGAACAGTTTTAATTCATTCACTTGTAAAAATAAAAAGCACATGCAATAGTATCAAAAATAATGGAAATATCAGACTTTTGCATAAATACTGATACAGAATAAATTAAGGGATTATATATTCTTTATGATTTTACAAAGATGGTAAAACACAAAAACATTATTATATAATAAAAATGTCGAACAATCTAATGTATATTAACTGTCCAACGTTCATACCTTAATCTTTTTGCCATATGCAGAGGCATTTTGATGCACCTGCAGCAGACAACTTTCGAAAACAGTGTTTCCGTTGCTCATAGTGAGCTTTCTCTTTATGCAATAACTCTTTTCTTCAATTAAACTTTTTTTAATTTACACATTTTGTCAAGATGACTTTTCAAGGTCATCTGCTGTAGATTTATTACATGTGGAAAAAGGTTAACTGTTTTTCTGATATAATATCTAGAGTAGTCTGCTGTAATAAAAAAAAAAAACCTGCAGGACAAAAATCTGAACTATATTTTCAAACATTGTAGGAAGAGCAGAAATGGGCTATTTTATTGTTTGCTGCAGACCAGAACAAATCCTCAGTAGGAAGGAATGACTTAAAACATTTTCAAGAAAGAAAGATATGGAGAAATCTGCATCAAATTCATTTCTGTATTATTGTTGGAAGAAGAAAAACTGCTCATGACAAGCAATTAACCCTTTCCCACACATAAGGAATCTGAAGCAGACATCTTTGAAAACAATACATTAGAAACTATGGTTGGAAAAGGAAAACTGCTATGAGAAATTTTCCTTTCCCCACAAATAATGTCAAAATGTGTCTGCTTGTCAGATATGGTCAATCATTTCCCAATGTTGTGACATTTTGTTCCCGTTATTCTCAAATTTTCAAAAGTGAAGGTGTAAAGTGTGCTATATTAGAGAAATGGTTAAAGAAACAGGTTCTTATATTGTTCAATTAATTCAATAATTTTTTTGTTCAAGATTTTACAGCAGTTTTGCATGTAGCTGTAATAAAGTAGTTTGCCATTTTATTTATAGGATGCTGACATGAGGTAGTCGAGGGGATGAACTATTAAGCCGCAACAAGCTTTAAAAAATAAGCCAAAATTGACTTTATAACCCTTTTCCCTACATGATAGACAACAAAACAAAAGTCTGCTGTCAATGAAGAAAAAAAATTACGTTAATCAAGCAATTTATAATAGCGAAGGAAAAGAGGCATCATCAAGGTAACGGTGGTTATTAGCTGCGACAACTACATCTCACAGATTTACTATGCATCTGGCAAAAACTCATGAGCCCTGCCAGGCAGTCATCAGGGTTTTATAGGTAATGATCCCTGCCAGGCAGTCATCAGGGTTTTATAGGTAATGATCCCTGCCAGGCAGTCATCAGGGTTTTATAGGTAATGATCCCTGCCAGGCAGTCATCAGGGTTTAATAGTTAATGATCCCTGCCAGGCAGTCATCAGGGTTTTATAGGTAATGAGTTTTGCCAGGCAGTCCTCAGGATTTTGTTGAATAACAGTGAAGACACTGGAGGGCATGTACATGCACAGTCTCACTAGATCCTTCAGTAAATCAGCCCTAGCTGTAACTTCCCACACAGTACAATCAAAATGTGGTTTGAAGCCTTTAACCACTTACCTCATACAACAAATCTGCAGCAGACAACTTTGAAATCATCTAGGCAAAAATATAGAATATCTCTATAAATAAAAATTAAATTATTGAATAGAGTTGAAAACACTTTTGCCAATAGTGAAAATTGCTCATTATGAGCAATTTTCCTTTTGCTAGAATGCTTTCAGAAGTCATCGACTGCAGATATGTAAACATAAGTCTGTTTGAAGGAGAGGGTTAGACTGTTATGTGAAGCCCTTAATGAGGTACCTTTCCTAATGTATGACATGACTCGAATGTAACTTACAAAAAGTCAATTTTGTGACATTATTTACCCATTACTTTCTTTGCAGAAAAAAATCCAACAATCGTCTGCTGCATGTACATCAAAAGGTGTCTCTATCACAGAAAGGGTAAGCCCTTGACCCGATACAGACAACTTCCGTTACCTGTGCGGCAGACAGCTTTACAAACGTTGTTGGAAAAGGAGAATCACCTAAATACTAGCCGTGTAGCACATAGACCTGAGCCTATGACGACGAAAGTCACAATTTTAACCTTTACTGCTTCTTATATCGTCTTCTTTCTGTTTCTTCTGTTTAGCTTTTCATCCAGTCACACCCATCTATTATATCTAGTCAACTCAGTCTAATAGACCTCAAAAGAAGTCAGTTATAGAATCAATTCATCATGTCCTTTCTACATTGGTTTTGAATTTCAATCCGTCGGTCGTCATTTAAGACATATTTACAGTGTTGTTTACTGGAAGATAGAGTGCTCAGCTAATGCGTTGATGAGCTCACTTTATACAAATGGAATGAGTAGAGAACCACAGGACTTCAAACATATCGGGACTGCCGCCATCTTACACTGGCCTGAATGGAGAAGAAAAGTACAGTATAATGTATTGCATTAACCCTTTCCCTCATACGACAATTCTGCAGCAGACGACTTCGAACGTATTTTGTCAAAACATAGAAAATCTCCATATTTGAATGGATAACGTTACTATGACAAAAAGTGGAAAACATTGTGGCAAAAGGAGAAATTGCATGTTTTGTGCAATTTCTTCTTTTGTCACTATGTTTTCAAAACGCCGTCTGCTGCATAGGCGTCAGAAAGCGTCTATATGAGGGAAAGGGTTAACACTTTCCAACATGCATGTTGATGGGTTTGTAGTAGATGACTTTTGAAAACATTGTTCATTTGTTCAGGAAGATTCCCAATGGTGATCTCTCTGATATTTCCTTAGTTATCTGTTCCAGATTGTTTCCATGTCAGGAAGATAGAATGTCTTATTCTGAGTCATATGGCTTTGCAAATATCTGATGTAATCAACACAAACCAGGTTTTTTTTAAAACGCTTAACCCTTTCCCTCATACGACAATTCTGCAGCAGAGGGCTTTGAACATATTTTGTCAGAAAATAGAAAATCTCTTTAATTGAATGGATAACCTATGACTAAAAGTGGAAAACATTGTAGCAAAAGGAGAAATTGCTCGTTTTGAGCAATATCTTCTATCGTCACTATGTTTTCAAAAAGCTGTCTGCTGCAGAGGCATCAAAAAGCGTCTATATGAGGGAAAGGGTTCATATTACCTGTATCAAGGAAAGGAAAAAACCTTTTTCCTCTTGTAAACAGATTTTAATATCTCTGGCCCTGTTGAGCTCACCTGTTGTATGAGGGAAATGGTTAACAAACAACATTGCTTGAAATATAACTATGAGGTGTCATCCAAGGAACAATTGAACAAAATAATTTGAAAATCAAGCTAAAATTGTCTGAGGAGCCATATAAGGCAAAACCACCAAGCCCCCTAGAGGCCATCTTTTTGACCAATCAACTTGGCTTGAAGGAATCTGGGTCCGAAACTATAAAGCTCTGAAAACGTTCTCGGTGCTCAGAAATGAACTCCATGCTCCAAATAAGGCTTCTGATTGGTTAGTTTGCAGACAATTTGCTTCTGACCAATCAGATACTTGAGCACTAATTAAACTTTTATAATTTTGGAGCCTGGTAGAGGCTCACAAAATCATTTGAATTGGTCTTCAAAAATGGCCAACCAGATTCGGAGAAGATTTTTGGTTGCCATGGATCCAAAGGTCTTGAAGGAATTCAGGAGAGGACAAAGGGTGGATGCTACTTATGAAGTTTAGTCCCAATTGGCCCAGTGGTTACTGACGAGAACTTGTTTGAGGCTAAAGATTAAAGCATTGACAGATTGGCAATATCTAAAGCTTGACTGACTGACAGACTTACCTTTTGATTTTATCTTTGGCCCTGTTTAAGTCGGAGTCTGACAGAGTCAAACCACCTAATTTTTCTATTATTCCTGTAACCAGCTGATCTGCGATGCCCGGACATGACCTTTCTGCAAGGTCAAACGCATTCTTCAACTCCTCTGCCGCCTCGGTTCTTTGCATAGGTCTGCCAGTTCTTCTGTATTCTTCTTTATAATCCTCTTTCAGCTACAAAACAAGACAATGGAACATCCATGAATACCAGGTTTTCCACTGGGGTTTATTTAATGATAAAACAATATAATTGCTGTGCAGGATACGAATAAGCGGACACATAGGCAGACGGATCGATAATGGGAAAGTCTATTTTAAGGAATAAGAGGCTATTCAATATAAATGAATATATATCTTTACCCTTTACATCTATATTTGGACATGGTGATATAGCAGGTCCAAACATAAATTTGGTTTGCAGAGAATGAATCCAATGGAATTCATTATTGTACCTAATCTTGTTAGATGACCTCTTTATAACAACCAAGTTAGAAATAAGATTTACACCTGACACGCAATTTTTCTTTCAGTAACAGCGACCTTGACCTTAATCAGAACCACATTTATTGTTTTAACCAGACTAATTGTCAGGTCATCATTTACCCTTTCCCATATAGACGCTTTCTAACGCCTCTGCAGCAGACAACTTTTGAAAACATTTTGGTGAAAGGAGAAATGGCTTAAATCAACTTTTTTCAGTTATTATACCTACAATTATATAGATTTTCCATATTTTAGAATAGACATTTTCAAAGTCGTCTGCTGCAGATTTGTTGTATGTGGGAAAGGGTTAACAAATATGTTGAACTATTTGAAATTCCAACAAGAGAATCATGATTTTCTTATATAGCTCACTTGGTTTAATAGAACTTCAATAGAAGTAACATACTTCTATGTTGTGATATAATAAAGTACTATACTGAGCAAGTCCCATATTTGGCTGATTGAGTTATGGAGGTATGGGGTGACCTTGGTTTATACTGATGACCTTAAGGTACATTAACCCTTTCCCACATACATGTACAAAAAAAAAAGTAGCAGATGACTTTGAAAACATCTAATCAAATATGTGAAAATTCTCCATTAATGACAATTTAATTATTAAATATTGTTGAAAACATTGTGGCAAATGGTGAAATTGCTCATCTTGAGCAATTTCACCTTTGCAACAAAGTTTTAAAAATTCGTCTGCTGCAGAGGCGTCTGAAAGCATCTATAATAATAATAATAAAGACTTAATTTATAGAGGCAGCACATTATGGTTTACCCAGTCTTCCATGTGGGCCTCTATATGTGGGAAAGGGTTAACTATATATATGTACAATGTATTTCCTATGTAAAACATGTGCCCCTGGGGTTTTGTTTAACTCTTTTCCTCATACAGATGTTTTCTAACGCCTTACCAGCAGACAATTTCTGAAAACATTGTGACTAAATGAGCAATTTCTCCTTTCGCAAGGATGTTTTCAGTTCAATTCAATTATTAAAATTTTTCATTTACAGTCAGTTTTCATATTTTCGTCTATCGCCTGCTGCAAATTTGTTGTACATGGGAAAGACTATTACCCAAGTGAAATAGTACTAGACATGAAAATCTGGTAATATCAGAGCTCAAGGTAAGGGGCATATTGCATGTTATAACATCCTTCTTTGTCCCTCTTACCCTATGGTATAGGTATTCAAAGGAATCGTCTCATTGAGTTGATTCTTTTAAGTACCCACATCATAGGTTTGGATGATTAATAAGAGATATTGGGGGGAAAAGAGCTGTATACCTCTCGTTATTTGACCCATGCAGTATAACATTTTATATCACATTGCCAACACACATTTTAAAACCTGTCATCCAAATTTCAGTCCATGTATATGTCAGGAAATTGATTGATTGGGGTTTAATGCTGTTTTTAACAAGGACAGTGTACTGTATTATGTCTGTTGTCAATTAATTTACACAATAACAAAAACTATGAAACAGACGCATCTTTTTATCAATTTCTCTAAAGTAAAAATGTTTTCCAGTCCTCTGATGTTTATGTCAACAGTTGTTGGCTTCAAAGGAAAGTTACATATTCCAAAACAGTTGCCATAGTTACCTGTACAAGTAAAGGTAAGATCGCTGTTGTTAAGCTTGCTGATAGTTGCGGTTCGTTACCCATGGACATCGGACGTTGAGGCTTTTGAGCTACAGCCGGCTGAAAATGAATAAAAACAAATCATCATATTTTTGTTAAATTACAAACCATTTTCCTCGTCATCAAACATGGTCCACATATTTTGAATACATGATCATGTGAAATAACAAATTAAAATCTTACATTATACCACTCCGTTTTAAATGAAATACAGGTTAAAATTAGTTCAATTTAAGATAAAAAAAAAAAAAGAGGAAAAAGCATAAAAAGCATGCATAATTAGCTGATTAGTTTAAAACTAGCTGTTTGATTCAATTATTCACAAGAATATTAACATTAGTTTCATAAGACTAACATGTTATCCTAATCAATGTTCGCCAAATAACCTTTTCATAAGACTAACATGTAATCCTAATCAAGGTTTGCCAAATAGCTTTCAAAATTTAAAACCAGTTAAATAAATGTCTTTCATTGATTGTAATAAAGTACTATTTAATATTTTCATTCTTCCAATCTGAATTGATCAATCCGAAAGAAAGAGGCTACAATCCCGACAAAGGATTTTGAGGATAAGCAGAAAACATCAAGAGAAAGGATAAATCTGCTTTTGTTTCATCAGTTCATCTTTTGTCCCCAATTATGTTTGCCAATGTTGTGATCAACAGGTCTCATAAGTCAGCTGAATCAGAAAACTGGCTAACATTCTGTATTAACCCTTTCCCTCATACGACAATTCTGCAGCAGACGACTTTGAATATATTTTGGCAAATAATGAAAAATCTCTTTAATTGAATGGATAACCTATGACTAAAAGTGGAAAACATTGTGACAAAAGGAGAAATTGCACGTTTTGTGCAATTTCTTCTTTTGTTACGATGTTTTCAAAAAGCCGTCTGCTGCAGAGCCGTAAGAAAGCATCTATATGAGGGAAAGGATTAAGAGGATTTTCTCAACTTCCAATGTATGCTTTTACAATGTACAAAAGTATTTAATTCTAAATAAAATTTAATGTCTTTAAATAAAAATAAAAAAATCATACATTTTACATTTCCCAACACTATTATAAATATGTTCCTGCCCAAACCATGCAAACATCAACCTTTGTCCAACCAAATTAACCCTTTCCCACTGTTCACACTTTACGTCTGCAGCAGACGACTTTTGAAAACATTGTGACAAAAGGAGAAATTGCTCAAAACAAATAATTTCTCCTTTTGCTACAAGGTTTTCAACTACATATATATTTAATAAAGAAACCTTAGTTAATGTAGAATTTTTATATTTGTTGTCAATAGGATTTCGAAGTCATCTGCGGCAGAATGTTTGTAGGTGGGAAAGAGTTAAATCCTTATAAGACCTCCAAACCCTTTGTTGTTGGTGTGTTGCGAGTAGTCTGAAGAATTGTCTCACACTCGTATGCATCAGACAACTTTAGAGCAATTTCTCCTTTTGCAAGAATGTTTTCTACTATATCAAATAATTACATTTATACTCTCATGTATGAATATTTTACTCATGTTTTGCTAAAATGTTTTGCTATAGATTTGTAGATGGGGCAATGGGTTTATAAGAGATATTATTTTAACCATATCCAACATATTGACAATTTTTGACGCCTCTGCAGCAGACGACTTTTGAATACATTGTGGTAAAAGGATAAATTGCTCAAAACAAGCAATTACCCCTTTTGCCACAATGTTTTCAACTTTTTTCAGTTATAAAACTTTCATTTATGGAGATTTTCTGTGTTTTGGCTAGATGTTTTCTACTGTCTACTGCAGAATCGCTGTATGTGGAAAAGGGTTAAAAATAAATTTATTTAAGATCCAATAATCAACATTTTGCCACATGCAAGCTTTGACCCAACCACAGCAGAAAACATTTGATAATATTGTGGCAAAGGGAGAATTTGCATTTTGTATGACATCACATGGATGTTCAGTCATATACAGTATTCTTCTACACCAATCAAAAATTAAAGCATGACTAAGTTATTATATAGAAATAAATATATAAGGCAATCAATTCATGCAAAAAAAAGCAGGCATAACAAATAGACTAGGTTTCAAATAAGAAATTGTAACCCAGTAAAACTGAATATCCGGCAAGGATTAACTATCAAATGTGTTATATTTTATGTAAATAAAACTAATGTAAAATATGTAAGCAAAACCATAATTTATAGTAGAAACTTACAATAATAACCAAAATATAATAGACACTTACAATAAAACTATCAATTTATACTCAACAAATGATTTAATTGAAAAGCTTTGTAACAAACTTAACCCTTTACTTTATATAGACGCAGATGGCTTTTTGAAAACATAGCGACAAAAGAAGAAATTGCTCAAAACGAGCAATTTTTCCATTTGCAACAATGTTTTCCACTTTTAGTCATAGGTTATCCATTCAATTATAGAGATTTTCTACTTTTCGACAATATGTGTTCAAAGTCATCTGCTGCAAAATTTGTCGTATGGGGGAAAGGGTTAAGGACCATAATGCAGCTCCAACAGGGCTTCAGCTAATATAAAACTCAAGATGCACATCTTAAGATGCTGACAAAAATTCCTGTAAAGTTTCATGACCGCAACTCTTAACACTAAATTATGTGATAGGACCTATGTACATCTCTGCCAAAACAATAATATTATGTCACCCATATTTATGGGGGTTGGGGAGACAATATAAATGCACAATGCAATATAATGTAAAGATATATATATTAGTGATCTCGAAAGATTTACATAGTTTCAAAGTGCAATAATGAAAACAATGTATAAAATGCAGAACGAAAATATTGACCATTTACTTTAACCCTTTCCAAAATATGACAAATCTGGAGGTGATGACTTCGAAAACCATCCGGGTAAAAATATGTTATACCTCTTTAAATGAAAGTTTTATTAGAGAATAAAGTTGAAAACATTGTGGCAAATGGAAAATTGATCATCATGAGCAATTTCTCATTTTGCCACAATTTTTTCAAAAGTCATCAGAAAGCGTCTAAATGAAAATCACATTTCAATGCAAATTCCGTTAACCATTTCCCACAACAAATCTGCAGCAGAAGTCTTTAGAAATATCAAACATAAAAAAAAAAACTTTAAATTAAATTATAATTACTGAAGAGTTGAAAACATTGTGGCAAAAGGCGAAATTGCTCGTTTTGTGTTTTCAAAAGTCATCTTCTGCAGAAGCATGCGAAAAAGGGTTTAAGCTTATCTTTTCTAGGTCAGATTAATGACAAAATGTTAATTCTGCAATACAATTGCTTCAGTTATATTATCTTTTTTGTCATCCTTATAAATTATTCAAACCTGTAAAAACCAGATTTTGGGGGGGGGGAGGGGTTCATAAAATGGTTTTAAAGAGTAAAAGATTCAATACACATCAACCACTTTAATGTTACAACTTAATTGTAATATACATGACGTCAAAGTCATAGTGACAGAAACTCCAAAACTCTATAACTATAGCTGAAAGTGCCAACACTAAATAAAACATTCATGCAGCATGCACTGATATATAATTAATATAAGAGTCAATGTAAGCCAAAGAGGTCCTTTAATAATCAGTCTTGGATACTAAACTTTGAAGGTCACTGGCATGTACACTTTAAAGTACCTACTTGTCTTGCATTTAACATTTCATTGACCCAAACAACATTTGAGCAGTTTTTTCAGGAAAATCAACCATTGACCACCAGTGTAGATTCAGATTAGCATGCACATTAAATAAGTTCAATAAGAACAGTTTTAGACAAACACCTTGGTATATCAAAATACTAATATGCCTGTGTTTTAGTATAATAAGGACCTATTTAGCTTTATAAAACTCAAAAGATTATAAACTCAACAGTTTGGTACAATACTGAACAGGTTTATGCGGACTTTAAAAGCCATCACTTACTTGACCCCCGGCCAATCGATGCGGGGATTCCCGGTGTGCATCGGACCCAGTCCGTATGACATATTTCTGGGCTACTGGACTATGATTCGGATTGTTGCTAGGGATATCATATTGAGACTTGGGTCGGAAATATTGCTATGGAATAGACAACAACAACAACAAACATTTAGCACAAGGGCTCACACAGTGCATGGTTTAGGAACATGTATAAAACAGGAAGAGGTTTGGGGGTAATGGTGCTAGTTATGCTCTGTGTCACGACAAAGTTATGTATAACATTGGCTGCCAAATCTTAATAACAGACTACCGTCAAAAATGGTCAGTAGTCATTATAGCTGATTTGAAGTGAAATGGACATCAATAAATAGAAAATATTTTAACCCTTTCCCTCATATAGACACTTTTTGACGCCTCTGCTGCAGACGGCTTTTTGAAAACATAGTGACAAAAGAAGAAATTGCTTAAAACGAGCAATTTCTCCTTTTGACACAATGATTTCACCTTTTAGTCATAGAAAATCTCTATAATTGAATGGATAACCTATTTTATGACAAAATATGTTCAAAGTCGTCTGCTGCAGAATTGTTGTATGAGGGAAAGGGTTAAAAAGACTGTTAGAAAAAAACACAAGTGTTATCTGCAATACATCATTAAATATAAGTTGACAGGATGGACATTTTTTTAACATCTGCAAAATTCCTAAATAATTTACTACAAATTGACGCCCTACAACATCTGAGACTCCAATAAACTTCTCTGACACAAGTACAATAGGATTTTAGTTAACATTGAGAGGAAAGACATACTATTTTATCAGCTATACCTTCCATACAAATAGTCATTCAAGATCATTATGAGCAGCACTCCAAGAATACCCAAAATAAAATGGTATTCACAATAAGTATAGATTTAGATCACCCTGCACATTCACACAAAGTCCGATCTATATCTGCACTGCATCCCAGAAGACTCTGATATAGAGATAACATCCAGATCTCACAGTGTGTATGTGAACAAAATTGTTTTCCCTAAGGTTAACAATCCTTGAGCCCCGTGTTATAATGGGCTACCTTTCAATATCAGATTTTCATCAGACATCACTTTATCCCTTTCCCACTTGTAGACGCTTTTTGACGCATCGCAGCAGGTGACAATTAAAAATAATGTGACAAAAGGAGTAATTGCTCAAAACAAGCAAAATTCTCCATATTTTTGCCTACATTCAAAGTTGTCTGCTGCAGATGTGTTGTATGCGTGGAAAGGGTTAACTTACAAAACTCAACAGCACTTTTTAAGCAGGAACTCACAATATAAATTACATTCTTTCTTCCATCTTGCATCACAAACATTATGAGGGAGAGTACTTGAAGTACCACATGTGGGGCCTGCACATATGTCCTTAACCCTTTCCCACATATAGGACACTTTCTGACGCCTCTGCAGCAAACGACTTTTGAAAACTTTGTGTCAAAAGGACGAATTGCTCAAAACAAGCAATTTCTCCTTTCTCACTATTAACTCTTTCCCTCATATAGACGCTTTCATACGCCTCTGCAGCAGACGGCTTTTTTGAAACATAGTGACAAAAGAAGAAATTGCTCAAAACGAGCAATTTCTCCTTTTGACACAATGTTTTCCACTTTTAGTCATATGTTATTCATTTGATTATAGAGATTTTTCATTTTTTGACAAAATATGTTCAAAGTCGTCTGCTGCAGAATTGTCGTATGAGGGAAAGGGTTAAGTGAAAGTGTGACAGATAGACAGTCAAAGAAGAAGAGTTCTTCTGTTTTCTTCGTACATAGACCGGTAAGACAAAAAGATTGTCATTTGATATGAGTACTACAACAAGACTTGTATGGAAGCAATACTAAATCAAGAGAGTACAAGGCAAGATATGCGTCACCTGTCAATATGTTTATGTCAGTAAGTAAAAGTGTCACACAGTCAACAGAAGTTATCTATTATGTGTCACCTGCCAATATGTATATGTCAGTATGTGAAAGTGTCACTGACAGACAGGCAACAGAGACGTTATCTATTATATGTCACCTGCCAATAAGTATATGTAAGTATGAAAAGTGTCACCGACAGAAAGGCAACCGAGAAGTTATCTATTATGTGTCTCCCTGCCAATATGTATAGGTCAGTAAGTGAAAGTGTCACTGACAGACAGGCAACCGAGAAGTTATCAATTATGTGTCTCCCTGCCAAGGCAGGCAACACCAGAGTTTAAACGAAAATATTTGGCGTGATGAGATTGAAAATACTTCTACTTTATTTGCAAATAATTGTTAAACAAGTACAGTAGAAAGTGAGAGAAGATGTGTTATGAAAAAGATGCCATTTTCTGAATACACAATGGCTTCTTTTCGCAAAGTTAGAAAATTATTTTAGTTTAATTAAGAAGTATTAAAATCAAATATAATATCACAGAACCTATATGAAAGATAAATCAGTAACTAAACTGTAGCTGTGTTCTGTATTAAGTAACATATTAACATGATAACTTGAAGTAACAACGGTACAAGATCTGTTGGTGTAAGGATTAGTGAGAGGCAGTTAATATAATAACTGAAGCAATATAACATTTCACCCAATACCCTGATATGGCTTAATCTTTTAACCCATTCCCACATACAACACATATGCAGCAAACGACTTTGAAAACATCTTGACAAAAGTATGAACAAACAATAAATGAAATAACAATAACTGAAACTAGAACTATCACTAAAGATGATAAATACCCCCAAAACAGCACCTTGACTTCCAACCGACCGACCGATAGGTAGTCCTATCAAACAGTACTCATTTTGACCTTTGACCATGGCCTTGACCTTTGAGGTACAAGCCACCTCATCATGGTGAACATGTGTACCAAGTAACTTGAGAATCCTATGATGCATGGTTGAAATGCGGACCGGACAAGGTAGTCCTATCAAACAGTACTCATTTTGACCTTTGACCTCTGAGTGTGACCTTTAAGGTACAGGCCAGGGTCTTGTGCGTGACACGCCGCCTCATCATGGTGAACGTTTATGCCAAGTTTCTTTGAAATCCTATAATGCATGGTTGAAATGTGAGCCGGACAAGGTAGTCCTTTCAAAAAGTACTCATATCAACCTTTGACATGTAAGTGTGACCTTGACATTTAAGGTACAGGCCTGGGTCTTGTGCGTGACACGCCGCCTCATCATGGTGAATGTTTGTGCCAAGTCTCTAATAAATCCTATGATGCATGGTTGAAATGCAGGCCGGACAAGGTACAGTTCTATCAAATAGTACTCATTTTGACCTTTGACCTCTTAGTGTGACCTTGACATTTGAGGTACAGGCCTGGGTGTTGTGCGTGACACGCTGCCTCATAATGGTGAACGTTTGTGCTAAGTTTCGTTCAAATTCTATGATGCATGGTTAAGATGCGGGCCGGACAAGGTTAGGTGGGACTGACAGACAGACGTAAAAGGGCTATAACTCTGTAAAATCACATGCAATTGTGAAACCTTTAGGGTATGCACATCTCCTCTTGGTATAGAAGCTTCATGTAAAATTTTATTGAATTCCACCTAGTGGTTTGTAAGAAATAGGCCGGACAAAATATGGCTTCCGACCGACCTACCGACCGACACAGTGACTCCTATATACACCCCCCCCACCAAAACTTTGTTTTTTGGGGGTATAAAAATTGTGAAAATAATGCTGCAAAAGGAGATACATACATGTATTGCTCAAAAGTCGTTTGAAAGTGTCTGTATGTGGGAAAGGGTTAAAGCATAACACAACAAGCTATGATTGCATTTAACTCTTTCCCACACACAGTTACGATGATACAACAAATCTGTTAAAGAACATGTTCATAATGAGTCTTTTTTTCTCTTTTGCCACATTGTTCTAAAAAGTACACTGCTGCAGATATGCCAAAATACCTATCGAGGGCTTGGCGTGAAACAGTTGTAACTAAAAACCTATTTTGAAGACCCTGGTTTAGGGTCAATTTTGACCCTTTTGTAAACAATGCAAATTTAGGTGCCATTGCTCAGAACGAGCAATGGCACCTAAATTTCCATTGTTAACCAAGAAAAATTATTCAACGCTTATAAAGACTTAATGGCGAGGTGATTAACCTTGGTAAAAAAAATACAAATTTTAGTTACAACCGTTTCACGCCAAGCCCTCGATATGCATGTAGGCATACAGCCAATAGTGTTGTGATTGCAGATCAGGGATTTGGTTGTTTTGATACAATCATTATTGCTATATAGTTTATATTCAGTTCATTTCACAGGAATCTAATTTCAATTAAGTTCCAACTACATGTATTCTGGCCAAATCTACTGAATAAAGAAGATACTTTGCATATCATTTTTCCAGATTGTTCAGTGAATTGGGATCCTGAATCTGTATCGATGTCAACACTTAGAGATGAAACCAGTCATAACAACACTTACGTTTTTTTACCTGTTTAATTCCTGTGAGATTTACTGATATGAATATCATATACTTTAATGTTGATTGTCCATCCAAATATATATGAATGTGAAATACGAGAGAGGACGACCATCACTCATTTCATCCAAAAACTAGATACACAATCTAGCATTCATGATAATTTTACTGTTAGTTTATCCAGAATTCACCCTTTCCACATACAAAAAATATGCAACAAATGACTTTGAAAACTTTTAGGCAAATATAAAAAGATTCTATAAATAAAAAAATAATTATTGAATACAGTTAAAATATTGTGGCAAATTGAGAAATTGCTCATAAGACTTCTGTTGCAGATACTTCTGTATGTGGGAAAGGTTTAACAAAAAATTACTCACAGCAAACCACTTTTGATTCATTGTGAGAAAATGATAACTTGCTCAAATTGTTTACCGGTAATCATTTCTTTTACCCACTTTTTTTCAAATATGTTTAATAATAGTGTAAGCTTTCAAGTTTAATAACTTATGTCTCAGTTGTTTTCAAAGCAGATAACTTAGATATTATTTATAATAATTAACCCTTTCCCTCATATAGACACTTTCTGACGCCTCTGCAGCAGACAGTGTTTTGAAAACATAGTGACAAAAGAAGAAATTGCACAAAACGTGTAATTTCTCCTTTTGCCACAATGTTTTCCACTTTTCGTCATAGGTTATCCATTCAATTATGGAGATTTTCTATGTTTTGACAAAATACGTTCAAAGTCGTCTGCTGCAGAATTGTCGTATGAGGGAAAGGGTTAAACAGTACAATGTACATTATAGAAAGAGATAGAATCCAAACTCTTTCCCACATACAACATATGACTTGGAAAACATCTTAAGCCGCAAAACGCAAAATCTCAAGAAATCAAAGTATAATGATAGAAAAAGAATTGGAAACATTGGCAAAAGGAGTAAGCTTCCTTTTGTGGCAAAGATTTCAAAAAGATTCTTCAACAGATATATTAAATGTATCTGCATGTGGAAAAGGGTGAATGAACTTAAGTCTAGTTTGTGCTGTGTTTCTAAGCCATTGAAATATTGTTATTGCAACTTATTATCTAAAATCAGCCAAGTAATCTTATATAATGATGTTGATATACAAAATATAAAGATATTTTTCTTTTCACTGTACACGTATTAAAATGACTAGAGACATTAGGTGTGCTGTGTTTGAATGATCCTTGACCTCAACACCATCGAGAAAGCGAGTGCTTTACCTATACCAACATACAACCAAACTGCAGCAGACGACATCGAAAATTATGTAAGCAAAGCAAAAAATTGCATACCTCTATAAATAAAAGTATGATAATTGAATCAAGTTGAAAATGTTATTCCAAAAGGAAAAGTTACTCCTTATGAGCAATTTCTCCTTTCCGAGCAATATTTTCGAAAGTCATCTGCTGCAAATGCGGCTGCATGTGGGAAGGGTTAACTTTTAACTGAAATAGATTGAAACTTTGGACAGGAGATAGACAGTGATTGCAACTTTGGTAGTACAAAGTTCTTTATAGGTATATTAATAAATCCTACAACTGGCAACGGTTTAATACTGGTTACAGAAGAATTAACTTTTTACTATATACAAATTGAAATAATTTTAACACTCTTGCTCAATCAAGTTAATAAGCAAAAACTTGCAGTTGAGGCCTTAGAACATTTGTACCCAATTATTTTGAAATCACGCCATTTTTTTAAAAAAAGATTTCTAAATTTGAATGTTCTCAAATACCCCTATCTAATGTCACTTGATGGCCATGCTTTTTAAAATCTTTTAATATGGCTTATAAACAATGTTAACCCTTTCCCTCATACGACAATTCTGCAGCAGACGACTTTGGACGTATTTTGTCAAAACATAGAAAATCTCCATAATTGAATGGATAACCTATGACGAAAAGTGGAAAACATTGTGGCAAAAGGAGAAATTGCACGTTTTGTGCAATTTCTTCCTTTGTCACTATGTTTTCAAAAAGCTGTCTGCTGCAGAAGCGTCAGAAAGCGTCTATATGAGGAAAAGGGTTAATAGGTCATGCATGCACATAAGGAGTATTTCGGCCAAATTACCCTGAAATTAGCAAGCAATTTAAGAGCAGAGAATTGTATTAAGTTTTGTCATTACATGTATCCCCTTTTTGATGCTCCCTAGTGGCCATGTTTTTAAACCGAACAAAAAGCCTTGAAAACCTTTGTAAAGGGTCACTTAAGCCTTTCCCTCATATAGACGCTTTCTGACGCCTCTGCAGCAGACGGCATTTTGAAAACATAGTGACAAAAGAAGAAATTGCACAAAACGTGCAATTTCTCCTTTTGCCACAATGTTTTACACTTTTTGTCATAGGTTATCCATTCAATTATGGAGATATTCTATGTTTTGACAAAATACGTTCAAAGTCGTCTGCTGCAGAATTGTCGTATGAGGGAAAGGGTTAAGGAACAATCCTGTCTGCAAATATATCTTGAAATTGAACCAGCAGTTTCAGGAGAAGAATTTTTAACCCTCATTCTAAAACTGCATCAACCATAGTTATAAATAGATTATATTCCTTGCATGTTTGTTTAGGAGGACCATCAAAGGATAATTCATGATAAGTTTTGATTGAAATGGGCCAAGTGGTGGCGTTCAAAAAAATTGTTGATGATGATTGCCGGACAAAGAGTGATCATAATAACTCACCTTGAGCAAGCACATTGTGCCAAGGTATTATATACTAAGCTAAAAACATTTAAGGATTGTTTTCCCCTCAAAATGTAAAAGGTTTGTTTGATTGTTTGTTAGAAGTAAATATGTATGTTTATTAATCATCCTTTACTGTACTGAAATAATGTTGTTTGCATGTATATACAGCGAAAATATTGAGAAGACCCAAGGGAAAGTTTGTCTAGTACTGAGTTACCTTCTTAAAACAAGATGTGTTTGTGAAACACTGATGCCCCCCAATGGCAACATCTAGGTCAAAGGTCAAGGTCGCAAGGTATACACATGTGAAATATGGTAGCATTACCTGTTATTGTTCAAAAGTAGTGGGGAAGGTTAAAAAAAAATTGAGAATGGCAACATCTAGGTCAAAGGTAAAGGTCGCAAGGTCAAAAATGTTGGTACTGACAGAAAGGTCATGTCACAAGGAATACACATGTGAAATATGGTAGCCGTATCTGTTATGGTTCAAAAGTAATGGCCAAGGTTAAAGTTTTTTTCGAGAATGGCAACATCTAGGTCAAAGGTCAAGGTCGCAAGGTCAAAAATGTTGGTACTGACATGTGAAATATGGTAGCCATACCTGTTATGGTTCAAAAGTAATGGCCAAGGTTAAAGTTTTTTTCGAGAATGGCAACATCTAGGTCAAGGTCAAGGTCGCAAGGTACTGACAGAAAGGTCATGTCACAAGGAATACACATGTGAAATATGGTAGCCATACCTGTTATGGTTCAAAAGAAATGGCCAAGGTTAAAGTTTTTTTCGAGAATGGCAACATCTAGGTCAAGGTCAAGGTCGCAAGGTGAAAAATGTTGGTACTGACAGAAAGGTCATGTCACAAGGAATACACATGTGAAATATGGTAGCCGTATCTGTTATGGTTCAAAAGTAATGGCCAAGGTTAAAGTTTTTTTCGAGAATGGCAACATCTAGGTCAAATGTCAAGGTCGCAAGGTCAAAAATGTTGGTACTGACAGAAAGGTCATGTCACAAGGAATACACATGTGAAATATGGTAGCCGTACCTGTTATGGTTCAAAAGAAATGGCCAAGGTTAAAGTTTTTTTTAGTATGGTAACATCTAGGTCAAAGGTCAAGGTCGCAAGGTGCAAAAATGTTGGTACTGACAGAAAGGTAATGTCACAAGGAATACACATGTGAAATATGGTAGCCGTACCTGTTATGGTTCAAAAGAAGTGGTCAAGGTTAAAGTTTTTTTTGTGCAGACAGACAGACAGACGTGCAGACCAACAGACAGACAGGCCAAAAACTATATGCCCCCCGAATCGGAGATTCCGGGGGGGGGGGGGGGGGGGGGGGGGGGGGGGGGGGGGCACAAAAAGGCAAGGTAATGGTATACCCTTGGCGTCGTCGTCACAAAACTTAAACCTTACCTC
>JASEVX010000008.1:14896848-15060031 GCA_031761405.1 Serripes groenlandicus
CTCATAAGACTTCTGTTGCAGATACTTCTGTATGTGGGAAAGGTTTAACAAAAAATTACTCACAGCAAACCACTTTTGATTCATTGTGAGAAAATGATAACTTGCTCAAATTGTTTACCGGTAATCATTTCTTTTACCCACTTTTTTTCAAATATGTTTAATAATAGTGTAAGCTTTCAAGTTTAATAACTTATGTCTCAGTTGTTTTCAAAGCAGATAACTTAGATATTATTTATAATAATTAACCCTTTCCCTCATATAGACACTTTCTGACGCCTCTGCAGCAGACAGTGTTTTGAAAACATAGTGACAAAAGAAGAAATTGCACAAAACGTGTAATTTCTCCTTTTGCCACAATGTTTTCCACTTTTCGTCATAGGTTATCCATTCAATTATGGAGATTTTCTATGTTTTGACAAAATACGTTCAAAGTCGTCTGCTGCAGAATTGTCGTATGAGGGAAAGGGTTAAACAGTACAATGTACATTATAGAAAGAGATAGAATCCAAACTCTTTCCCACATACAACATATGACTTGGAAAACATCTTAAGCCGCAAAACGCAAAATCTCAAGAAATCAAAGTATAATGATAGAAAAAGAATTGGAAACATTGGCAAAAGGAGTAAGCTTCCTTTTGTGGCAAAGATTTCAAAAAGATTCTTCAACAGATATATTAAATGTATCTGCATGTGGAAAAGGGTGAATGAACTTAAGTCTAGTTTGTGCTGTGTTTCTAAGCCATTGAAATATTGTTATTGCAACTTATTATCTAAAATCAGCCAAGTAATCTTATATAATGATGTTGATATACAAAATATAAAGATATTTTTCTTTTCACTGTACACGTATTAAAATGACTAGAGACATTAGGTGTGCTGTGTTTGAATGATCCTTGACCTCAACACCATCGAGAAAGCGAGTGCTTTACCTATACCAACATACAACCAAACTGCAGCAGACGACATCGAAAATTATGTAAGCAAAGCAAAAAATTGCATACCTCTATAAATAAAAGTATGATAATTGAATCAAGTTGAAAATGTTATTCCAAAAGGAAAAGTTACTCCTTATGAGCAATTTCTCCTTTCCGAGCAATATTTTCGAAAGTCATCTGCTGCAAATGCGGCTGCATGTGGGAAGGGTTAACTTTTAACTGAAATAGATTGAAACTTTGGACAGGAGATAGACAGTGATTGCAACTTTGGTAGTACAAAGTTCTTTATAGGTATATTAATAAATCCTACAACTGGCAACGGTTTAATACTGGTTACAGAAGAATTAACTTTTTACTATATACAAATTGAAATAATTTTAACACTCTTGCTCAATCAAGTTAATAAGCAAAAACTTGCAGTTGAGGCCTTAGAACATTTGTACCCAATTATTTTGAAATCACGCCATTTTTTTAAAAAAAGATTTCTAAATTTGAATGTTCTCAAATACCCCTATCTAATGTCACTTGATGGCCATGCTTTTTAAAATCTTTTAATATGGCTTATAAACAATGTTAACCCTTTCCCTCATACGACAATTCTGCAGCAGACGACTTTGGACGTATTTTGTCAAAACATAGAAAATCTCCATAATTGAATGGATAACCTATGACGAAAAGTGGAAAACATTGTGGCAAAAGGAGAAATTGCACGTTTTGTGCAATTTCTTCCTTTGTCACTATGTTTTCAAAAAGCTGTCTGCTGCAGAAGCGTCAGAAAGCGTCTATATGAGGAAAAGGGTTAATAGGTCATGCATGCACATAAGGAGTATTTCGGCCAAATTACCCTGAAATTAGCAAGCAATTTAAGAGCAGAGAATTGTATTAAGTTTTGTCATTACATGTATCCCCTTTTTGATGCTCCCTAGTGGCCATGTTTTTAAACCGAACAAAAAGCCTTGAAAACCTTTGTAAAGGGTCACTTAAGCCTTTCCCTCATATAGACGCTTTCTGACGCCTCTGCAGCAGACGGCATTTTGAAAACATAGTGACAAAAGAAGAAATTGCACAAAACGTGCAATTTCTCCTTTTGCCACAATGTTTTACACTTTTTGTCATAGGTTATCCATTCAATTATGGAGATATTCTATGTTTTGACAAAATACGTTCAAAGTCGTCTGCTGCAGAATTGTCGTATGAGGGAAAGGGTTAAGGAACAATCCTGTCTGCAAATATATCTTGAAATTGAACCAGCAGTTTCAGGAGAAGAATTTTTAACCCTCATTCTAAAACTGCATCAACCATAGTTATAAATAGATTATATTCCTTGCATGTTTGTTTAGGAGGACCATCAAAGGATAATTCATGATAAGTTTTGATTGAAATGGGCCAAGTGGTGGCGTTCAAAAAAATTGTTGATGATGATTGCCGGACAAAGAGTGATCATAATAACTCACCTTGAGCAAGCACATTGTGCCAAGGTATTATATACTAAGCTAAAAACATTTAAGGATTGTTTTCCCCCTCAAAATGTAAAAGGTTTGTTTGATTGTTTGTTAGAAGTAAATATGTATGTTTATTAATCATCCTTTACTGTACTGAAATAATGTTGTTTGCATGTATATACAGCGAAAATATTGAGAAGACCCAAGGGAAAGTTTGTCTAGTACTGAGTTACCTTCTTAAAACAAGATGTGTTTGTGAAACACTGATGCCCCCCAATGGCAACATCTAGGTCAAAGGTCAAGGTCGCAAGGTATACACATGTGAAATATGGTAGCATTACCTGTTATTGTTCAAAAGTAGTGGGGAAGGTTAAAAAAAAAATTGAGAATGGCAACATCTAGGTCAAAGGTAAAGGTCGCAAGGTCAAAAATGTTGGTACTGACAGAAAGGTCATGTCACAAGGAATACACATGTGAAATATGGTAGCCGTATCTGTTATGGTTCAAAAGTAATGGCCAAGGTTAAAGTTTTTTTCGAGAATGGCAACATCTAGGTCAAAGGTCAAGGTCGCAAGGTCAAAAATGTTGGTACTGACATGTGAAATATGGTAGCCATACCTGTTATGGTTCAAAAGTAATGGCCAAGGTTAAAGTTTTTTTCGAGAATGGCAACATCTAGGTCAAGGTCAAGGTCGCAAGGTACTGACAGAAAGGTCATGTCACAAGGAATACACATGTGAAATATGGTAGCCATACCTGTTATGGTTCAAAAGAAATGGCCAAGGTTAAAGTTTTTTTCGAGAATGGCAACATCTAGGTCAAGGTCAAGGTCGCAAGGTGAAAAATGTTGGTACTGACAGAAAGGTCATGTCACAAGGAATACACATGTGAAATATGGTAGCCGTATCTGTTATGGTTCAAAAGTAATGGCCAAGGTTAAAGTTTTTTTCGAGAATGGCAACATCTAGGTCAAATGTCAAGGTCGCAAGGTCAAAAATGTTGGTACTGACAGAAAGGTCATGTCACAAGGAATACACATGTGAAATATGGTAGCCGTACCTGTTATGGTTCAAAAGAAATGGCCAAGGTTAAAGTTTTTTTTAGTATGGTAACATCTAGGTCAAAGGTCAAGGTCGCAAGGTGAAAAATGTTGGTACTGACAGAAAGGTCATGTCACAAGGAATACACATGTGAAATATGGTAGCCGTATCTGTTATGGTTCAAAAGTAATGGCCAAGGTTAAAGTTTTTTTCGAGAATGGCAACCTCTAGGTCAAAGGTCAAGGTCGCAAGGTCAAAAATGTTGGTACTGACAGAAAGGTCATGTCACAAGGAATACACATGTGAAATATGGTAGCCGTATCTGTTATGGTTCAAAAGTAATGGCCAAGGTTAAAGTTTTTTTCGAGAATGGCAACATCTAGGTCAAATGTCAAGGTCGCAAGGTCAAAAATGTTGGTACTGACAGAAAGGTCATGTCACAAGGAATACACATGTGAAATATGGTAGCCGTACCTGTTATGGTTCAAAAGAAATGGCCAAGGTTAAAGTTTTTTTTAGTATGGTAACATCTAGGTCAAAGGTCAAGGTCGCAAGGTGAAAAATGTTGGTACTGACAGAAAGGTCATGTCACAAGGAATACACATGTGAAATATGGTAGCCGTATCTGTTATGGTTCAAAAGTAATGGCCAAGGTTAAAGTTTTTTTCGAGAATGGCAACCTCTAGGTCAAAGGTCAAGGTCGCAAGGTCAAAAATGTTGGTACTGACAGAAAGGTCATGTCACAAGGAATACACATGTGAAATATGGTAGCCGTACCTGTTATGGTTCAAAAGTAATGGCCAAGGTTAAAGTTTTTTTTTGTGCAGACAGACAGACCAACAGACAGACAGACAGGCCAAAAACTATATGCCCCCCGAATCGGAGATTCCGTGGGGGCATAAAAAAGATTTGTTATTATCATTAAATTGTTATTGTTATCAATTATATGGCAGCATTAATTCCTGTCTATGAACTGTGTCAGTTTCCCTTAAATACTACTTGCTAAAGTTTTATTCAATTCCTTCACATGCAATGGTATATAATTTGTACATCATGTAATATAACTTGCATGCAACTGGTCAGGACTTACGGGCTCTTTAATTGCAGGACTCACATACACCGAACTTGGCACCTGACCTTGTCGAAACGACGAGGGCTTTGGTGACACAGCCGGTCGTGAGCCCTGCGCTAAATCTGATCGACTTCGACCATGTATATACTGGTTTCGCTGAAAGGTAAAGTGACTATATACGATGCATTCATTCAGCAAACAAGAAATCTAAATGAGTTAGACTACAGAAAAACCAATCTTAGAATATTTATTACAAGTTCAGATGGAGATCAACATGCACATCCTTATTATTTTATCCAAATGGACAGAATTAATAAGAAACTTCTTGAAACCTTCTTTATGTCTATTAACGCTTTCCCACATACAGAGGCTTTCTGACGCCTCTGCAGCAGATGGCTTTTGAAAACGTTTTAGTAAAAGGTGAAATTGATCATAATGAGCAATTTCTCATTTTGCCACAATGTTTTCAACTCTATCTAATAATTAAACTCTCACTTATGAAGATTTTTCACATTTTTTCCAAGATTCCCAAAGTTGTCTGCTGCTGATATGTTATATGTTGGAAAGGGTTAATTAGTGAACAATAACAAGCCAATCAAACTGCATCGATGCACATGTTCACAGACACAAATGCTCTTAGCTTGGTTTTCATAGAGCATGACTCAACAAGACATCAAACACATGCTTTAAAGTCATACCAACACATTTCTATTTTAAAAATATTTTATCATTTCACTAATGCAGATATCTTGTGAGACCTCTGAGGCGAAAATAATTCAACAGCTGACCGGGTCCGAGGTATGTAAATCTGTCTATATCAGTGAAAATATTTACCATTTCCCAACTCTTATTAAATAAAAAGACATCATGGCTAAGGGAGAAGTTGCTCACAATGAGCACTTTTTCCTTCTGCCACAATGTTTTCAACTAATTCAATGAGTACTTTTGCATTTATAGAGAGTTTTCATATTTGTGTAGTTGTCTACTGCAAGCTTGTTGCAAGTGGGAAAGGGTCAATCAATAACTAAAAATGGGCTTTCTTCTCATTCAGACAGTCCCGCATGCATGCCCAGACGTCACTAGCTATAATAATGCATAATATGGAATGGCAAACAGGACACATCTGATCTGCTAGTTGAAAGTTTTCCGAAGGAAGTTTTCCCTGCATTATGCTGCACTTTTCACCAACATTTTCAAGTTAGAAATTTCACATGAATTCTCTATATTTTCGGGAACAATAAAAGATGTCTGTGCCTGTGACATTCAAAAGATCAGTGTTGAGAAAAAAGTAACAGTGGTTATAATATAAATCTTATCTATTTTTCTTACATCTTACATTAAACTATGTTAAAAATTGTATTTGTTCAACATAATATTCTTATAGTCTTATGGAAGTCCATTTAACCCTTTCCCTCATATAGACGCCTTCTGATGCATCTGCAGCAGATGGCTTTTTGAAAACATGTCAACAAAAGAAGAAATTAATCAAAACAAGCAATTTCCCCTTTGTCACCATGTCTTCAAATCATTCAATTATAGTCCTTTCATTTATAGGGAGTTTCCTTTTTTTTTCTGGTATGTTTTCAAAGTCGTCTGCTGCAAATTTGTTGTATGTGGGAAAGGGTTTTAACAATGTTTTGCTCCAATCATTTATTTCCTAAATGAACTAAGCCAAAGGAAACCAGCCTGTGCCTGCATACAATCAAGGTCTGTACCTCTAACATGCAAGAAGTCTCTTTATCCTGTCCACCACATGCAACCAAATGTTGACACCTTTTGAATACATTGTGTGGCAAAAGGAAACATTGCTCATAATGGGCATTTTCTTCTTTCGCTACACAGTTTTCAACTCAATTCAATAATAATATTATCATTTGGCGATAGATATCAACCTATTTTTGCCTAGATAAAATAAAGTACAAACAGTCAACCATACAAAGCATTCATATTTTATATCTACTGTTTCTTTAAGTTATTTTGTTAAGACTACCAAAATCTGTTGAAATGCTGTAACCACATCTACCTCAGGCCTTTAGCCCTTTCCCTCATATGACAATTCTGCAGCAGACGACTTTGAACACATTTTGTCAAAACATAGAAAATCTCTATAATTGAATGGATAACCTATGACTAAAAGTGGAAAATATTGTGGCAAATGGAGAAATTGCTCTTTTTGTGCAATTTCTTCTTTTGTCACTATGTTTTCACAAAGCTGTCTGCTGCAGAGGCGTCAAAAAGCGTCTATATGAGGGAAAGGGTTAACCCTTTTCCATATGCAGAAACAGTTTTACACATCTGCAACAGACAACTTTGGGAAGTAATGGGGGAAAAAAAGGGAGAAATTACTCATGGTAAGCCATTTTTCCATTTGCAAAAATGTTTTCCATTTTTTAATGTATATATACTTTATTTTCCTTATTACTACCAAGATGTTTTCAAAGTTGCCTATTGTGGATGTGTTGTATGTGGGAATGGGTCAGTATAATTTATTTATTGGAGTTTTACGCCGTTTTCAACATTATTTCAGTTATATCACGGCGACAGTTCACTTATTCATGATCCCTGGGTAAACAAACCAGTACTAGGCTAGAAAATGTGCCTTGCCTAAGGGCACTCCACCATGATCGAGGTACCGCGACTGGGGATCGAACCCGGGACACCCGGTTTCGAAATCCCCGACGCTAACCAATGGACCACAGCGCATTCCTGAATGGGTCAGTAAGGTTGGAAGCTCTTTCTATTAATTTTAGTTTGATAAGCTTCTTTGAGCGGTTTCAGTTAATGTAAGCCTTTCCCACATGCAGACACATTCTGAAGCATCTGCAGCAAAATGTTGCAGCAGACTTGTTGTATGTATGTTGGGAAGGGTTTTACACAGGGCTAGTTGTCCAGGTATTGCCAAAGATGAATCAATATAAATGCTTTGTGTTTTGAGAGGGGGGTTTTCTCTGCCATTTAGAGAACATGAACAATGAGACAGCACAAGCTTTAGTTTCCCTCTTCTCGTCGCCTAAAACACATTGCAATGATCTAAGTAGCAAGCACTTATCCAAAACCTTTGTTTACCACTATAACCCTTTCCCTCATATAGACGCTTTCTGATGCCTCTGCAGCAGACAGTTCTTTGAAAACATAGTGACAAAAGAAGAAATTGCACAAAACGTGCAATTTCTCCTTTTGCCACAATGTTTTCTACTTTTAGTCATAGGTTATCAATTCAATTATGGAGATTTTCTATGTTTTGACAAAATACGTTCAAACTCGTCTGCTGCAGAATTGTCGTATGAGGGAAAGGGTTAATGCAGTCTGTACATAACACCAGTAGTCTTCTTAACTATACAGTCCTCAGACAAAAATGATTCTTTAGACATGTAGACAACTTTTGAAAATATTGTGGCAAAAGGAGGAAATTGCTCATGATGAATAATATCTCACCTTGCTTCATAACTTGGGCATAGATTTTAAGCCATTTAGAAGGATATACCACTTCAAACTTAACCAGATTGCAAATTAGAGTTAATTTAGAAAGAGTTTAATTTGAACATAATTATTCGCTAAAAAAAATTGATAAAATTGTTTATATTGTGATAATGACCAAGTCCACAATATTTCTTTAGTATTTTTTATATTTTATATTTATCGAATACAAAGAGTTTTCAGTGACAGACAGATAATCCCTTTCACACATGCACACATCGTTTGACGCATCTGGAGAAGATGACTTTTGAAAACATTGCAGCAAAAGGACAAATTGCAAAGCACAACTTCTTCTCTTACCACACTGTTTTCAACTCTATTCAATCATTAAACTTTCATTTACAGAGAATTTTCATAATATTTGCATTGATGTTTCAATGTCTTTTGTAGATTTGCAGTATGTGGAAAGGGATATTATCAATATCTCGACTTTCCCATTTCAAACCCTTAGTTTAAACTAATTTATTTTACACTGATTGCAAAATGAGCTTTACAGCTTATATCAATCACGCTTGATGTCTGCTTCCTGGAGACTTAACCAGTTCTTAAGCTGTTAATGTGGAAAAATCCCAAAGTCAAAACCCACTCATCTCGGGTCTCAAACCCATTACCCAATGCTCTACCTCGGCACCAATGTATAGCATCTCTTTGCATCAGAGATGCAGCTGGAACTGACGACCTCCAAAAATGGTGGGAAATTCAAGACACACATTATTCTATCTTCCATACATGCAATTTTTTTTTTAAATTTCTCACAATAGTTCGAACTCTACATATTTATACATCTAATTGTTCAGAAGTGATTTTTTTTTTTTTTTTCCTTCAGACATGTTCAAAGTAATAAATCAATGTCATTTGTAAGCCATTAAGTTTTGAAAACTGTGGCTGATTGTTTGGTTTTGTTGACACTTTTTTTTGTGCTTTCTCAGAAAATATATGACACATATAAAAATAAGTATTTATGCCTTTGATCATGGTTGTTATTGTTTATCACAATGATTTGTTAAGGTTTCTTATGCTTTGTGTTCAGGTGAGCTATAGAGTAACATGAGGAGAAAAAGGGCCAAGGGTTTTCTTTTGCTAAACATAGCTCTAAACATGGAGGACAAGACAGTGCACTACGTTGGACCTTTGGGTTAAGAAGCATGAAAGCATTAACAGCTATATACGGTTGGTGGTTCTCTCTCTGAAATAGTGTGTAGGGTTAGGGGGGAGCAATTTTGAAGAATATTTCAAGTGTCTTTGATTTTCAACCCTTTCCAACATTCAAAACATTTGCAGCAAAAGATTTTGAAAACATCTAAGCAAATCTATTGAAAATTGACAATTCAAAACTTTATTATTGAACTAATATGAAAACATTGTGAAAAGGTAAATAGTCATGATAAGCAAATATTCTTTTCGTCACAATGTTTTCAAAATGCCATCTGCCGCAGATGCATCATAATTCGTCTGGATGTAGGAAAATATCAAACCTCAAATACATCTACTATTAAATATTTGCCTGAGAAATGCATACTAGTAATTATATGAAACAACTTTTGAAATTGAGGAATTGGCTCAAAATCACAAACGTCCCAACAATACATATAATCCGTCTGAAATATGTAATTTCGATTCTGAAGTGAGTTTTCCACTGTTCTTTATTCTACCTTAACCCTTTCCCTCATACGGCAATTCTGGAGCAGACGACTTTGAACGTATTTTATCAAAAAATAGAAAATCTCCATAATCGACTGGATAACCTATGACAAAAAGTGGAAAACATTGTGTCAAAAGGAGAAATTGCACGTTTTGTGCAATTTCTTATTTTGTCACTATGTTTTCAAATAGCCGTCTGCTGCTGAGGCGTCAGAAAGCGTCTATATGAGGGAAAGGGTTAAATTTTAAATTTGCAGGAGTCAAAATTAGCAATCTTATGCCAAAGTAAATCCAGTTTTTTTACGTAGAAACTGAATACTAAAGCATTAAAGGAACCACATTCACTAAATGTTTCATTTACTTCTTCAAAAAAGCTCGATATTTGACACCATTTGATTTGTTTATTAGCTATGCGACATGTATGATTACATGAGGGTTTTCACACTTACGGGCTCAGGTCTGAAGTCACTTAGGGCGGGGGCAGAATCTGACCGAGAATGTACGATTGGTCCCAATTGTGGCCCCGCGTGTCGTGCTGACTATACATGCATAGAAATACATACAGATCAATATGAAAGTTTGAAGAAATACCTTCCATACTTTGATTTCTCATTGTGAACTAGCTATTCCCACTTGTAGACGCTTTCTGATGCCTCTAAAGCAGACAACTTTTGAAAACATTGTGGCAAAAGAAAAAATTGCTCAAAACAAGTAATTTCTACTTTTGCCACAATGTTTTGAACTTTTTTTAGTAATTATACCTACAATTAGAAGAGGTTTTCTATACTTTTGACTAGACATTTTCAAAGTCGTCTGCTGCAAATTTGCTGTATGTGGCAAAGGGTTAACTAGCTCTTCCCATCTCATTCATAATCTTATTAACCGTTATATTTCATATGCTATTTTCAGTCATCTGCTTTGAGAAATATCAGAAGAATTTGCAATATTCATAATGTATATGCAATAGTTCAGTTTTGCAAAAGTAACGGATAGTGAGGAATTCCTCAGTGTAATTTCTCCATTTCCCATAACTCGGATTCAAAACTGTTTCTTCATATTTTTTTCCATTAATTTCATACAAGGTCAAAATTTGTCCAAATAGCAATTTAGTAATATTTTAATATCTGCATTTCTCTATACCTAAACTGCTCTCCAGGTAAAAAAAACAACACCTTAGGGCATTTGTGACAAATGTAGAACCAGATCAGCATGTGTATCTGCACACACCTAGTGTGTTCTGAACTAGTTATCTTTTATTCACAAAAGTTTTCATGCAATGTCTGTTAACCCTTTCCCTCATACGACAATTCTGCAGCAGCCGACTTTGAACATATTTTGACAAAAAAATAGAAAATCTCTATAATTGAATGGATAATCTATGACTAAAAGTGGAAAACATTGAGACAAAAGGAGAAATTGCTCTTTTTGAGCTTCTTCTTTTGTCACTATGTTTTCAAAAAGCTGTCTGCTGCAGAGGCGTCGGAAAGCGTCTATATGAGGGTAAGGGTTTAGGAGTATGCATGTGAACAGATAGCAGTCCTGCACAACTAAATCTGTATCTACTCTTGTCACACATATAAATTTGTAAATTGAAGTCCAATGAATACCAACTGAATGATTGTTAGTTACTGATGTAAATACTTCTATATATTGAGACAGAATCCAATATGTGCGAAGCAAAATTAACACTTTTTTCTTTGACAGTGAACGTCGTGAAAAGTGAAAAGCATACCAAATTCCTTCTTTTATGAGTGTGAAAAAAAAAGCCAAGTTAAAAACATGTAAAACACGGTGTTATCTTAACCCTAAACCTGTATTAATTAAAGAAAAATTATCGAATAAAATAAAAATGTGACGAAAAGAGAAATTGTTCATTATGAGCAAAATCTCCATTAGCAACAATCTTTTAGAAAGTTGTCTGCTACAGATGCGTCAAAATATATATATTTAGAAAAAGATTTAACCCTTTCCCTCATATAGACGCATTCTGACGCCTCTGCAGCAGACGGCTTTTTGAAAACATAGTGACAAAAGAAGAAATTGCACAAAACGTGCAATTTCTCCTTTTGCCACAATGTTTTCCACTTTTAGTCATAGGTCATCCATTCAATTATAGAGATTTTCTATGTTTTGACAAAATAGGTTCAAAGTCGTCTGCTGCAGAATTGTCGTATGAGGGAAAGGGTTAAAGCAGACGGCATTTTGAAAACATAGTGACAAAAGAAGAAATTGCACAGAACGTGCAATTTCTCCTTTTGTCACAATGTTTTCCACTTTTAGTCATAGGTTATCCATTTGACAAATTACGTTCAAAGTCGTCTGCTGCAGAATTGTCGTATGAGGGAAAGGGTTAAATATTATTATGTTGAACTCCAGAATAACCCTCAACTTGATACAAAATCGGTTAAACGGCTCAAATCAATAACCTCTGATCACTATTTTGTATTGTAATATAACACAACAAAAGGAACACTGTGAAATTGAAAATATGGATTAGAGTATTAAAATCATTGTGGTAAAGGCAATTTCTCCTTTCCAACAATGTGATCTTGACATGTTAATGCACACAGATAGTTAGCATGGAAAGTGAAGCACTACTAAGAAAGTACAAATGGTGAAAAACCAACATCAAACATCCTAAAACTACTTTCCATTCAGTGATTGTACAGCTTTTATTTAGCCTGAAGGAAATCATTCCTCATACAAAGTTTGCACATTCTACACTCTTCTCAAAAAGTCTTAACCAAAAATAGTATACACTTTTTGAGCAATTTCTACTCATTCCAAATGCTTAATACTTTCAGCAGCAGTTTCAGTAAGTTTAACCCTTTCCCACTTGAAGACGCATTCTGATACCTCTGCAACAGACGACTTATGAAAACATTGTGGCAAGTGAAGAAACTGCTCAAAATAAGCAATTTCTCCTTTTGCCACAATGTTTTTAACTTTTTTCAGTAATAATATCTTCATTTATGGGGATTTTCCATATTCTTGCTTAGATGTTTTCAGTCGTCTGCTTCAAATTTGTGGGAAAGGGTTAAAGATATAACTTTGATAATGGAGTATCTTCTACAGATTTTGGTGGAAAGAACAAAATCGCTCTTCTTTAAGGCTAGGTGCAGAGCTATCATTGTTCAAGATGTCAACTTACCGGATTATGTGGTGCTTGAGTGTATATTCTTGAATCAGACTGTGCTTGATGCTGAATATTCTGTAAACTTGATGATCTCGACTGGGCGGAGGGGTCAGAGGTAACAGGCTTATATGCGTTAGGGGGCGCAGAGGGTATGGGTTGCTGAACAGGAACGGCAGCATGCTGTTAACAAGCAAATCAATTATTGTAAGTCTATTGAGTCTAAGAAGAAAACTAAAAATTAACATTTTCCACATACGATAAATCTGTAGCAGATGACTTTGAAAATAACTGGACACATGAAAAATCTCTATAAATGAAAATAATTAACGGCACAGAATTCATTTAAAGAGATTTCCAATATCTTTTGACTATATACTTTCAAAGTGGTCTGCTGCAGATGTGTTGTATGTGGGAAAAGGATAAGAAACACCCTGACAGATCAACCAAATATCTTGATAAAAGTTACTGTCATAGTGGGAAAAAGATGACCCAAAATCATATAGGTGATATATTGAATATTCTTAAACCTAGTCTGGTCTTTCGTCCCTATAGCTCACATTAACCCTTTCCCTCATACGACAATTCTGCAGCAGATGACTTTGAACATATTTTGTCAAAAAATAGTCAATCTCTTTATTTGAATGGATAACCTATGACTAAAAGTGGAAAACATTGTGGCAAAAGGTGAAATTGCTCGTTTTGAGCAATTTCTTCTTTTGTAACTATGTTTTCAAAAAGCCGTCTGCTGAAGAGGCGTCAGAAAGCGTCTATATGAGAGAAAGGGTTAAGGACTCTTTAATTGCAATTTTACTTTCCAACTCCCAATTTAAGCACTATTAACCCTTTCCCTCATATAGATGCTTTCTCCTTTTGCCACAATGTTTTCCACTTTTTGTCATAGGTTATCCATTCAATTATATAGATTTTCTATTTTTTGACAAAACATGTTCAAAGTCGTCTGCTGCAGAATTGCTGTATGAGGAAAAGGGTTAAAAGAAAAGGAATTTATAAACATGTTTAATGTTTACTGCAATAAACTTTAACCTTTCCTACACACATAATGCATCTTGACACATCTGCTCCAGGTGTGTTGTATGAGGGGCAGAGTTGAATGTCACATTTCATCAATAATCACTGATTGTCTGAACAATATATATTAACCCTTTCCCACAAATAGACCCTTGACCTACACCATAACTTAATTAGTAAAAGGGCCATAACTCTGTAAAATAACAAAATATGGCTTCCGACCGACCGACCGACCGACAGACAGCCCGACACAGTGACTCCTATATACCCCCTCTTCTTCGAAGGGGGTATAACTATTTCCCATTTTGATGCATCTGCATGAGATGACTTTAGAAAACAAGGAGAGAAATTGCTTATAATAAATAATTTCTACATTTGCCAAATTCTTTCAATACTATTCAATAATTATACTTTCATTAATGGATTTTCAATAATTCAGTCTTTACATTTTTACATCCCTATGCCGTAGATTTCTCCAGCATGTAGTCGGACACCCAAAAGAGCCATAAAACTTATAATTATCAAAGACCTGTTTAACCGAGACTTGGCAGATATCATAACCCTTTAAATTATATATGAGCATTTTGATACAGAAACAATATGATATCTACCAACAGACAATTTTTTAAAACATTGTGAGCTCTCCAAAATATATTCCAACTCAGTTTCAAACTTGAACTTTAAATTGTCTAAATGTTTTTAAATACTTTTCCTCATATGTTTTAAAGCAGATGGCTCTATAAATGGGGTAAAGAGTTAAATGAGTCTGTCCATCAATAAGATCTGATCTGGCAGTTTTCCTCCATACAACACATCTGCAGCATATGTCTTTGAAAACATCTAGACAAAAAATACGGAAAACCTGTACAATGAAACTCTAAATATAATATACAGTTGAAAGCATTATAGCAAAAGCAAAAGCAGAAATTGCTCATTATGAGAAATTTCACCATTTGTCAACCTTTTCATTAGTAATCTTAATGTGTAGTCTAAGGGGCACTTCACTGGTAATCAATGGCATAAAGATTTCAAGTCAACAATAAAGACTTGAATCAGACTGACTCCTGGTGCACTGACTGATCAGTCTTTGAAAGAGACCTTATATGTTGTTAAAAAAGATCATTATTCAAACATAAGCATCCCACAAAAAGTATCCAAAATAAAAAATAAACAAGAGGCCCAAGAGGGCCAGTATCGCTCCACGGCCATAAGGCAAAAATAAAATCTCCAAACAGCCCTGCCCCGTGGTGGCTATTTTTTTTACCAACCACCATGGCTTAAAGGAATCTTGTAGAGTGTCACCAAAGGAATGTTTCTGCAAAATTATTTGAAAATATGCCTGACACTTTCGGAGGAGAAGATTTTTTAAGTTTTCACTATGGTCATATAAGTCAAAATAGCCCCGCCCTCTGGCGCCCATGTTTTTCGACCAATCAACATGGCTTGAAGGAATCTGATAGAGGGTCACCCAATGAACATTTCTACAAAATTATTTGAAAATCGGCTGAACACTTTCGGAGAAGAAGATGTTTTAAGTTTTCACTATAGCTATATAACGCAAAAAAGCCCCGCCCCCTGGTGGCCATGTTTTTCGCCCAATCAACATTTCTTGAAGGAATCTAATTAAGATTCACACAAGGAACATTTCTACAAAATTATTTGAAAATCGGCCTGACACTTTTGGAGGAGAAGATTTTTTAAGTTTGCTCTTTAGCCATATAGGCAAAATAGCCCCGCCCTGTGACGGCCATGTTTTTTTACCAATCAACATGGCTTGAAGGAATCTGATAGAGGGTCACCCACGGAACATTTCTACATAATTATTTGAAAATCTGCTGAACACTTTTTGAGAAGAAGATTATTTAAGTTTTCACTATAGCTATATAAGGCAAAAAAGCCCCGCCCCCTGGCGGCCATGTTTTTCGCCCAATCAAAATTTCTTGAAGGAATCTAATAAAGGGTCACCCAAGGAACATTTCTACAAAATTATTTGAAAATCGGCCTGACACTTTCGGAGAAGAAGATTTTTTAAGTTCTCACTATTTTTTTCTTTCGGTTGCCATGGAAACCAGAATTTTGAATGGATCAAAAAAATTTGAAGGAATTTAGTAGAGGACATTGAGAGGATGCTTGCCATGAAGTTTCAACCAAATTGGCCAAGTGGTTAGGGAGAAGAAGTTGTTTAAAGGAAAAAGTTAACGCACGCACGCACGCACGCACGCACGCACGCACGCACGCACGCACAACGGACAATTCGCCATGACATAAGCTCGACTGGCTTTCAGCCAGTGGAGCTAAAAATTGTATCATATCATAGCAAACTGCTGTTTCCCATAAAATATATCCCTTTCCCACCTGCAGATGCATTTTGACACAATAGCAGCAGACAACTGTTAAAAACGTTGTGGCCAAAGGTAAAATTGCTCATGATTAGCAATTTCTCCTTTGGCCACAATGTTTTCAACTTTATTTAACTAATTAAGCTTTTTGTAATAGACTTTTCAGGTTTTTGTCACTATGTTTTCAAGGTCGTCTGCTGCAGATCTGCTGTATGTGGGAAAGGACTATACAACTTACATAGTTATTATGATTAGGGGCCTGTGGAGGAGCGGCAGGTGCTTGTCGTTTGCTTCCACCCGCCATCAAGATTCGGCTCTACACAACATGCAAATAAAACACAACACCAATCAAGCAAAGTGCTAAACAAGCTTTCTAGAAAGAAATCATAGATAATATAGACATGTATTTAATTGAAACTAAGACAAATCAACTACCCACTCAAACAAAAAAAGCATGATGCAAGTGGTTATAAGTGATCAACGGGTGAACATCTCTGTAAGATGGATACCTGTAAAAGGTACCAAATATCCAAAAATATCAGGAAAGGGTTCAACCCTTTCCCACATATAAAAGCTTTCTGATGCATGTGCAGCAGACGACTGTTGAAATCATTGTGGCAAAAGGAGAAATTGCAATTTCTCCATTTGCCACAATGATTTCAACTCTAATCAAAATCATACAATCATTTAAAGAGATTTTCTATATTTTGGACTAGATCGTTTGAAAGTCGTCTGCTGCAGATTTATTGAGTGTATGTCAAAATCCCCTCAGTCAAAATCCCCTCACTCTGAAAATGGCATAGTAGTCAAAATCCCCTCAACCAAAATGATAGGGTAGTCAAAATCCCCTCGACCAAAATGATAGGGTAGTCAAAATCCCCTCGATGGTTATTCATAATCCGCTCAATCTAAGATCATATATTCTCTTGTAAATGTAAATTTAAATATAGTACATCATTTCTATTTTATTTTTAACTATAATAAGAAACTTGCAGACATTTCCTTTTACATTCATCTTAGTGATCAGTCAATAATTACCCGTTAATTACATGTTAATTCCCTTAAAAAGAATGTGATTGATTGCATACTGCCTTAGATAATTACTTTAATATTTAAGTTATTTCGTGTATTGGCAAATATGCGTCTATGGTGGAAGCTGATGTTCTGCGGTGTGACCGTGGTAAACCCAACAGAAACGTGTAAAGAAGGCAACAAAGACACACCAACAACGGCTGAAAGATCTTTGCCTTCAATATGTACGTGGAGATAAGTCCCTTGAGGAATTCTTGTCAGTGATTGGACAACTTATAAAAATAAGATAAACACACAAGTGTCTAAATATGGTAGAAAGTGGTTAGTTAAACTGTGAAAATATAAAATGTCCTAGAAACTGTGTGCTGAATATATATTAAAATGATTAAATTACTTACTATGTTATTTGTCTTTTTAGTGCAATGTTATTTTAGCCTTAGACACCTTGGATGTTTCCTAATGTCATACATTATGATTACCCTGCTAATCCCATCGAGGGGATTTTGACTACCCTAATATTTTGGTCGAGGGGATTTTGACTACCCTAACATTTTGGTCGAGGGGATTTTGACTACCCTAACAATTTGGTCGAGGGGATTTTGACTACCCTATCATTTTCAGGGTGAGGGGATTTTGACTGAGGGGATTTTGATTGTCTTAAACCCTTTCCCACAACATTTTCTAAAAAAGAAATAGTTTTTTACTGAAAACAAGTCAAAAACACTTTGGCCAAAGGAGAAATTTCATGTGCAATCTCTTCTTTTGTCACAATGTTTTCAAAAGTCGTCTGCTGCAGAGGCCTCAGATGCATGTACAGGTGGGAAAGGGTTGACAGGATTGTAACATCTTGCCAGTTTAATAGTGATTTGACATATTGACTGACCAAGTCTCAAGTAAGTGTAAGAATTAAAGCTACAAGATACTGAACCACATCCTTATACACAGTCTCTTTGCATTAAACTCTTTCCCTCATATAGACGCTTTCTGATGCCTCTGCAGCAGACGGCCTTTTGAAAACATAGTGACAAAAGAAGAAATTGCACAAAACATGCAATTTCTCCTTTTGCCACAATGTTTTCCACTTTTAGTCATTTAGGTTAGCCATTCAATTATGGATATTTTCTATGTTTTGACAAAATACGTTCAAAGTCGTCTGCTGCAGAATTGTCGTATGAGGGAAAGGGTTAAACTCTTTCCATGACACCAGTAATGCAGTAATGCAGAAGACATTTAAAAACATTTTGAGAGAAGGTTTGATTGTCTGGTGTTTTACTCCGCTTTCAACAATATCACGGAGTTTCATGAGTAAGTTACATGTACTACTGGTCCATTTATCCGGACTACAGCAACCCTGAGCGCAAGGGAGGGCAGACATTTACCATTCTTTGGTATGACCTGATAGGGGAGAGAACCCACAAGCTCCCGCACCGAGGCGGAGAAACAAGCATTTTCTCACACAATGCTTTCTACTCTGAATCAACAATACACCAGTGATTATATAGAATTTCTCACCTTTCTTAATTTGAAATATCAGGCCAACAGTTTAGACATACAGAAGCATATTATGTAGAAGATGACTTGAAAACATTGTGGTAATTGGAAAAATATCGAATAATAAGCAATTTGTCCTTTTGTCACCATTTTTTCAACTCTAATAAAAAATGATACAGCCATTAGTAGGGAATTAATAATATACTTTTGCCAGGAGGTTGTCTGCTTCAGATTTGTCGTATATGGGGTAGGGTGAAGACTAAACAGCCAAAAAATGAAACTTATCATATACTGCAAACAAAATTATAATTGCTCAGTAAAGCCTTCCTGGTTAAAAGCATTTCTTTTACTATTTTACTACCTAAAAAGTCAAGAAGCCAGACTAATTCTTATTGAATAACTGGTGTATTCAAAGGGTGGTTCATTTCTTATATATATATATCTAATGCTAATATCTACTAGAAAGAAAAATTTAAATAAAGAAAAAGATATCGTTCATTTACAGTTTTCATTTTATATTCTTACAAAGCAAATGAGACGAAGTTTAAATGTATACTAGAAATCCAAAAGGCTGCTTTGAATATATCTAGTGAAATAGATATTCAACTGGAAGATTCTTTTGAACCCTTTCCCTCATAGGAATATTCTGTAGAATTTTCTCTATAATTGAATGGATAACCTATGACTAAAAGTGGAAAACATTGGCAAAAGGAGAAATTGCTCGTTTTGAGCAATTTCTTCTTTTGTCACTATGTTTTCAAAAAGCCGTCTGCTGCAGAGACGCCAGAAAGCGTCCATATGAGAGAAAGGGTTAACAGAACAGTTTCGAAAACATTGTTCATGGAGAATATACGGGTAGTGCTTATGCTGAGTAACTTCACTCCTTTCAAGTGATTTCTTCTACCTCTAAATATTATACTTAAAGTTAACCATTTTCCACATGCAGAAGCTTATTGGAACACCTACAGCAGACAAGTTTTGAAAACATGTTGGGAAAAGGAAAAATTGCTCAAAACAAGCAATTTCCCCTTTTCCCACATTGGTTTTTTCTCTTTTCCAACGGTTAACCTATATTCATAAACCTTTTCAATGTTTTCCTCAGATGGTTTCAAAGTTGTCAGTTGCAGATTAGATCTACGAGGAAAAGTGATAAACCATCTCCCGTGAACAGACCTAATGTTTTTCCGTGAAGTTAAATATAACAAGAGCTGTCGGAGGACAGCGTGCTCGACTATTCCACCGCTTATTTAAGTTACTGAGATAATGGACTCTAATGTAGTTGCATGCAAACCTTTAACCATAATTTCTAAGTAAAAAAAGGGCAACAATTTGAACCATATACAGGATAGAGTTATCTTAATTGGTTGTGTTTATAGTTGTGCAATTGGGAAAGGTTGTATAAAGTTTCAATACAATTTTTTAAGCTGTTACTGAGATTACACTATAAATGTAGTTGCAAAACTTTAACTTAAATTTCTAAGTCCAAAAAGGCCATAACTTGCATAAAATGCAGGATAGAGTTATCATACTTGATAATCTACACAGGTGTGATAGTTGGGTAGGGTTGTAGAAAGTTTCAATGCAATGCATCAAGTAAATACTGAGATATGGACTCTTAATTTAGTTGCACGCAAAACTTTAACCAGAATTTCTAAGTTAAAAAAATGCCATAACTTGCATAAAATGCAGGATAGAGTTATCTAACTTGATATTCTACATAGGTGTGATAGTTGGGTAGGGTTGTATAAAGGTTCAATGGAATGCATCAAGTATATACCGAGACGTGGACTTTTAATTTAGTTGCACGCAAAACTTTAATCAGTATTTCTAAGTAAAAAAAGGGCCATAACTCGCATAAAATGCAGAATAGAGTTATCATACTTGATAATCTACATAAGTGTAATAGTTGGGTAGGGTTGTAGAAAGTTTCAATGCAATGCATCAAGTAAATACTTAGATATGGACTCTTAATTTAGTTGCACGCAAAACTTTAACCAGAATTTCTAAGTAAAAAAAGTGCCATAACTTGCCTTAAATGCAGGATAGAGTTATCTTACTTGATAATCTACATAGGTGTGATACTTGGGTAGGGTTGTATAAAGATTCAATGCAATGCATCATGTATATACTGAGGTATGGACTCTTAATTAAGTTGCACGCAAAACTTTAACCAGAATTTCTAAGTAAAAAAGGGCCATAACTTGCATAAAATGCAGGATAGAGTTATCTTAGATGATAATCTACACAGGTGTGATAGTTGGGTAGGGTTGTAGAAAGTTTCAATGCAATGCATCAAGTAAATACTGAGATATGGACTCTTAAATTAGTTGCACGCAAAACTTTAACCAGAATTTCTAAGTAAAAAAAGGGCCATAACTTGCATAAAATGCAGGATAGAGTTATCTAACTTGATAATCTACATAGGTGTGATAGTTGGGTAGTGCTGTATAAAGATTCAATACAATGCATCAATTAAATACTGAGATATGGACTCTTACTTTTAATAGTTGCACGCAAAACTTTAACCAGAATTTCTAAGTAAAAAAGGGCCATAACTTGCATAAAATGCAGGATAGAGTTATCTAACTTGATAATCTACATTGGTGTGATGATTTGGTAGGGTTGTAGAAAGTTTCAATGCAATACATGTAGTATTTAAGAACTTGCATGCAAAACCTTAACCAAAGTGTGACGTGGACGCCGACGCCGACGCCGACACCAGGGTGAGTAGTATAGCTCTCATATTCTTTGAATAGTCGAGCTAAAAAGGCAAGTATTGAAATGATGAAAAAATGAAAAGAAAGGTGCAATATAAAATGTAATACAAGCCCCCAAAAAAGCAAATATATATTTGCAGGTATTTGTATTATATATGGCTCTAACAAAAAAAAGCCACATACCATGTGTAGCTTAGCTAAGCTATGTTGAAATAGGGTGATAACATAGGCAATCAATAGGGTGAAAACATAGGCAATCAATATCGCCCGCAACAATAAGGTGACTGCATAGGCAAAAAATAAGGTGAAAACATAGGCAATCAATATCGCCCGCAACAATAGGGTGAAAATATAAGCAATCTATATCGCCGACAACAAAGGGTGACAACATAGGCACTCAATATTTCCCACAACAATAGGGTGACTGCATAGGCAATCAATATAGCCCCAAACAATAGGGCGACTAAATAGGCAATCAATATCGCCCACAACAATAGAGTGCACCCACAATAAGAGTGACAGCATATGCCCTTCAAGAACACAGTAATGTTGGGCCAATGTTTGACAAAACATTAAAATGAGGTTCATCTAAAAATGTTTTCACCCTTTCCTACATGCAGAGGTATTTTGACACACCTGCAGCAGAATGTGACGACTATTCAATACAGTAGGAGATAAAAGGAGAAAGTTCTCATAACGAGCATTACACATAATTGTTTTCACCTCTATTTTATTATACTTTCACTTATTTTGATCATCTAGATTTTCCCTCCAGATGTTTTCAGTCATCAGCTTCAGGCTCTTTCTATGTAGGAGAGGGTTAAGCATCTTTTGGGTATTCAATGCAAGGAAACAATCACAACACAATATACTACAATACGAGGATAAGTCACCCATGGAAGTAATATATTTTACTTACATTGTTAAAATCTCCTGTTTCACCATTCATGTTTTCACTGAGTTTTTTGTAGACATCAGGATTGTTGTCCCGGACAGTTTCCAGTAACCAGTTTACAGTATCTTCTTCATCTCCTGAGTTCATATCGCTGCAACATAATTATTGATTGATTTACATTATAAACACAATTTCAACAATTTAGCGGATATATCATGGCGGCCACTTCACCTTCTAATACGTTTCTTGGCTTTCTCTCACTAATACTCCACACATCACTCTTCCTATGCCACAAGCTAGCTTCACAAATTGACCATCTTTAGCCCATTAGTGAAAGGCAAATGATACTATGTAGTCCCAATGACTTTTGTCAATCATCAGAAAAGCTGAAAGGCCGAAATGGGGTTCTAACTCAAATCAAGTGAAAACCAACCCTCAGTACTTTGTAACCATTGAAGAGCCACATTAAACTGTGCCCCTGTAACCTCTGAAATCAACAAAACCATCAATACAAGTGCTGAAAAATTCGCGAGGTCAAAATTTCACGATATTTGTCCAAAATCAGCTGCTTTTTTTTGTTGCTAAACCTCCAAATGTCCTTCTCATATTTGAGACTTGACAAATGAAAATAGGTATTCTTACATTTGCATCGAGGGCATAGTATGATCAAGATAAGCACTGGTCAACTTCAAGTCAATTGAGTTTAAATTGATTGAATATTTTGTGTTTTACGCCACTTTCAACAATTTTTCAGTTACAGCAGCCATACCGTCATAATGCTAACCCCACAACCCTGAGCGCATCCAATGGATTAGTAGAGAAACTAAAAGATGCGAGTGGAAACATTGATGAGACTGTATGGATATATGGGTTCATCATAACTGACATAAGGTAAATGTCTGAAGCAGACACCTTTTGAAAATAATGTAGAAGAGGGAGAAATTGATCTTATTAAGTTATTTCTGATTTTGCCACATTATCTTCTTATTGATGAGAGTTTCCATCATTTTTTGTCTGCATGTTTTCAAAGTTATCTGCTTTAAATTTTGTAAGGCTGGAAAGAGTAAAGACTCACTCATCACTACTATCACTGTCGGAGTCTGCAGGATTTCTGTCTAACTTCCATCTCCTGTAACGGTCTATCAAATCTTGTAAAAATGCTGTTTTCTTTGCCCTTTTTAGGAATGGATGTCGTAGCAAATCTCTCGCCGACGGTCTCTGAAAGTATCAACACCTTCTCTATTAGACATACATTCCATTGAATAGCAAATCTATCTGATAATAGCAACCTATAAGCCTAACAAAACAAAAAGTATTTCTTATAACATGAACAAATTATCAAGGTAAGTAAAGAGATTATTATAGTGTCACCTCTATTGAAATAGCGAGGCATTTCTATGTCTGAAGTAACCTGCCCCTACCGATACAATATAGAATCATTTCTCTGTGCGCAGTAAACTTCCTCTACCAATAAAATATAGGATAGTTTCTCTGTCTGAAGTAAACTCCCCCTACCAATACAATATAGGATAATTTCTCTGTCTGAAATAAACTTCCCCTACCAATACAATATAGGATTATTTCTCTGTCTGAAGTAAATTTCCCCTACCAATACAATATAGGATAATTTCTCTGTCTGAAGTAAATTCCCCCTACCAATACAATATAGGATAATTTCTCTGTCTGAAGTAACCTGCCGGTACCAATACAATATAGGATAATTTCTCTGTCTGAAGTAAATTTCCCCTACCAATAAAATATAGGATAATTTCTCTTGTCTGAAGTAACCTGCTCCTACCAATACAATATAGGATAATTTCTCTGTCTAAAGTAAATTTCCCCTACCAATACAATATAGGATAATTTCTCTGAAGTAAACTTCCCTTACCAATACAATATTGGATCATTTCTCAGTCTAAAGTAAACTTTCCGTACCAATACAATATGGGATCATTTCTCTGTCTTAAGCTGCCCCTACCAATACAATATAGGATTATTTCTCTGTCTGAAGTTACCTGCCCCTACCAATAAAATATGGGATCATTTCTCTGTCTGAAATAAACTTCCTGTACCAATACAATATGGGATAATTTCTCTGTCTGAAGTAAAGTTCCCCTACCAATACAATATGGGATAATTTCTCTAGTCTGAAGTTACCGGCCCCTATCAATACAATATAGGATCATTTCTCTGTCTGAAGTAACCTGCCCCTACCAATATAATATGGAAAAGTTTCTCTGTCTGAAGTAGTTTGCCCCTACCAATACAATAAGGGATCATTTCTCTGTCCGAAGTAACCTGCTCCTATCAATACAATATAGGATCATTTCTCTGTCTGAAGTAAACTTCCCCTACCATTACAATATAGGATCATTTCTCTGTCTGAAGTTACCTGCCCCTACCAATACAATAAGGGATCATTTCTCTGTCCGAAGTAACCTGCTCCTTTATCAATACAATATAGGATCATTTCTCTGTCTGAAGTAAACTTCCCATACCATTACATCATACACCAATAATGGTGGCAACCTTTGGAAATAATGCAGCAATCAAAGGGCTATAGAGACAACCTTTTGTTGACCAAACAGTCAACCTTTCACACTCGGAATGCAGTTTGATTCATTAACCCTTTCCCTCATACAACAATTCTGCAGCAGACGATTTTGAACAGATTTTGTCAAAATATGGAAAATCTCTATAATTGAATGGATAACCTGTGACTAAAAGTGGAAAACATTGTGGCAAAAGGAGAAATTGCATGTTTTGTGCAATTTCTTCTTTTGTCACTATGTTTTCAAAAAGCCGTCTGCTGCAGAGGCGCCAGAAAGCGTCTATATGAGGGAAAGGGTTAATATTTATGTAGTGATTCCAAACATCAAGTTGTAATGGTCCGCTGTAGAGTTCACGATAAATCTGTTGTGAATATAACAATTTAACTATATATGCGATAGCGATACACAAGAGAAGGCGACTAATCTAGTTGCCATTGCTGGTACATGCCAGATATTACTAATTTACTTCAGTACAGCAGGAACAAGGCTAGCCTTTTTCTGGCTTTTGAGACCTGTGCCTGTTTACTTTCCTAATTATATCCTTTTTGTCAGGCACCAGGCATCCACAGTCTAATCTGGCTCTGCACTGTTTGCAAATAAGTAAATTGGATCCAATAGCATGCATGGATGTAAGGTAGATATTTGTTTACAATTGTAATAATTACACAAAGCTTGATTTACCTGGAGTATCTATGGCTTACATTCAAAGGCTTTGATAAATAGGACAGAGGACTAGATAAGAGGGATTGAATAGGTCTTTTCCCCACAATATTTCTCTTACTACTCAACCAAATCCTATAAAGTGGGTACTCAGAAGAATCATTTCATTAAGACGATTCTTTTGAGTACCCACAACACAGCATTAAAATGTCAATTTTAGAACATGAAAAATGCCAGAGCTTAGATAGGATTAAAAACAGATCTTTTGCCCACAATATCTTACTAAGTGCAAAATCAAACACTATCTTGTGGGTTACCTTGTGGGTCAAATCACCCTTTGTAAAGATTTGCTTACATTATTGGGATCTTTATTTAAACAATGTTCTACAAATTCTTTGAACTGCTTTGTGAAGTTGCCTGTAAGCTGGGGAGGATTATTCTTAGGTATGAGGAACAATACCCTCATCGGATGTAATTCTGAATTGGGTGGTTCGCCTTTTGCTAATTCTATAGCAGTTATACCAAGACTCCATATGTCAGCCTGAAAGAGAGAGAGAGAACAAAATAAACCATTATTTCTGAACCCTTTTCAACATCTGCAAATCTGCAGCATATGACTTTGAATTCATCTAAGTAAAAACATAGTGTTATAATAGTTGAAAACATTGTAATAAAAGGAGTAATTGCAATTTTATTTCTGAACATCATCTGCTGCAGAGGAATCAGAAAGCCTCTCTATGTTGGAAAGCATTATGCAATCCAATATTCTTCATGAACCATTTTCTATTAAGGAAAAAGAACAACCTTTGGTAATTTGAGAGGATTAGTCATGAATAGAAGCTGTATACAAAACACTATATATTTGAATGAGATAGAAAAGCCAAGTTGTTAGACTAGTTTGTTTTGGTTGAGTAATCCTATATGCTGCTTTGCAATTTTATTGCTTTAAATTAAACATATCTTATTGCCAAAAGACATGCAATACACATAGACAAACATTTACAAACTCGGCATTCCTTTTTTACAGACAAAGGGCTCTGGCCACATGTTCTTTTATATTTGACACAGCCATTCCCCAATAATATACATATCAATTCAAGTTGTTTTTTGAGTGAATTATCAGAACTGTTTTTAATGTCAATGATTGTTGGGTTTTTTACGCCGCTTTCAACAATTTTTCAGTTATATCAAAGCATTTCCTTAGTAAGTTACTAATAATACTCGGAATCCGCTGTGGTCGAGTGGTTAGCATCGAGGATTTCGAAACCGGCGGTCCCGGGTTCGATCCCCAGTCGAGGCACTACGGTCATGATGGAGTGCCCTTGAGCAAGGCACATTTTCTAGCCTAGTACTGGTTTGTTTACCCAGGGATTATGAATAAGTGAACTGTCGTCGTGATATAACTGAAATAATGTTGAAAGCGGCGTAAAACCCCAATAGATAAATTAACTATAATACTAGTCCATTTATCCTTACACCAACCAGTCAGTCGTAATGCTAACCCAACAACCCTTAGCACCAAGGAGGGCATTACTTATCCATTCAACCTGACATCAGATAGTCAGTCACATCCCTAACCCCACAATCCTGAGCGCCAAGGAGGAAAAGCCATGACTACCTTTTTTGAAAGTCTTTTTTTGCATGGCCCGGCAGGGGATTGAACCTCCCACACCTGAAGTGGTCACTCTACCACAACACCAGAACATTAACCACAATTTCTTAAAGGGTGACAATTTGCATAATATGCAGGATAGAGTTATTTAACTTTATAATTTTCATAGGCGTGATGGTTAAGAAGGGGTGTAGAAAGTTTCAATGCAATGCATCAAGTAAATACTGAGATATGGACTCTTAATTTAGTTGCACGCAAAACTTTAACCAGAATTTCTCAGTAAAAAAAGGGCCATAACTTGCAATAAATGCAGGATCGAGTTATCTATGTTATAGGTGTGATAGTTGGGTAGGGTTGTATAAAGTTTCAATGCAATGCATTAAATAAATACTGAGATATAGTCTCTTAATTTAGTTGCACGCAAAACTTTAACCAGAATTTCTAAGTAAAAAAGAGCCATAACCTGCATAAAATGCAGGATCGAGTTATCTAACTTGATACTCTACATGGGTGTGATAATTTGGTAGGACTGTAGAAAGTTCCAATGCAATACATGTACTATTTAATACTTGCATGCAAAACCTTAACGAAGGTGTGACGTGGATGCCGACGCCAGGGTGAGTAGTATAGCTCTCATATTCTTCGAATAGTCAAGCTAAAAAGTCTTGATCAGATGATATCCAATGAAATGAACAACACAACCAATATTTAATCCGCTATAAAAATAGGACACTTGGACATCAGATCTTCGTTATATAGCCTATATATATATATACATGGGTTACCTACCATGTTGATACCTAACAATTTTGTATGCAACAATTTGATTGGCTAATGCAAAGGTCAATTCGAGATGACCTGTATTATGTGTGTCTGCTACCAACGCGAATTAAAGGTTTTTTATGAGATTATATTATTACCTACCTTAGTATCATATGCTGACTGTTTAATAACTTCTGGTGCCATCCAGAAAGGCGTGCCCACAAATGTGTTGCGTTTATTCATCGTATTTGTTAATTGACCCGCCACACCAAAGTCTGCCAACTTCACATCGCCCTGCTCTGATAATAACACATTGGCAGCTGAAAATAGAAAATAACAAGTGCCGTATGGGGAGACAGCATGTTGTAAGTGGTAGATGTACTAACAGAATTTGGTATTTACAGCTTTAGCTGACAAAATATGATGCAGATGTCTGCTTTGAAATTGAAGAAACAAATGTGGCATCTTGATATTAGATGTAAATTTTTGATCAAGTCATTTTGAACAACTTCTCCTTGTTCTCAAAATGTTTTTCAAAAGTCGTCTGCTGGAAAGGAATCCAATATTATTTGTTTATAACACACCCGCTGGATTCCTTAAAGAAGATAATAGAGAAGCATTCAGCAAAGCCAAGGAACAAGCTTTCCAGCGGTGACCATTACAAAGGTCATCATTGTACAATCCCAACCAAGGTCTCAATATAACCTTTCTCTCTCTTAAGTTCGGTGAAAACAAAAAAATCATGTCATAGTAAACCTATTGAGCAGAATTTATATTCTTATTTTAGTTACGGTGCCTTCAACTTGATCTAAGACTTCAGATAACAATCTTGTCTTTGTTCACAGGGGGTCTTTAATTATCGGGTCATTTATACAGTAAATAAGTAATTGGAAATAAAAAGTGCGGTTGCTATAGCAGGGCTGTACAAATCCCATAGCCCGACTTACGGGACAAGTCGTAACTCGCATCGGGCAAGTCGCTAATTGCAAAATCTCAGTCCCGGACAAGTGGCATTTTCCGAAAATCCACGTCCCATTATATTAACCCATTTACGTAACATTGAATGTAAATTCCTGTCTGGTAGCCCGGCTTAATTACTTACTCATGTCTGTTGTGAATAAATTTGACTGTATGTTACATGCGAAAAAACACTCGCGTGTGACCATAACATATCAATAACAGTAGGCGGAGTTACCCACCTGTCAGATCGAATGGTTTCAGCCAACCGAATCACGTCAGTAATAATCGATTAACGTGATATATATGTACCCAATAAGGCTTTCCAATCATAAGTGACAATTGTTCCTTGGGGCTGTGTTATTTCATGAATGCTAGGGAATTACCTATGGATTGGTCTCATTAAAATATTCCCTTAAATGTATTTTGATCCATATTTCTACTTTCGGTATACGATGTTTGCAAACTGGGGCAAACCGGTTCAGAAAGACTTGGAAGATAATTTTCGCCATGCAGAAGTTAATAAAATAAATTCCATCCAAATTAAAGACAATACGACAACTTCTAGAAATTATCTTGCCGTTTAACAATTTGAAATACCTTCAAGATCGACATAATATTCGTTATATCAGGGACACAAAGAAAATAGTTTGGAATGAAATATATAAATGATTCCCCCCCGAGTATGATAATTGCCCAATCACGGCTTTGTTTACCAAAATTAATTAGCATAACCGGCGGGGAAAAAAATCATATGACTTAATAGTTGCAATTTCATTGGATGAAATGAGAAATTGGTTGAATGACATTTACGACCTGACGACCCCGATGTTTACATTCAACGCTGTTTACCGATTTCTAATTCTCAAAGTAGGGAACCATGATTAACATTGCGCAATCATCAAAATGGCGGCTATGTTGCGAATAATACCGCAACACCAATCTGACTAAAGTGCACGATCTGACTAAATGTAAATGCGTAGCGTTTATAGGAGAAGATTTCAATGAGATTGACCGCAACACATGAAACAAATTTAACGTTTTGTTGGCTTTCATTTTTTTTTGACAATACTTGATTTAATAACTACATTGAACCTGATACATTTGACTTTTGGTTAATAAAATTGAATTTATTTAATATGTCTTTCTTTGTAAAACTGACCCTCGTATCGTACACTGCCCTGTTTCGGTGAGGGACCTTAATCGATGACCTTATTATTTTGTTATCTTCAATTTGAAAAGTGGTATTGCATCATTTGACTATGTGGTCTCAAGTTTAACATTTCTGTCAATAGCTTTTGAATCTTTTGTAAATACAAACATTTCATGCAGAATATTTCAAATAACCTAGTGAAAAATAATCTCTTCCAAATTTCATTTTGTTTTAACTGAATGCTGCACTACAGGTCTTTTGCAATTATGTTATTTGAATTGGTCACTACCCTTAAATCATGTACATTGTGTGCTCTTAATGTTATCTTTATACAGAACTAGAACAAGAGGGCCATGATGGCCCTTGAATCGCTCACCTGATTTTTTTTTTTTTTTTCACTTTAGCTATATAAGCCTCGCCCCCTGGCAGCCATAGTTTCCGACCAATCAACTTGGCTTGAAGGAATCTGATAGAGGGTCACCCTAGGAACATTTCTACAAAATTATTTGAAAATCGGCCAGATACTTTTGGAGGGGAAGATTTTTTGAAGTTTTCACTATAGCCATATAATGCAAAATAGCCCTGCCCCCCTGGCGGCCATGTTTTTCGACCAATCAACACAGCTTGAAGGAATCTGATAGAGGGTCATCCAAGGAACATTTCTACAAAATTATTTGAAAATCTGCCAACCAATTCGGGAGAAGAAGAATTTTGAAGTTTTTTCGATTTCGTTGCCATGGAAACCAGAATTTTGCATGGATCCCAAAAATTTGAAGGAATTCTGGTGAGGTCATTGAGAGGATGATTTCTGTGAAGTTTCATCCAAATTGACCCACTGGTTACTGAGGAGAAGAAGTTGACGCACGACGCACGACGGACGCCGGACAAAAGGCGATCACAATAACTCACCTTGAGCAAAGCTCAGGTGAGCTAAAAAACAAGAGGGCCATGATGGCCCTGGAATCGCTCACCTGATTTTTTTTTTCACTTTAGCTATATAAGCCCCGCCATCTGGCGGGCATAGTTTCCAACCAATCAACTTGGCTTTAAGGAATCTGATAGAGGGTCACCCTAGGAACATTTCTACAAAATTATTTGAAAATCGGCCTGACACTTTTGAAGGAGAAGATTTTTTAAGTTTTCACTATAGCAATAAAAGGCAAAATAGCCCCGCCCCCTGGCGGCCATGTTTTTTGACCAATCAACATGGCTTGAAGGAATCTGATAGAGGGTCATCCAAGGAACATTTCTACAAAATTATTTGAAAATCGGCCCGACACTTTTGGAGGAGAAGATTTTTTAAGTTTGCACTATAGCTATATAAGGCAAAAAAGCCCGCCCCCCCCCCCCCTGGCGGCCATGATTTTCGACCAATTAACATGGCTTGAAGGAATCTGATAGAGGGTCACCCAAGGAACATTTCTACAAATTTATTTGAAAATCGGCCTGACACTTTTGGAGAAGAAGATTTTTTAAGTTTGCACTATAGCCATATAAGGAAAAATAGCTCTGCCCCCCCTGGCGGCCATGTTTTTCGACCAATCAACATGGCTTGAAGGAATCTGATAGAGGGTCACCTGAGGAACATTTCTACAAAATTATTTGAAAATCGGCCTGACACTTTCGGAGGAGAAGATTTTTTAAGTTTGCACTATAGCCATATAAGGAAAAATAGCCCCGCCCCCCCCTGGCGGCCATGTTTTTCGACCAATCAACATGGCTTGAAGGAATCTGATAGAGGGTCACCCGAGGAACATTTCTACAAAATTATTTGAAAATCGGCCTGACACTTTCGGAGGAGAAGATTTTTTAAGAATTTTGAAGTTTTTTCATTTCGTTGCCATGGAAACCAGAATTATGCATGGATCCCGAAAATTTTAAGGAATTCTGGTGAGGACATTGAGAGGATGCTTTCTGTGAAGTTTCATCCCAGTTGACCCACCGGTTACAGAGGAGAAAATGTTGACGGACGACGGACGACGGACAACGGACGCCGGACATAGGGCGATCACAATAACTCACCTTGAGCACTTCGTGCACAGGTGAGCTAAAAACACTAAAAAACAATTAAAACACTCAAGAAACCACGATCCGGGCTACCAGCTTCCAAATCTGGTACACGATTCTTAAATTTGTCACATGTTAAACTTGGTGTACAGAAAAGTGGGACAAGTGGCTGAATTTTCTTTTTGTACAGCCCTGTATAGACAGGGAATTGCTAAACAAATGTGGTCTTTAGCACAGGTTTGACTGTATTTAATTAGTTCAAAACAGTTTTCTAATTAAGAAATGCTGACCTTGACCTTGAACTAAATGACCCACAATACAATCCAAAGCCAGGGCTTAATGTGCGCTCAGAGGACTAGATAAAACAGGGTAAACTTGTTGTTTCCCTTTATCACTTTTAACCCTTACAAAAAATCTGCAGCAGATGACTTTGGAAACATGTGACCAAGCATATATAAAATCCGTATAAATTGAGAGTATATTTACTGGAAATAGTTGAAAACATTGTGGCATAAGCAGGAATTGCTCGTTTTGAGCAGTTTCTACTTTTGTCACAGTGTTTTCAAAAGTCTTCTGCTGTAGGTGTCAGAAAGCGTCTATATGTAGGAAAAGGGTTAAGATTCAACTCAACTTAAGTAAACTCTATATTGTTGGTACTCAAATCATTTCACAGAGACAACATAGGGTTTGAGGGTCATTTAACCATTGTGGCAAAAGGAGAAATTGCACGTTTTGTGCAATTTCTTCTTTTGTCACTATATTTTCAAAAAGCCGTCTGCTGCAGAGGCATCAGAAAGCGTCTATATGAGGGAAAGGGATAAGGATTTAGGGATGTGAAATACTATTCTTATCTAGAGCTCTGTAGAATGAAAGATATCAGGTGGAAACAACTTAGGTGTCTACTTGTTGATTTAATTTAATAGATTGCCTAGCCAAACAATGTCGCCATTTGAACAACCCACTGGTTAACCCTTTCCAACATACAACCATAAATTGACCTATCTGCAGCAGTTGACTTTTGAAAGTAAGTAACTTACTTAATAAATATTTTATTATGGTTTTACGCCGTTTTCAACCTTATTCTGGTTATTTCATGGCAACAGTTCGCTTATCCATGATCCCTGGGTAAACAAACCAGTACTAGGCTAGGAAACAGTGTGCCTTACCCAAGGACACACCACCATGACTGGGGATTGTACCCAATACACCCGGTTCCAAATTCAAAATGCTAACCACTCGAACATTGTTGAGTTGAAGTAAGTGAGAAAGGGAGAAATTATTTGTAACAAGCACTTTCTTACAATGCTTCGTACTTAGTTTGAACAAGAGCACTGCGTACGGCACAGACGCTCGACTGATAGAAAACAGATAAAAAGCTGAGCTGAACAAATAAAACTTAACCGGACGACCACGCCGCCGCCGACCACCCCAGGGTCATGACAATAGCTCTCTTTATTTCTAAAGTCGAGATAAAAATGATTTACTATTAGGGGGAAAGGGATAACAGTGAATTATAAAAAAAAAAAAGTTTTCAAGTCAGAAACTCAGTTTTGACAGATTAAGTTCAATTTTGTACCAACAGTCACCCATTAAAAATGTCTATAAATAAGAGTTCAATTATTAAGCTTTTACCACATAAGACAATTCTGCAGCAGACGACTTTGTCAAAAAAAAATCGAAAAATCCGCAGAGGCGTCAGAAAGCATCTATATGCGGGTTAAGAGATAAATAGATAAATAGTTAAACAAATTGTGACAAAAGATAAATCGCTCATTATGAGCAATTTCTCCATTTGTCATGATGTTTTCAAAAGTTGTCTCCTACAGTACAGAGGCATCAGAAAGCATCTGTATGTGGGAAAGGGTTAACCCTTTCTCTGATACAGACAACTCTTCAGTAAACCACACAAGAACAATCACAGGACATCCTAGCTCACTTAGTGTTGTTCGAATTGAAAAAAAAATTGATATCTAAATAAATAAAAAAAATATGCTTACACCAAGTGCACCAATGACACGATGACAGTACATGTATTATCTCTTTCCCATTTGTAGACGCATTTTGAAGCATCTACAGAAGATGACTTTTGAAAACACTGTGGCAAAAGGAGAAATTGCTCATCATGAGGAATTTCTCCTTTTGCCAGTGTTTTTAAAAGTCATCTTCTATAACAATGTTCTCAACTCTATTATTAACTTTACTCCCATTTATGAAGATTTTTCAAATATTTGACGGTCGTCTGCTGCAGTTTTGCTGTATGTGGGAAAGTGTTAATTAAGTTTCTGTTCGCATTGTCCCAAATGATAAAACTTGGCGGAAATGGAAAAGAACATTGGTGTCATAAAGCCTTAACAGCACAGGACAGGCTGAGTATCCAGGAAGCAGACATAGAGACTGATTAGTATCAGTTTTAAGTACTTGTTTCACCAAGCGCTCATCTGCTTTTTTTCTAAGTTGATTGATTGATTGATTGATTGGGGTTTAACGCCGTTTTTAACAATTTCTCAAGTCATATCACGGCGGCCAGTTCACCTACTCATGTGTTTCCTGGTTTTCTCACACCAGTACTCCACACAACAATCTTCCCAAGCAACTGGCTGCTTTTCCACATAGACTTAGCCCATTGGTGGAAGACGAATGACGCATGTCGCAATGACTTTTGTCAAACATCTGAAAGAAAGTTGGCCGAGCCAGGATTCGAACTCACAACCCCTGGATTGACAGCCCGCGTCGTTACCGACTGAGCTACCTTTTCTAAGTCAAAAAAGGGCATTAATGAACAATTATTAAAGCCAGAGCTATTTGACTTGGTCCAGACATGTGTATTGTTCCTAGGAACATGAGTACAGTTTCATTTCAAAATGATGAACAGTTTTTGAGTTATGAGGTAAAGTTTAAAGTTTTGTGACGACACAGACTGCGGCGACACCAAGGGTAACCAGTATCACACTACCCAAATTTATTTCTTCGTAAAACAGACAAGCTAAAAATTAAATATCAAATCAAACTACAATGATCATGGTTGGTGAATAAGGGACTAAATACCTATTCCCTCATTTTAAATCTGCACATAATCAATTACAACCATTAAAGCGACTGAAATCCAGATGGCACGAAATAAAAAAAAAAAAAAAAAAAAATTTGAATTCGCCCTAAATGTTATTCTTTATATGTTATCCAAGTAAACCCAGGGTAGAAAATGTATCGTTTTTTATCAATAAAGTGAAATTGAGTCGTTTTCAATTGTCCCGATGAAGGGGTTTCCTATTTAAAAATACTTACCCCGTTACTGACAGGGTAGAATTTGCGATGGAAAAAGTATTGAATTTAAGAAAATCTCACCGATTATAGGGTATGTAATGTCAGTTATCATATTTTAATGCCCCAAATACAAAAATAACACTTATTTTCTTAAAATTGGAGTTCAGTCACTTTAAAGCCTATCCCTGCATAACACTCCAACAGAACTGAATCAGGGACGTTTTTCATGTTCTAAAATTCTTTTACTCTATGTTGTCTGTATAGGTGAAACAATAATAACCCTTTCCCACAATGGCATATAGACCTTTTCTGATGCCTCTGAAGCATACGACCTTTGAAATCATTTTGGCAAAGGGAGAAATTGCTCATATGAGCAATTTCTCCATTTGCCACAATGATTTCAACTCTATTCAATAATCATAAAATCAATCATTCTAGAGATTTTTATTTATTTTGGACTTAATAATTTCAGTCGTCTGCTGCAGATTTATTGTAAGTGGGAAAGGGTTCTAAGAATTGTCTAAGTGAGACAATTCTTTTAAGTAACCATATTATAGGGTTTGCTTGGATAATAATTAGAGAGATAGTGTGGGGAAAAGAGCTGTGTACCCCTCCTTATCTAGATATCTGCTACTAATCAAACACTAAACACAATAAAGGATTCCTTCCTTTGAATTAGCCACCATTTATCACACACCTTTAATGTCTCTGTGAAGTTTCCTTTCATTATGCAAGTAGTCCAGTCCCTTTATAATTTCACGTAAAATAATTGCTATGTCGTTTTCCTGAAATGGACCGGCCTTCATGAGATCCAAGGCAGAGCCCCCACCTAAATACTCCATGATGATCCATAACTTGGAACCCTAGAATAAAAGAAAGTAAGATTCAGTTTTATTAATTTCAGAGGTGCACAATGAAGACAAGGCATGCTAGATGATCAACTGTAGAGACTCCATAAATAGCATGCCCAACTGTAGAGACTCCATAAATAGCATGCCCAACTGTAGAGACTCAATATGCTCGCCAAATGGCTGTATGCCGAAAGGCAAGGGTAAATAAAACCACATCAGAGACTATAAATAGCATGCCCAACAGTAGCGACTCTATCACTATCATTAATTATTATACCTGTCCCATATTATGTAAATTACAATAAACTCTATGGCAGATTATTTTGAAAACATTTAGGGAAAGGAGATGGAAAATCTCTAGATGAAAGGGAGAGGTCACAGCAACCTTAATCTGATACACTCTCTTCTGGAGATTCATCTTCATACCAAATTTAGTAACTGTAGGTGCAATAGTTTAGGGAGATATTGCCTTGACAAGCTTTTATCTTTAAACAGGATCAAGGTCACAATGACCTTATGTTTCAGGGTATGTGCCACACCGACTTACTTAAATGCATATTTCTACCAAATTTCGTAACTCTAGGTGAGACAACATAAAAAATGTTGACCAGACAAGCCTTATCTTTAAATTGGGTCAGAGATCAAATGTAATGTCAGTGACCCAGTTTTGCTAATAAAAACATCCTCTTCATAAGATGCATCTTCAAACAAATAGCCTGTACAAGCTTTTTCTTGAATAGGGTCAGAGGTCAAGGTCACAGTGCCCCATTTTTGGTATGTGTCACACTATACCAAATCCAATCTTCACTAAATGCATGAGCATACCAAATGTGGTATCCCATGTAAAATAATTGGATATATATGACTGTAAAATAATTAAACTGTCAGGGCTATACATGTGTACGTTGACGGAACCAGCAATCCAAGTAAAATACAGTCGTGTTTTGATTTAGTCTGGGAACTAGGTTTGTGCCGGCCACAGTGCTATATATATATGCATTAAATTAAGTTTTGGACACAGAACCTTTGTTTTTATGCTTTATTTGCCACAACAACCTGGATAAGGTTTGGTAGAAGGCCAAATAGATGAGATGCCAGGTACCGTTCGGAATGTGACACATCTAAGTCTTCACAAGATGCATGTGCATACCAATTTGGTAACCTTAAGTGAAATAGTATCGGATATGTGACTCGGACAAGGATTGATGACAGGACAGACAGACGAGGTGTCAGTGGGAGGAGGGGCATGCCAGGTACTGTTTGGGATATAACACATCTAAGTCTTCACAAGATGCATGTGCATACCAATTTAGAAACCTTAAGTGAAATAGTATCGGATATGTGACTCGGACAAAGATTGATGGATAAACAGACAGACGAGGTGCCAGTGGGAGGAGGGCCTAAAAAGTGGAAAAGGATGGTCTCCAGAGATACTTCAAATTCTTGAAAGACCTTTTTACCCTTTCATAGATGCGGATACATTTGCAGCAAAAGCTTTTGAAAGGATTGTGACCAAACGGCAATTAAGATTAAATTTCAACTTTTTATTATTATTTTTTGGAAGAATCAATAGAGCAGCCTGCTGTTTATTATTATTGACCAAACCTAAAAATAAGTAAACACAGAATTAAAGGACATAAAGCAGTGAACAGTCAACAAGGAATAAGTGATGTGGCACCCGTATTGATAACATTTCCAAGTTTTGGGGGTAATAATGTCATACTTGGCCATTAATTAAAACTTGCACTTCTGTCAATCTTCTAATTCTATTCAAGTGTTGGGCCGGCTCTTTACCTTTTCCCATATATGCAGTTGCTTTCTAAAGCATCTGCAGCAGATGACTTAAAAACACTTTGACAAATGACACAATGTTTTCAACTCTATTAAGTAAATATTATTCCATTTATAGAAATTTTAGCTACCGAGTAAATGTTTTCAAAGTCGTTTGCTGCAAATTTGTTGTATGAGGGATAAGGTTTAAGCAACAGATACTCACCTTGAGGTAGGACCCGTAGTATCGAGTCACAAAAGGACTGTCACACTGCGACAGAACCATTATTTCTTGCTGAATGTCTTCAATCTCATCCTCCGCTTCTTCCAGGTCAATTATCTTTATTGCTACCACTTCTTTCGATTCATTGTCTATTCCTTTGAACACTTCTCCAAACGACCCTTTACCAATCTTTTCAAGTTTTGTAAATCTGACTTCAGGATCAACAGTAATTTTTGATGCTCTCTGCAAAAAAATAAACAAATTCATATGAACACTTCCCCTGATGTAGTTAACGTATGCTAGCATTAGACAGAAACAGATGACTTTTGAAAACATCGAGGAACAAGTAATTTATCAATCTCACATAATTTCTTATTAAATTTTAATTCTAATGTTCAGATCTTGTTAATTAACCCTTCCTCACTTGTAGAAGTGTAATGACAGAACTGCTGAAGTCGACTTTTGAAAATATTGTGACAAAAGGAGAAATAAGCAATTTCTCCTTTTGCCATAATTTTTTCATCTCTAATCAATAATTAAATTTCACACAATAGTGGTATGCCATATTTAACTTGGATGTGTTTTCTAAGTCGTCTGCTGCAAATTTGATTTAAGTGGGAAATGGTTAATTTGTCCTCAGCAGAATGACACTACCCATATCATGTAATATACATAAACAGTTAAAAAAAATATAAGGTTTACAAGCCCTGGATTGAAAGACAGAGAATCTTAAGTTATTTATAATACGATATAAACAAGAGCACCGCATACGGCACAGACGCTCGACTGTTAGGGAGAAAAAAGAAGAAGAAAAAAAGGTAAGCTGAACAAAAAACCTTAACCGGACAACCACGACGCCGCCAACAAAAAACCTTAACCGGACGACCACGCCGCGGACGACACCGCTCTTGTTTTTTCAAAAGTCGAGCTTAAAATGAAGAGAGGACTGAAGACTTTTTCCCTCAAAGTTGAATTGACATAATCACATTTTCCAATAATGTAAAACCTTAATATATAAAAAATATTAGGTTGCCTATCATGAAAATGACTGACTTATATGGCAAGTTCTTAAAAATATATTGCTCAAAAAAATAATATAAATAATTCTACAATTCTACAATTCACACCATGTCAATTTTGATCACTTTTGAAAAACAAGATGGCCATGAGGCCCTGGATCTCTCATCTGATAAAGAACTCTTTCACCCTTTCCCACAGATGACTTGAAATCATCTACTGGGCTAGTAAAAAAAAAATGGAAAAAATCTTTATAATATTTTTATTTGAAAGTTCAATCATTGAAACGAGTTGAAAACATTGTGGCAAGGAGAAAAAAAAAAATTCACAATGTTTTCATAAGTCTTAATTCTGCTGCAGAGGTTTCAGAAACCGTCTGTATGAGGTAAAGGGTTTAGACAAGAACAAAAGTTGAAAGACGCTTTCCCATTTAATTAAAATGGATCAGCATTATAAGTGCAACATTTTGCTCCTTTTCTGAAGCACCCAGATGGCCGTTTTTCATCAAATCCAGATGACTTAAAACAAGAAAAGAAGATTTTAATCTAAGGAATATTTGTGCTAAATTATCTTATAATCAGACAAGCACTTTTAGAGCAGAATAATCTGAAGTAAATTTGCCATTTAACCCATTTTCTTAACCCTTTCCCTCATATACATATACATATACAAAACGTGCAATTTCTCCTTTTGTCACAATGTTTTCCACTTTTAGTCATAGGTTATCCATTCACTTATAGAGATTTTCCATTATTTGACAAAATATGTTCAAAGTCGTCTGCTGCGTAATTGTCGTATGAGGGAAAGGGTTAATCTATCAAGTGGCTATATTTAACAAGAGGCCCATGAGGGCCTATGCTCTACTGGTATGGTTCTTTGGTCATTTTCAATCCAGAGCATTGTATGTATGGTGAAGATCGGATAGTAAATGGAGGCTCTTTTGTGTTCACAAGCTGTATTATAGCAAATTTTTACAATTTCATGGGCCATAATCCAGTCTTGCATGGGCGGATCTGGCTGGTTTTCAAAAGGAACCAAGCTCTCATCAATATTTAACTACTATCTAAGTTTGGTGAAGATCAGATAGTAAATGGAGCCTCTATTGTGTTCACATGCTCAATTATAGCAATTTGGACAATTTCAAGGGCCATAATCCAGTCATGCATAGGCGGATCTGGCTGGTTTTCGAAAGGAACCGAGCTCTCATAGATATCTAACCACTGTATAGGATTGGTTGAGATACAATAAACAAGAGGGCCATGATGGCCCTGGAATCGCTCACCTGATTTTTTTTTTCACTTTAGCTATATAAGCCCCGCCATCTGGCGGGCATAGTTTCCAACCAATCAACTTGGCTTTAAGGAATCTGATAGAGGGTCACCCTAGGAACATTTCTACAAAAGTATTTGAAAATCGGCCTGAAACTTTTGAAGGAGAAGATTTTTTAAGTTTTCACTATAGCAATAAAAGGCAAAATAGCCCCGCCCCCTGGCGGCCATGTTTTTTGACCAATCAACATGGCTTGAGGGAATCTGATAGAGGGTCATCCAAGGAACATTTCTACCAAATTATTTGAAAATCGGCCCGACACTTTTGGAGGAGAAGATTTTTTAAGTTTGCACTATAGCTATATAAGGCAAAAAAGCCCCGCCCCCCCCTGGCGGCCATGATTTTCGACCAATCAACATGGCTTAAAGGAATCTGATAGCGGGTCATCCAAGGAATATTTCTACAAAATTATTTGAAAATCGGCCCGACACTTTTGGAGGAGAAGATTTTTTTAAGTTTTCACTATAGCCATATAAGGCAAAAAAGCCCCGCCCCCTGGCGGCCATGTTTTTGACCAATCAACATGGCTTCAAGGAATCTGATAGAGAGTCACCCAAGGAACATTTCTACAAAATAAGTTCAAAATCTGCCAACCAGTTAGGGAGAAGTAGAATTTTGAAGTTTTTTTCGTTTCGTTGCCATGGAAACCAGAATTCTGCATGGATCCCAAAAATTTGAAGGAATTCTGGTGAGGTCATTGAGAGGATGCTTTCTGTGAAGTTTCATCCCAATTGACCCACCGGTTACTGAGGAGAAGATGTTGAAGATTTTTTAAGTTTGCACTATAACCATAAAAGGCAAAATAGCGTTCTTGACCAATCAACATGGCTTGAAGGAATCTGATAGAGGGTCACCCAAGGAACATTTCTACAAATTTATTTGAAAATCGGCCTGACACTTTTGGAGAAGAAGATTTTTTAAGTTTGCACTATAGCCATATAAGGAAAAATAGCCCCACCCCCCTGGCGGCCATGTTCTTCGACCAATCAACATGGCTTGAAGGAATCTGATAGAGGGTCACCCGAGGAACATTTCTACAATATTATTTGAAAATCGGCCTGACACTTTCGGAGGAGAAGATTTTTTAAGAATTTTGAAGTTTTTTCATTTCGTGCCATGGAAACCAGAATTCTGCATGGATCCCGAAAATTTTAAGGAATTCTGGTGAGGACATTGAGAGGATGCTTTCTGTGAAGTTTCATCCCAGTTGACCCACCGGTTACAGAGGAGAAAATGTTGACGGACGACGGACAACGGACGCCGGACATAGGGCGATCACAATAACTCACCTTGAGCACTTCGTGCACAGGTGAGCTAAAAATAAAGACTGTATCATGTTAACAAGCTCTTTTATAGCAATTTTGACCATTTCAAGGGCCATAATCCAGTCATGCATGAGCGGATCTGGCTGGTTTTTAAAAGGAACCGAGCTCTCATGGATATCTAACTACTGTATAAGTTTGGTTGAGATACAATCAAAAAAGAAGACTGTATCGTGTTAACAAGCTCTTTTATAGCAATTTTGACCATTTCAAGGGCCATAATCCAGTCATGCATGGGCGAATCTGGCTGGTTTTCGAAAGGAACAGAGCTCTCATGGATAACTAACTACTGTATAAGATTGGTTGAGATACAATTAAAAAAGAAGACTGTATCATGTTAACAAGCTCTTTTATAGCAATTTTGACCATTTCAAGGGCCATAATCCAATCATGCATGGGCGGATCTGGCTGGTTTTTGAAACGAACCGAGCTCTCATAGATATCTAACTACTGTATAAGTTTGGTTGAGATACAATAAAATAAGAAGACTGTATCGTGTTAACAAGCTCTTTTATAGCAATTTTGACCATTTCAAGGGCCATAATCCAGTCATGCATGGGCGGATCTGGCTGGTTTTCGAAAGGAACCGAGCTCTCATGGATATCTAACTACTGTATAAGTTTGGTTGAGATACAATCAAAAGTGAAGACTGTATCGTGTTAACAAGAAATTGTTTACGGACGGACGCACGCACGCGCAAATCGCCACGACATAAGCACTTCTGGCCTTTGGCCAGTAGAGCTAAAAACCAATCAATAAGGCTTGAAACCTTTAAGTAAATGGTCACCTAAGAAACATTAAATTTAATGCCAATTAATCTTAAACACAAGAAACCGCTGAAGACGGTAAGGCCCGATTGTCGGCAATTTGACCGTGAACATCGACAAACCAAGGTCAAGGTCAAAGTAACCATATAAATCAATAGAACTTGTTACTGTTTACCTTCAGGCAAAGTTTCAAGTTTGTAACCCTTTCCAGTGCTGAGATTTTGCCTCAACCTGAAACTTTAACCAAAATGTTGACGGACAGACAGATGGACATCGCCAATATATAACCCGGAAATGCTAGAGCAATCCGGCCAAAAATGCCAAATAGGGCCATGCAGAAATGCTAGAGCAATCTGGCCAAAAATGCCAAATAGGGCCATGCAGTATCCCCCACTGCCATTAGGCAACATTTTAATCACAATAGCCATTATCCATATATACTGCAGACCATGTTTTCTATCAATCAACATGGCTTGAAGGATTCTTGTAAAGAGTACAAAATTATTTGAAAATAATTTTAGATGAGAATTTTGTTCCAAGTTTACCTAAAGATACAAGGAAAGTGATTGTATTCATAGTTAAAAGTATTTTTATACGATCAGTTCCAAACTTTCTTTTTCTAATAACAACAATCATTGAAGAAACGCAGTCATATTACTTACCAATATGTCAGTTAGTGAGAGTGTGACGGACAGACGGATGACAGAGAAATAAGCTTTTTGTTTCATCCCAACTAAGACAGGCAACACAAAAGCTGACAAATTGCTTTATAGAATTGAGGAGAATTCAGAGAAAAAAATATTGAAACATTTTACTTATTCCATAGCTAGGAGAGGCCGCCCTATGTTGTAGTACCCCAAAAAATTGTCTAAGTGAACCGTTTTTTTCAGTATGCTTAACATAGGGTGTGTCAGTGTCTATAAGGATTTTATATAATCAATATACCCCACATCTAGAGCTCAGTGGAAAGTCTCGAAATAAATGAAAGAAAAATTATTGAAAACAAACTCCTTCTGACACAAATAATTTCCAAAGTCCTCATCAACTGATGACTGACAAAACGTGTCTGAATTGCGGTAAAGGGAAAAATCAGGAAAGAGCAAGAAAGGAAAGAGTTGTTAGCATTCTTGTTCACTGAAGGATGAATTTTTCACAATAAAGTAAGTTTTTACATCCATAAATACATAAGAACAAGAAAGAGTTAACACCATGCTTGTTAAAGTTGTTTTACCCTTCCTGGCTTCAGATTTAACTTCTGTAGAAGATAAATATTGAAAATAATGAGAGACAAGGAGAAGTTACATGTATACAATAGAAGTTTCTGCTTTTTTTTTATAAATGTTTGTTAGATGACAAGTAATAATGCTTGTCTTTCTTTCAAATGTTCAGCCTATTATTATATATTCAAAAACATGATGAAACTGTATACACATCCTTTTCATTCTGTAATGTATCACTATCGCAGTCTCTGCAAAATAGAACCAAGTCATAGTCAACAGGAGTTCATCAGGGAAGACATGACTGTGTCAATTGTCATTATTGTCAAGGGTATTTGGCATATAGATATTTGCTACCACAGTATATCCTGATCAGCTTGCAAGCAAACATCCCAGATTACTATACCGAGCATCCCAGATTACAATAAAGTCATATACATGTATAAGTATCCTTGAAGGATCTGGAGAATGTTCATGCCAACAAAAAAACATTATAGTCTATACAAGTTATTGTCATTCAAGTTCAAAACACTGTTTCATAAAGTAGAGAATTGAGTAAGCGTAATAAAAATGAAACGAACAAATTCTGAGATCTATAAAGAGGATAGTTTGATTTGGTTCATTTCACACATTTTATCTGTGCATATTTTACTTACATTCACTATTTGTACTTTGTTATACAAACAAGAGAGCTATACAGATCTGGATCGCTCACCTGATAACCAGATAAATATTTACTAGACAATGAATTAATATGCAATCTGAAATATTAACCGTCTGGATTAACTTGTGACAACATCATTGACCAATTAATAAGGTGTATTTAGCCCCACTGGTCTGCAACTACAGATACACAATAAACAACCCTATCTACCAGATAAGGTCAGTATCAAATCTAGGAGGGGGGGATCATGCTAATTCTCCCACTGTTTTGAATATTCTCCCCTAAATTTGTAAAAAAAAAATAATAAAAAAATACATCTATATAGACAAAGAAGGAAAAATGTCTCAATGTCTCGATAAAACTCCCCCCGTGTTTTCAAATCTTAGAATGGACGCTGTAGGCCCATTTGTATGTGTCACATTAGTTAGTAGATCAGACTACAACAGAGTGTAATATCATATTGTCCTGTAACATTCATCCCATTGGTCTGTTTAAATTGGTAAAGTTTACCACCTGATAAGAGACACACCCGTATTTCATGTTTTGAAATCATTATTTGACCACCAATTCTAAATGTGAATACATTGCTTCTTTAGAGAACGAACAACAAAGCGTCTATTTGTGTTATAAGAGATATATAGTGAATTGGGTCGATAGCATCAAGTAATATTTAGAACTGCTAGGTCTTAACCCTTTATTGACATTATCATGAAAAATCTCAATAAATGATAAGTTTTACTATAAAATTGAGTTGAAAACATTGTGGCAAAAGGTGAAATTGCTCATATTGAGCGATTTCTCCTTTTGCCACATTTTTTTCAAATGTCATCAGCCGCAGATCCGTCAAAATGCGTCAACAAGTGGGAAAGTGTTAAGAGGGTAACACGGTTATTGGGTAATGTACTGGTTAACGTCATACTCTTTAACTTCCTGATCTGAGTATAGTACACATTTTTATGAGTTATTCTATGTACACGTAACTACAATATGGGCCATGTCAAACGAAAACTGAACTTCAAAGGCTTTTATGCCTTATAGTGTAAGATAAATGACTCAAGTCATAATGACTTTGTCAATCATGGAAAAGGATTTGAGGTTTGAGCTTGGATTCGAAATTGGATTAATAGCCAATGTTGTTACAGGCTGAGCTTTTGCAGTCGCCATTTGAGTTTAAAACACTTAAACAAGAGGGCCATGATGGCCCTTGAATCGCTCACCTGATTTTTTATTTTTTTTTCACTTTAGCTATATAAGCCTCGCCCCCTGGCAGCCATAGTTTCCGACCAATCAACTTGGCTTGAAGGAATCTGATAGAGGGTCACCCTAGGAACATTTCTACAAAATTATTTGAAAATCGGCCAGATACTTTTGGAGGAGAAGATTTTTTAAGTTTTCACTATAGCCATATAATGCAAAATAGCCCTGCTTACTGGCGGCCATGTTTTTTGACCAATCAACATGGCTTGAAGGAATCTGAAAGTGGGTCATCCAAGGAACATTTCTACAAAATTATTTGAAAATCGGCCTGACACTTTTGGAGGAGAAGATTTTTTAAGTTTGCACTATAGCCATATAAGGCAAAATAGCCCCGCCCCCCCCCCCCCCCCCCCCCCCTGGCAGCCATTTTTTTCGACCAATCAACATGGCTTGAAGGAATCTGATAGAGGGTCACCCAAGGAACATTTCTACAAAATCATTTGAAAATCAGCCTGACACTTTCGGAGGAGAAGATTTTTTAAGTTTTCACTATAGCCATATAAGGCAAAATAGCCCCCGCCCCCTGGCGGCCATGTTTTTCGACCAATCAACATTGCTTGAAGGAATCGGATAGAGGGTCACCCAAGGAACATTTCTACAAAATTATTTGAAAATCGGCCTGACATTTATGGAGGAGAAGATTTTTTAAGTTTTCATTATAGCCATATAAGGCAAAATAGCCCCGCCCCCTGGCGGCCATGTTTTTTGACCAATCAACATGGCTTGAAGGAATCTGATAGAGGATCACCCAAGGAACATTTCTACAAAATTATTTGAAAATCGGCCTGACACTTTTGGAGGAGAAGATTTTTTAAGTTTGCACTATAGCCATATAAGGCAAAATAGCCCCGCCCCCCCTGGTGGCCATGTTTTTCGACCAATCAACATGGCTTGAAGGAATCTGATAGAGGGTCACCCAAGGAACATTTCTACAAAATTATTTGAAAATCGGCCTTACACTTTCGGAGGAGAAGATTTTTTAAGTTTTCACTATAGCCATATAAGGCAAAATAGCCCCGCCCCCCCCCCCCCCCCCCCTGGTGGCCATGTTTTTGAAACCAATCAACACAGCTTGAAGGAATCTGATAGAGGGTCATCCAAGGAACATTTCTACAAAATTATTTGAAAATCTGCCAACCAATTTGGGAGAAGAAGAATTTTGAAGTTTTTTCGGTTTCGTTGCCATGGAAACCAGAATTTTGCATGGATCCCAAAAATTTGAAGGAATTCTGGTGAGGTCATTGAGAGGATGCTTTCTGTGAAGTTTCATCCAAATTGACCCACTGGTTACTGAGGAGAAGAAGTTGACGCACGACGGACGACGCACGACGGACGACGCACGACGGACGACGCACGACGCACGACGGACGCCGGACAAAAGGCGATCACAATAACTCACCTTGAGCAAAGCTCAGGTGAGCTAAAAACAGAGATATTACAAAAAACATCAAATGGGGTATCAAATGTCATCTTTATCATGTCTTGGTAACAATGACATTGTAACAAAAAATCAGAAAATATCTGAATACATAAGAAAACACTTATTAAAACAAAAATTCAAAACATACATAAAATATACTGAAAATCCCAAATGTTGTCACATTAAAATCTATACTTGTCTTTGTTTTGAGTCTGATATAATATAAATGTCATCAAATGCATCATCAAATATTAAAACGGCCATCGAATATTATAATTCACAAGAAGAAGGGACTTATAAATTACATAACATCTCAAAAACATACAACCAGAGTCCTTGTCTCTTTCCTATCTACAGATGCATTCTGACGGATCTGCATCCGACGGGTTTTGAAAGCATATTGTGACAAAAAGATAAAATGCTTATTATTTGTAATTTTTCTTTTGCCACAACATCTTTAACTCTATTTAATAATTATACTTGATAGGGATTTTCCATTTGTATGTCCTCATATTTTCTGAGTCATCTGATGAAGAGCTGAATACCTTATGCTGTGGTGTTCAGATGCAACAGATGCCACAACTGCCACCTACAATTCAGCTATCAGCATTGACAGATGAGTGGTGTGTAGAGGTGAATACAAGCACATCATGTACACTGTCACCAAATCAGAAGGCTGCGGTACCATCAAAATTAATGCCATACCTCTGACTGAAGTGGAAGAGGCAACTTACCTTGGAGTGACCTTTGATAAACTTTCCATTGTACGGAAACAAGCTGGCACACCTGGGGAGCAAATGAGGAGATACTAAAGACAGTGTACCAGGGCATAGTCAGGCCCCATCTAGATTAGGGATCCCCAGCATGGATCTGTTATGTTAAGAACAATCAAAATGCGCTCGATAAGCCAATGTCCAAAGCCCGACTTAAGTGTCATTACAGGAGCCATAAAGTCAACTCCAATAAAGGCTATGGAAGAAATCACAGAAGTACCACCTCTCAGTCACAGGAGAGATGCCGAGGCACTTATACAAGCCAACACATACCAGTTCTTGCCAGATCAATCATCTGAGGAGAACAAGCTTTGTTCATGAAGCCAAAAGACTTACAAAAGCAAATACTGCCAAACTTGAAAGACCCAAAAACTCTTTTGACAGGTCAGACCTAGATACATCGTGGAATCAGGAATCCAACATACACATCAGTACTACTATTCCGCAACTCGATCTGAGTATAACAGATGACACAACCAAGAAGTCCCTCAGACAAGCCATGATCTCTGATGAGTATCTACCAGAATCATGGACACATGTGTACACAGACAGCTCAGAAACAGCTGCTATCCAAGATGGAGGAGCTGGTATTTACCTAAAGTATATACTAAAAATCTCACCACACACTTTGAGCTGAATATCTATATCCTATAAAAGGAACAGATGAAATTGCTTGTCATTAATGAAATTTACTGTACCAACACCATTATATCAAAATGTTTCTGCTACGATGACATCAAAAGTTATCTGTTTAAGAGAGATGCTCAAACAAGACATAAAGTCAAATTGTTTGTCCCAGTCTTATCTTAAAGTCCTTGTGTCAAGAATCATGAATAAATCCTGTATTCTCCAAGAAGTACAAAATCTAGCCAACGTGTAATTAAAGTTAAAATACTTGAGAATCTTTAACAACAGTTTACAGTCACATTCTTGGAGACCTGACAAAAATTCCACAGAATATTTGGGCATTAAGCTATTTCCTTTTTTAACCCTATCCCAATTGCTGGCACAATCTGACACATCTCCTTCAGCCACAATGTTTTCAACAGTCATCTACAGCAGTCTTCCAAATGTCTCTGCATGCGGGAAAGGGATAACATATAACTATCAATGCAAATGGCATAGAGGCATAGAAGTAGAAGGTTGTAGTTTGAATACACAAACTATAGTGAGATAAAGGTAGTGATATATGGTTATTAATATCAGGCCACAAGGCAACAGCTAGACAAATATGAACAGCAATGTGCTTGACCCTTTCCAATATACAAATACAATTTGACGTATCCGCAGCAGTTGACTTTTGAAAATAGTGTGATAGTATTGAATAATTCATTTTCATAAAGTCAATCTACTGCTTCATCAGAATATGGATCCACAATAGGACTAGGAGTTGACTGACTAGTTAGTGTTTTATGTAATTTCACTAATTCAGATGTCATATCACAGTGTTTCCTTGTTAAACTACTAATTTACTATCAATTTATCACAAAACCAGGGCGTAAATAAAAATTTCAGTTATAATGCGATCATGTCATCATCCCCTTGTCAAGAAAGTGCCATTGTCTGACCCGACAAGACATCAAAACCTTCTTCACTGGCCACTCATGAGACAGATACTCTAACTACTATACCACCAAGGTGGTCCACAAAAGAAGAATATAATGTTGCTTATAAACAACACAAATCTGTTTTATATTTATTCTGTATTTCATTTTTTCTCTCTGTTATTTAGAAAGGTTTAACCCTTTCTTACTAAAATGCGCAATTTCTACATTTGCTACGCTTTCTAAAATTATACCTTCAATTTTCCAGGTGCTATCATGTTAAACTCACACTGATTAAGTCAATTCAAGGAATAACATTTTCCCACAAGTATACAACATATCTCAAGAAGAAGAATGATTTTTTTCAACCAATCTTAATTGAATAATTTTGGTAGAGGGTTCCATTAAGGAACATTGCTGCAATATCATCTTGAAATCAGACAAGCATTTTCATAAGAGAAGAATTCAAAAGTTTTGTTATTTTACTCCTTATTTCAATCCGGCTGCCAGTAAATTTGTTCAACCCATCAATATTGCTTGCACAGTTTATGTAGAGGGTCACCTGAGGAAAATATCTGCCAAGTTATCTTGACATAAGACTAGCAGATTTAGAGAAGATTTTGTAGTTTTGGGATTTCACCTCTTTCTTATGCAGCAGCAACTTCTACATAGAATTTAATACTTTAAACAACGTTGAAAGAGGACAACCAAAAAATAATTCCTGTCAAATAATTTTGAAATCCGACCAGGGAGTGATCCATAAAGATCACCGTTAGACTTTTGTTAAGAGTGTGTTATCTAAAAATAGATCGAATTGTAATGCTCCACAAATAGAAAAAAATTCACTATCACAAGATGAAATTTGAAGAATCCTTATCCTGGTATGATCTTATCCTTTCCCTAATAAAAAAAATCTGCAGCAAAAGACTTTAAAAACATCTTGTAAACAATTGAAAAAAATACACATGAATGTTTAATCATAGAATAGTGTTGAAAACATTGTGGCAAAGTAAGACATTGTTCATAATAAATGTTTTCAAAAGTCATCTGCTGCTGATGCATAAAATGTGTCTGCATGTGAAGAGGAAAATCCTTTCCGCTAATCATACTTCCTACAGTGAAAAAGAAGAAGCTTGAAGATGAATTTTGAAAACAATGTTGAAAAAGAGGAATTAAAAGTTTGTTGGCAGTGCAGTTTCTCATAATATACATTGAGATGCTTTCCTTTCCGTCATGTATTCAAAAGTTGACATGTCAATTGGTGTCTGTATCAGGGAAAGAGACATGCCGAGATCTACATGTACATGGAATGCCAATCCAATATTTATAAATGGTATTTTAACCCTTTCCCACCTATAGATGCATTTTGACGCATCTGCAGCAGATGATTGAAAACATAGTGGCAAAAGGAGAAATTGTTCAAAACAAGCAATTTCTCCATTTTGCCACAATGTTTTCAACTTTTTTCAGTAATTATACCATCAGATTTTCCGTGTTTAAGCTGAGATGTGTTCAAAGTCGTCTGCTGCAGATTTGTTGTATGTGAGAAAGGGTTAAGAAGCAACATGTACTTAGAAGGTTTTATCTATATATACCATAATTATAATGAAAACATGTCTGTTTCATCACAATGGTACAAGTTATGTTTGAGTCATATCTGTAACACAATATCTTTTTCATTTCCCTATGTATGTAGAATGAAATTTTGAAAGCCTTTCGGAAACAAGTCACCCAAGATTGCCCTAAATTGATCACCTGATTGATAGTAGATCTGCATATGCCAGGGAAAATTTGATCAATTGCGGTAATGAAACTGCAAGGATTGGACACAGGAAATGATACAGCTCAGCCTCTATTAGTAAAAGACATTTGAAATAAAGCATACAATCTTTGAGAAATTTGAAAGAGGAAGAAACATTTCTGGGAACATTAAAGTTTGGTTTATATCTGTCCAATAGAAAGGAGATGTCTTAGGAAGTTTTAAGTTAATTTTACCGCTTTTTTGATGTCCCATGGTGGCTATGTTTTTCAGCCAATCAATATTGCTTGAACAAATTGTGTAATGGGTCATAAAAGGAACATTTCTGCTAAATTATCTTGAAATAAGCGAAGAACTTAAATTGGAATGGAATTGTATAGTGGTGTCATTTTGCCCCTTTTCTGCTGTCACTTGGCCGTCATATTTCTCAACCAATCAATATAGCTTGTACATTTATTGTAGAAGGTCATTCAATCAAGGGACATTTCTACCAAATTTATCTTAGAATCCGACCAGCAGATTCAGGAGAATTTTTTAAAGTTTGGATATTTTTCTCCCTTTCTGATGCCGCAGCAACAAAAGTTTTGAAAAGCATATATATTTTTTATATCTTCCAACAATTTTGAGTGGACCACCGAAGGAACATTCCTGTGAAGTTTGGTTGAAATTGGTACTGTTGTTTAGGAAGAGATATGACAATTCTGCAGCAGACGACTTTAAACATACTTTATCAAAAAATAGAAAATCTCTATAATCAAATGGATAACCTATTCATGACTAAAATTTGAAAATATTGTGACAAAAGAAGAAATTGCTCGTTTTGAGCAATTTCTTCTTTTGTCACTATGTTTTCAAAAGGCCGTCTGCTGCAGAGATGTCAGAAAGCACCTATATGAGGGAAAGGGTTAATTGCTCAGGTGATCTAAAAAGAGAACTTGCTTTTTTTACAATTCTCTTAAGTACTTGGAAGACCAACCACATGGATGACCTTAATCAAACTGCACAAAGACGTTGGTTGATTATACAGAAAACAAGATAAGAATGAGGAAGCTATGCTTGTAAGAAATTGTTATCTCTCTTATTAAATCTTTTCCACATGCAGGCCTTTGTTTATGTTTTAACCCTTTCCCGCATACGCCAATTTTGCAGCAGACGACTTTGAGCATACTTTGTCAAAAAATAGAACATAGATCTCTATAATTGAATGGATAACCTATGACTAAAACTGGAAAACATTGTGGCAAAAGGAGAAGTTGCTCGTTTCGAGCAATTTCTTCTTTTGTCACTATGTTTTCAAAAAGCCGTCTGCTGCAGAGGCGTCAGAAAGAGTCTATATGAGGAAAAGGGAAAACACTGACAAAAAAAGAAATTGCTCAAAACGAGGAATTTCTCCTTTTACCACAATGTTTTCAACTTTTAGGCATAGGTTATCCATTTTCTATTTTTTGACAAAATATGTTCAAAGTCGTCTGCTGCATAATTGTTGTATTATGGAAAGTGTTAAATAACTTAATATAAAGTCTATAGTATGGGTACTCTGAGTATCTAAGTGAGACTATTCTGTTTTGTACTCAATGTCGAGGGTGTAGAGGTCAAATAAGAACATGAGATACGCCTATGTATCTAGAGCTCTCAAGTATATGGGGCTTTTGCTATTGTTTTTTTTTTCAAAGCACAGCTTATTGCATGGGAAGTTTGTACAGAGGGTGTTTCTTAATATATGGCAAATATCTCTTTCTTCCAAGTAAACAAAAGAATTTAGCACTTAATCATTTGTATGTTAATCTTGAGAAATCCTTATCCTCTATAAAGATTTTTAGCTTAATTCTATCCCTTATGCAGAACCATTTTGATACACCGGCAACAGACAACTTTTAAAAATATTGGGGGAAAAAAACATAAATATAATTCATGCAATTTAACAATTTTTCCACAATGTTTTCAAAACATTTTCTGCTGCAAAGGTACCTGAAATTGTTAGATGTTGTCTGTAAGAGTTCAAGTGACAATTACGGAAATCTTGTACTGTTGTAGAAACAAAAGCTGTCCCAGGACATCATGTCCTGCCAGATTATCCAGGGGCTAGGTTGATAATCTTCAGCACAAAACCCTTTCCATACATTAGCCCTTTCCCACATATAGACGCTTTCTGATACCTCTGCAGCAGAAGACTTTTGAAAACATTGTGACAAAAGGAGAAATTGCTCAAATCAAACAGTTTCTCCTTTTGTCACAATGTTTTCAACCTTTTTCATTAATCATACTCTCATTTACAGAGATTTTCCATGATTTTGTTTAGATGTTTTCAAAATTGTCCGCTACAGATTTGTTGTACGTGCAAAAGGGTACAGCTGTCTTAAGCTGAGACAGAACAAGACTTAACCGTTTCCTTACATTAACCCTTCCCACGTACATACACTTCTTGAAGCCTCTGTAACAGACACATTTTGTCACAAAATTTCTACAGAATTTAAAAACAATTTGAGTTATGCCAACCAATTAATCAATCACAACAACTCATTTTGTTGTCATTTAAGCTATAATAGAGCGGTACAATGTTTTACCATCAATTTTGCCTAGTGACCTAGTTTTTTGACCGGACATGAGCCATATTCAACCTTAGCCTAAATATCATCAAAACACAATCATAGTCTAGTTTTTGACCGGACATGAGCCATATTCAACCTTAGCCTAGATATCATCAAAACACATAGTCTAGTTTTTGACCGGACATGAGCCATATTCAACCATAGCCTAGATGTCTAGTTTTTGACCGGACATGAGCCATATTCAGCCTTGACCTTAGCCTAGATATCATCAAAACACAGTCTAGTTTTTGACCGGACATGAGCCATATTCAACCTTAGCCTAGATATCATCAAAACACAGTCTAGTTTTTGACCGGACATGAGCCTTATTCAACCTTGACCTTAGCCTAGATATCATCATAACACATAGTCTAGTTTTTGACCGGACATGAGCCATATTCAACCTTAGCCTAGATATCATCAAAACACATAGTCTAGTTTTTGACCGGACATGAGCCATATTCAACCTTGACCTTAGCCTAGATATAATCAAAACACATAGTCTAGTTTTTGACCGGACATGAGCCATATTCAACCTTGACCTTAGCCTTGATATCATCAAAATACATAGTCTAGTTTTTGACCGGACATGAGCCATATTCAACTATAGCCTAGATATCATCAAAACACATAGTCTAGTTTTTGACCGGACATGAGCCATATTCAACCTTGACCTTAGCCTAGATATCATCAAAGCGCATATTCTGACAAAGTTTCAACATGCTCAATTTAAAAATGCATCTTCCAGTGTTCACAAGATTTCCTTCAATTTGGCCTAGTAATCTAATTTTTAAACTGACATGACCCATATTCAAACATTCTGACAAAATTTCAATTAAAAAATGTGGTTTCCAGAGTTTTCTTCAATTTAGTCTAGTTTAGGACATGTCCTATATTCAGCTAGCCTCGACATCATCAAGACAGTCATTCTGACAAATTTTCAACATGTTTAAGCTAAATATGCAGCCTCAAAAGAGTGCTCACAAGATTTTCCTTCAATTTGACCTAGTGACCTAGTTTTTGACATCACATGACCCAATTTTGAACTTGGCTAAGATTTGATGGAGATTCAAGTTCTGATAAACTTTCATGAACATTGGATACAAAATAGCCTGTGTTGTGTTCCCAGAGCAATTGTTTACGACGGACGGACGACACACACAATGCAATCACAAAAGCTCACCTTGCCCTTGAGCTCAACAAATTAATCAAGATCAGATTTTAAAATGTTGCCTTTAGAGGACTCACAATTTGCTTCTTAAATTTTAACTATTGACAAAGGCTTGTTTTTTAAAACTTAATCTAGATATCATTTAAATATTCATTCTGACAGTTTCACTATCCCCAAGTCAAACATGACATGTGACTTCTAAAGTGTCTGTAAGGTACTTCTTAAATTTGGCCTAGTGACCTAGTTTTTGAACGGACATGACCAATATTCAAAACTAACCTTAACGTCATGAACAATATCATTCTGACAGTTTCATCATTCCAGAGATGAAAGTGCAAAGCTTCTAGACAGGCCACAAAAGTTAACTTGAAATTGACTTAGTAATCACATCTTTGACCCAACATAACCCCTATTTAAACTTAGCCTACATTTAATAAAGACAATTATCCTGACAAAGTTTCGTCATTTTGGAGTCAGAAATGCAGCTTCTAGAGTGTCCACAAGTCAAGCTTTCTTAAAATTGGTCAAAGATTGTGAGCCAGTTTTTTACACAACATGTCACATATTTAAACATAGGATAAATATTCTGACATTTTTTATTATTCTCGAGTCCAAAATGCAGATTCTACAGTGGCCCCATTTTGTCTCTGAAATGACCCATACATGTAAATGCACTTGGCCTAGTTACCACCAAGACAAAAGTTCTCACAAAGTATCACTATTCTTGAGTCAAAGATATGTGTTTATTCAATTTTTCTTAAATTTGGCCTAGCAACCTAGTTCTTGTCCTGCCATGCTACATATTCAATGTAGTCGAGATATATTGAAGCAAACATTTTGTTTCATGAAAATTCCATTAATATTAATAGGCGAGAGTGCACACAAGCAAATTGTTGACAATGGCCGATGGAAACAAAGTGATCATAAATGAAAGACTAGTTATTGATTATAGTGGGAAACATTGTGGCAAAAGAGGATAAATGAGCAATCTCTCGATCCTCTTGACTCAAGTTTACAAGAGTCAACTAGCTGCGACAAAACTGAATTTTTTTCAAAATGCAACTGCATGCGAAATGGGTTAAAACAATCAGTAGAAAAGGATATAATATCTGGAAAATTGTAAATGTAATTATTATATGAGCCATAATATGGTGTCCGGGATTTTGTGTTACATCACAGAGTCATTATTTATTCTCCTTTATTTGAAGAACTATGTGTTTTATAGTTTAACAGCATGTCACAAACTGTTAGAAACTACTAAATCTATAAAATAATATGCTATTGATTTCTGAAAGAACTGATAAACTCCTTTAATTAATACTTTTCTTGAGCATTTTCGCCGTGTCCTTCCCGACAAAGGCATGGGAGGACTTTTTGAAAACCAAAACAAACTGTTTTTCTTTATATTTAAAGTTTGGAAACTAATATGTGTGAAATAATAATTTAACAAATTACTTGTAAATATAACTTTAAGATTTAATAGAGCGACGTAAATATGATTTTGATTTCAATATAAAATCCTAGACATTGGCGTAACGAATGTGTCCACCAAGTTACATCACGTCTAAATAGCATCAAAACTCGAAACCTGGACCGATAACCATATTTTCATTGCATTCAAATCACGTGATCACTTACATTCTTTGTTAATGTCGTAAACATGTTGTTCTGGGACAGATATCTTTTATTTGACAAGGAGTCAAAATATGTTTATCAAAATGGTGTCTTTTTTTGTTACGCCCTATTATTTTGTTATAATTAAAAAATGCTTCGTCGATCACCTAGGAGGAAACTAAATTTTGGCTGTTCTATTTACGACATTAAACATCGCAACAATTTACGACAGTTAGAGACGTTTTACGACAAGAGTGTTTTAAAATGGCGGCTCGAAAATGACAGTCAGACTTCTGAAATTTTGTTACGCCGGCACCAAGCCGATTGCGATCATCAATGGTTGCTTATAATGTATCGCAATGCGTAGTAACTTCCTATTTCGTTATTTAAATTGTCCAGAGATGTTTGCGAACCTATTTAATTCACTACGAAGAACTTGTTATTATTTTTGACTGGGGAAAAAAAATCGCGAATTTTGTCTCTTTTGCCTTGTAACGTTGACTGTCCTGGAAAGCATATTCTACCTCCATAAGCACTTTGCTTACGTAATAAATACATATTTGCATGATTAGTATATTTTAATTTAACTGGAGAATTATTTATACTGAAAATGTTTATGCTATTATATGATTTGTTTATTTTTTTCTAAGGTGTCCTGTTACACACTTATATGATTATGAAGTGCACAATTAGTGTCCAGTTACATCATTTTGTGTCCTGTTACACAACAGTTTGTGTCCTGTTACACCATTCTTTGTCTAGTTGTATACTATTAATTATTTCACTAAATAAACCATTTATTTATTGAAATAATTCCAAATAAAGATGGTGAAAATGTAAATTAGATCTAAACAAATTCAACTAGGCAAAATCTTCATAAAATTGATTTATTTCATGGTGTCCTGTGTTACTAACAATACAATTGAATAAGTGTCCAGTTACATCATTTTGTGTCCTGTTACACACCAGTTTGTGTCCTGTTACATCATGTTGTGTCCTGTTACACCATTCTTTATCTAGTTGTATACTATTAATTATTTCACTAAATAAACCATTTATTTATTGAAATAATTCCAAATAAAGATGGTGAAAATGTAAATTAGATCTAAACAAATTTAACTAGGCATAATCTTCATAAAATTGATTTATTACATGGTGTCCTGTGTTACTAACAATACAATTTAAAACCCACATTTCTCTTTATTTAAAGATAAAATCTATTTTGTCATTTAGAATTTAACAGCTTTAGATATTGTTCTAAACATATATAGCATTTAATTTGACAAAAGTCAAATATTACAAAAGAGGACACCACAGTGTTTGTGATGTAACTCAAAATCCGGACACCATATTATGGCTCATATATAATTAATTTTAGAAATTTATAGAAAAAAGGAGACAAATTAAATTGCTCATCTTACTTTTTTTTTCTTAGTTTAGTTTAAATATATTGCAATTTGTCACATATCTATTGCAATTTACTGCATACGCAGGCCTTTTTCTAGGCATCTCAAGGGTAGGATATTCAGACACATTCCCAATGGCAAAAGTCGTTAAAATTGTGCAGAATTACCAATGTTGTCATGTTTTTTAATCCAAAATAAAAAATAATGGAGATTAATTTTCCCAAATAAAGTGCCAAATTTGTGTTCCCAAAATGGCTAGAAAAAGGCCTGATACGCAATTACCATTCTTTTAACCCTTTCCCTCATTCCTTTCAGCGTCATATAGACGCTGCAGCAGACAGCTTTTTGAAAACATAGTGACAAAAGAAGAAAACGAGCAATTTCTTCTTTTCTCACAATGTTTTCCACAAGGTTGTTTTCATAGGTAATCCATTCAATTATAGAGATTTTCTGTTTTTTGACAAAATATGCTGCAGAATTGTTGAATGAGGGCAATGGTTACATAAGAACATCTACGCCCTTTTATTAGTATTTATATAAACAAGAGTTTGTTTCCTCCTTACATAATTCTTACATATATACTCAGACAGTCACTGGTTTGTATTTGGATCATCGTTTGCCAACTTTCAGTTTGTTATTTTCGTATATACATTAGACTTTGTTGCAACATAAGTTTATTAACCCTTTCCCACATACAATGAATCTGCAGCAGGCGAAAATACTGGAAAAAATTGCAAATTCCCTTTAAATGAAAGTACAATAATTGAATAGAGTTGAAAACATGGTGAAAAAAGTAGACATTTCTCAAAACGTCAAAACAAGCAATTTCTCCTTTTGCCAGAATGTTTTCCACTTTTTCGTCATAGGTTATCCATTCAATTATAGAGATCTTCCTTTTTTTTAAAAATATGTTTAAAGTCGTCGGCTGCAGAATTGTCGTAATATGTTAAATGCTGTCTGGCAATGTCTCTATGAAGTCGAGTCATTTTCATCATGGAAATTTAAAAGAGCTTACTAATAACTATTTCCCACATACAGTAAATATGCAAGAACAACTTTGAAAACATATTGAGAAAACTGTAGAAAATCTCTCATGAATAAAAAAGTTTAATTTAAAATAGTGGAAACAAAGTGACAAAAAATAAATTGTCACAATGTTTTCAAAAGTAGACAGCATATGGGAGAGGGTTAAAGAAGTTGATATTAAGTCATAAAGCAGTCACAACCCTCACAAGCATTTGAGGGGATAAAAGGAAGAGAGCATTCATAATTAATACTAACCTTTTAACCAATAAGTAATTTGAAGTTGTGTGTTTTTGATTAATTATTTAAAGAAAAGAAACAACTTGTAAATCGGAAGTATTGTTTTCATTCAAAGTAAACAAAAAACTTTTTGAGAAAATATGAAATTGCTCATTTCAAACAATTTCTCCTTTGCCAACAACAACATTTTCAAGTCATCTGAAGATTCATCAAAACCTAGAAAGCATGATATTGGGAAAAGGTCAAAAGAGATGATATATGATTTGTGTGTACATGAAATACATGCCTTTATTTCTCAAACCACACTTACCAAACCCAAGTTTAAACTTTCTAATCTGACTGACTTCACTTCACGAAATTCAACTTCCTCTGACTAAGGAAATATAATGAAAGGTATATTTAACTTAAAACTGAAACACAAAGCTACTTCACTTCACGAATTTCAACTTCCACTGACTAATGAAATATAATGAAAGGTATATTTAACTTAAAACTGAAACACAAAGCAACTTAAGCTTAAACATGTATTTAAATTTAGACGTTCTTGAAGAGGACGAGCAATTTGGTCTGTGTTGAAAATTGTCCACGGAGGCTGATGTACGATGCGTTTTCCACCTGGCATCTCACACAAATAAACTTAATTCCAACTGACAAACTGATAGTGATACTTTAGCACCAGGGATTATTTTGGTAATTATGGGATATGACCTATACCCCTTGTATTGGGAATTTCTGCATATTTTTTGGCAAAATTGGGAACTTTTTCATAAATTATATGCTCAGGCCTGAATAATCAATATGCTTCTAAATAAGTTCTATGGTACCTGGATTGTGTGTCTCTGTGAATAGACGCTTACATGTAAGGGAAATAACAGTGTTGTTAATATTTTCTTCTTTGTTTCCTTTTTTTTCTCTCAAATTCTTGTTGAACTTCTGATTTGGAAATTTATTGAAAAATTGGGGAAAATTTAAAAAAAACGTCCTTTTGCCATTTGGAAAAATGACCGATTACCGGCTATAAAAATGACAAAATAAAAACCTGAACGAGCATCTACTCAGATATTGGCATTGAAGTCTATATATATATATAGAAGTGGGAAAGCCTGGTTTGAGGATACTTTTTTCTCTCGAAATTTACCAATCTATTTTCAAAAATAATGTTTAGCTTATCATATGAAAGAAACATTTTAAACATACAAGGGTATTCAAGATTCAACTGCTTCTTTTCTTTACGCGTTTTCATGTACGTAGTTGAACATTTCTGCAAGATTATTTGAAAAATTGGGAAAAGTTTTCAAAAGAACATTCCTTTTGCCATTTGGAAAATGAACAATACCGGCATTGGAATGCTTTTTTTTGTTTGTTTGGAGTTTAACGCCGCTTTCAACAGCTTTGGTCATATCACGGCGGTCAGTGCACCTACCCATGTTTTCCTGGCTTTCCCACACCAGTACTTACACAACATTCTTTCGAAGCCACTGACTACTTTCTCACATAAATCAGAGGTGAGAGGCAATGGAAAACATCGCCCGAAAGAATGTCGCCGCAACCGGGCATCGAACCCGTGACCTCCAGATCACGAGTCAGATACGCTACCAATTGAGCTACCCGGCCGGGTCTCATTGGAATGCACAAAGAATATATGGTTAAAATTTCTATTTACTATCAACTTGATTATTGCCATTGCTTTGAAGGCAATGAAACTCAATAGTTAAGTCTCCAATTGTAGTCTACTTCTCAATAGATGGTCTACATAAAAATGTATTCTCAAGTCTTGTTAGTACCTTCATTTATACTAACAAATATATATATATAGAGGTTTTCCAAAAAAAATCAGACGAAGCACAAAGTATCTTTTGAAGTAACATGTTTTTCCAACTATTAACCTTTCACACATACACATCCACATAGATGCATGTTAACACCGCTGTAGGAGACGACATTTGCAAACATATGGCAAAAGGAGTAAATTGCTCAAAATGAGCATTTTCTCCTTTTGACACAATGTTTTTAACTCTTTTCAATAACATTAAATAAACTTTCCCTTTTACACATTTTCCATCATTTTGCCTAGATGCCGACTGCTGGGCAGTGCTGCTGATCTGTTACATGTCATGTGAAAGGGTTAATAAGGCAATGTAAAATAACTTAAGCACATTGATAAAATGTGTTCAAATTGGAAGGAAAGTTAGTGTACTCAAAAACTAGATGTTGTAAACATGATGTTCACAAACTTCTGACAGTTCAATTTGACGTGACAGCGTGGGTGGGGTGAACTGAAAGTTACTTCCGTTTTCACATTTTGTCGCAAAAAACACAAACATTTGCGTGCAATTAGATAATTATCATTATGCATTTCAAATAAACTGTACCTGTTGCATATGTGAAGCCATTTTATCCAGGATATTTGACAGCTCTTAGTTCAGGAATGTTTCGTTCTATCCCACACAAACCTGTTCTAGATTATCCAAAGTTTGTTTCATTTGCGGTACGAGTCTTGAAATAATTGTTTAAGGATATTTTACGATCAAAAAAGTATTTCTTCACATTTCAATGAGAAGTTCAACGGTGTGAGACTAAATTTAATTCAAAACTTTACACAAGTGTAGGATTTTAGCGTAATCCACAACAACGTCCGCCATCTTGATTCAAGGGTGTGCCCTCGTTTTGGATCGGCAGGTTTTTAAGGAACAAAATAGTTCTATTCTTTAAAATTTACTGCTATTACACAAATATCCCGATAAATCTATTTATTAAACTTTTTATTTTATTTATTTTATAATTTAACAATATCAGAGTAATTGTGTGATGATATTAACCGTAAAGGATAAATCTACGCTGTAATAGCGTATGAATCACTTTCTCAGTGAATGACCTTTGACATCTGAATATATACACAAACATTATTTATAAATAGTTTGCGTTCAAAATCAAAGCGCTGATTGCACAGAATTTACGATTTTCAAAAAAATCTTGCAGTGCTACAAACATAAAGGGCCTTTAGTGAAATTGATGGAGCTGGGATAGAATCGACCAATACTGAGATTTAATGGCATCTTTTTAACATTACAAATGTAATGTAATTATAAAGACCAAATGCTCTGATTGAGCCTACATTTTTAGCTTCTTTAGGCCCATTTCATAGTGCACACTATATATCATGTACAAGCATCTGACAGGTACATATATAGTAGTAGAGACCCGATGTTCTCTACGGTGGACGGTCAAAATCCCCTACAGACAAAATCCCCTAGGTACATTTTCAAGAAAATGTAAAAATCCCCTACAGACAAAATCCCCTACATGTCAATATCCCCTACAGACAAAATCCCCTACTTAGTTTAAATTATTCATTGGTCAGGCAGTGAAAGAAAGAGAAACTTAATAAATTATTTACATTTTTAATTTCACAATAAAGAAGTAGCAGGCTGAATAAACACACACATTTTTGCATGTAGGGAATTTTGTCTGTAGTGGAAAAAGGATATAGGGGATTTTGTCTGTGTATGCCTAGGGTATTTTGTCTGTAGGGGATTTTGACCTACATTCGGACGTTCCCCTACAGACGAAATCCCCTAGGTACATTTTCAAGAAAATGTAAAAAATCCCCTACAGACAAAATCCCCTACTTAGTTTAAATTATGCATTGGTCAGGCAGTGAAAGAAAGAGAAACTTAATAAATTATTTACATTTTTAATTTCACAATAAAGAAGTAGCAGATTGAATAAACACACAAAAAAGCACACTGCAAAGCCAATTAGCACATACTTATAATATATTAGAGCAGGATGAACAAACACACAAAAAAGCACACTACAAAGCCAATTAGCACATAATTATTTATAAAACTGCCTTATTATTTACATTTATTAACATATGTTCATTGTATTGAATGGTAATTGATCACACTGATAATTTGAAGTATGATGCTAAACTTCGAAAGAAATGCTGCCATTCAATTACACCTTAGTTTCAGTGCAGCCTCACACAATTAGAAATTGCCTCCGTAAACTCAGCAAGGGCCTTTTCTTTCTTAAGATTACTGACTGCAAAGACATTTAAGTCGCTTTTGCTGCTTCGGTTTTTTTTCCTTGTTTCGACGCTTTGGCGGGAGTCCTTAGTGGATTTGCTCCTAGACAGTCTCTACATAACAATTGTCTTTCTGTATACAATTTATTACATACCACAGGCTTGGATTTGAATGGCCTACTAATGTTTTGAAGGCATTGTTCCATCCCTCACACACATTATTGGTTCGGCTTTGGTCATGGAGCGTTGCCGCATGTACATTCCATGTGTGTGGGGGAAATCTGGGTGGAGTCCTTCTAAACCTTAGTTGGCCATTTTCACCCCCTTACAGTCTTAAAGTCGCCTGTAAACATACGTACTATCAAAACAACATTAAAATGATAATATTCAAATATAACACATTAAACTAACATGTAACATGTACATGTATATAGTAGGGAATTGGAACATTTACAAAGTATTTACAAAGTAGGGGATTTTTTCCTTAGGGGATTTTGTCTGTAGTGGATTTTTGCATGTAGGGGATTTTGTCTGTAGTGAAAAAGGGATATAGGGGATTTTGTCTGTGTATGCCTAGGGGATTTTGTCTGTAGGGGATTTTAACCTACATTCGTTCTCTACTGGGTGCTACCCTATTGAGAACATAAGCTCAGAGCTTTTATAGGCCCATTTTGATATCATTTCTTAATATTGGAATAGTACATGAATATCACTTCCTTTTGGTGTATATTTTATATATACGCTTATATAAGGATCAGTTCCAGTGGGAATGCAACGCTTTTTGGTGGTGTGGCACTTCCTGTTGATCACTGTGCGAGTGTTTTGTATGGCGCTGTATTTTATTTTTTCCTCACACATTATATTGTTCAGTTGAAGATTTCAGTGCCGGTATCTAAATGCAAACTCTGTATAATGGTTGGAATTTCACTGATTTCACAAGTATAATACGTGACTAGTTCTTATATACATAAATGTCTAGATTATAGAAATGAGATTTTATCTTCTTAACTATATCATATTATTTCATCATGCTGTATCCATTGTAATAGTGTACTGAAATATGGGCCTTTGCCAATTATTGTAATTGTGTTTGTGCCAATAAAACATTTTTATTTATGATACTCAATACCAATACGTTTATTTTTTCCTGCACTATTTAACGACGTATACTTTTCTTTTCTATATCACTCCACTATTCCGCAACTTGTATATTTGATAGATAATATTTCCACCTTTATAGCTCAATTAAATGTCACAACTAATTACCACAATGTACAACGCCTTCCTTCACACTGGATTAATTTAGTCTTGGTCTTATAGATCATGACTAATTTACTACTTGTAATATATGTACAGTCACACAATAATTAAAAATAAAAATAAGGTTTTATTTTTATTTGAACACTTTGCATTATTGATGCCACATTTTATATTGCATTATTCCGTTCAGGGATGCTACCAGGATATGTTCAGGTAATCCGTTGATGCAGGAAGTCATATTCAAATGCTTGTGTCTTTCTGTTAATTTCTGTTGTCCATTAGCTTCATACCAGTTTGGCTTGAATTTGTTATTCCCAACCCAAAATGTATTCAGCCTTGGTTGAAATGAGATAACGGTGGGTGCTTCTATGACTTGGGAAGGCAATTTATTTCAGTTTACTATTACTGTATTGCTAAATGCATGTCTGCGAATTTCAGATTATTCTCTAGGTTTGAAGAGTTTGTATTTCTTGGAAGCCGAATTTCCTCTTGTTATGCTACTAGTATATTTTATGAACAGCATTGTTGCCGTTTTGTCTAATTCGTTAAGTTATTTGTAAGTGTCTATCATATCTGTTCTAGTCCTTCTATATTCTAGACTCGGTAAGCCTAGATGAATAAGTCTTTCGTTATGATTTAGCCCACTTAGGCTATTAAGCATCCTATAGTAGCCTTTCTTTGGACATGTTCCTGTAAAATAGATTGTTATCTTAAACGGGGGGGGGGGGGGGGGGGGGGGGGGGGGCAATGGTCCAGATAACATTCGAGGTGCGGCCGTACCAGAAACTTGTATAGCTGTTAAAACATATATATCTTTGTCAAGAAATGTATTTTTTTTTTTAAATAAGTGCGCTAAATTCCTATTTACTTTACTTCCGATATGCTTGTCAAATGTCATTTTATTGTCAAATAGCCCTCCGAGAGCCTTTTCAGTCTCTATCTGTTCGACTTTGTATCTCTCATTCTGAGAATCAATCATGAAATACTCCCTCGGATCGCTATTCCCAATGGTAATGAAGTGTTTTAGACTTTTTAACATTGAAATTCATTTGCCAAGTTTTAGCCTATTGGTATGCTTCAAGAACATTTTGTTGAAGTTCTTCTTCATCTAAATGACTTTTGATTGTTTTATATATATTTATATCGTCTACAAACATTTTAACTGCACATTTTAGTTTATCTGGTGAGTTATTTATGAATATGAGGACCAGCTCGAATGCAGCTTTGAAAAATCAAGATAAATGATATCTATTTCGCATTTATCTTCTATTGGTTGAAACCATTTTCTGTGGATTCCAACAGTTGGGTTACACAGGAGGACCTATGTTTACGGAAGCCATGTTGGTATATTGATAACAAGTTATTATTTTCTAAGTGATAAACGATGGCATTTCTTATTATTTTCTCCATTATTCGACATCATATAGGCGTAACACTAATATTGGGCGATAGTTTTCAACCTTGGTTTTAGGTCCACTGTTGTTTATAGCTGTGACATTAGCTTGTTTCCATTCACATGGCAAATCTCCTTTATCCAGAGACTTCCTATATATAATTGACAGAAGTTTACTCAATTCATCATTGCATTTTTGTATGAGTTTGTGATTTGTTGGGATTAATTTCTTAAAAGGCCCTTTTCGTGATTTCTTCATTTATTTATGTGTCAGTTATAATGTATTTTGGTGTTATTATTACGTCTGGTAGCATATTATTTCCTACAGTAAAGACGGATATAAAGTATCGTTGGCTATCGGAATACAGTTATGTTCTATACATGTACTTGTACTTATACCACTTGTAATTTTTTTATTTTGATCTGACGTACTTCCAGAAGGCTTTGGGATTTTCTTTCATTCTGTTTGCCAAACACAATTCATATTTGTATTTAGAGTTTCTTAAGCATGTCGCTAATTTATTTCTTGCCTCTTTATGTTTAGTATAAGTAAATATGTTTTTTACAATTCTGGTATTTAAAGATATTGCAGTTTCCCTGTCAATGTAGTTTTTTTGTGTGACTGGCAGCATTTCTATTCAAGAGACAGTTAGATACAAGGGATTCCTTTATTAAGTAAGAGACACTTATGTAACGTGTACCGGGTCCATCACGGAGTTAAGCCACCGCGGGTCACTGATCCATGCACTAACAGAGATGTACCATGCTTAACTTTGTGAACAAGTCAACCACTCTACCAATGTCGCTATATTCTACAGCGGTATTTGTCCCTTTTCCCAATTCCCGCTTCATTTCAGCCTCTTTCTCTTGACTTCGAACCGAAGGCACATAACTGCACACTAGCAGTACACCAGAGCGGATCATATACATCATCCCTGGGAACCATCGGGGTCCGGGGATGAAGGTGATGTCATCCCAAAAACCCAACTCATCATTTTTAACGTGTGCCGCGAGTCCCCCACGGAGTTAGGCTATCGGGGGTTACCCAGCCAAGCACTAATCAGGATGTACCATGCTTAACTTCGTGAGACAGCCAATCACGCTACCAACGTCGCTATAACAGCCGTTACAGTTATGATCACATGTGAACCTGATAACTAAGTGGATTTATATTCAATTTTTCAAAGCTTAATACGGACGCCTTTAGGACATGACAGCATTAGCGTACTTTATCGTTTTACTAGGGGTGATCCACAAGTAAAAGAAGTACATTTCGATGATACTTATCCCAAAGGTATATTGGGCTATGCTCTGCTTATCGACGATTTGATATTTGACTGGCATCATAGGTGTATGTATAAACTATTGTCATAGAAACGATTTGAGGCATAATTATGCGAGATATACAGTAATTTAAGTATGCAAATAAGTATCTTTCATTTTTACCTGTGTATATCTTAAATATACACCGACATAAGATAACGATAAATTTCATGACATTAATTTTGTGTTATGCTCGTTGAATTACAAAATGTTGATGTCATTATTCCATGATAACCATCATTATAATAACATTGAAAACGTCAATAATTAATTGTCGTCAAATGACAAAAAAAAAAAAAAATGAATAATTGCTAAATAACAGAAATTAAGGCCACTTTCCCCTATAAACAAATAGGCTTTTTTTTTGTAAAGGATCAAAGCGACATTTGAAATCATATTTAAATGTAAATTCCACAATCTATCCGACTTTTCGGAGGAGAAGGAGAAGGTAAATTCACTAGTTGTTTATATTATGCAGTATAGTAATAAATAATCAGACCTTCATACTGGATTATGTAGAGTTAACGCCCACAGTATTTTAATATTGATAACTTGGTGTACTATCATAACTCATTTAGAAGGGTTCATGGTCTAACAACACGGACTTTATTGGCTCCCATTATTCACGGTATCACGCCTCGGTTAGTATATAAATACCGCGCATTAATGCCGAGCGCGAGGGTAAACAACGTCATCAAACAACAAAGGATTAGTCAGGTTGCTCCCGGACGATCAATGTTAGCCTGATAAATGTATTACACGCAGAAACTACCATGAGCCGGTCAGTGTTCTTGAAGACATATTTGATCCGCCGAACCAAACAGAAATGTATAGGGTACAGCTTCGTGAACGCGTCGGAAAGCATCTGTGGCCATGGCTGAACTTGGTCAAGATATCAGACGTCTTCTTAATTTGTCATACCCCAAGGCACCATGAAATGTTCGAGAGACACTTGCATAATACTCCTTATTCAGTTGTGAACTGAGATATAGAGAATATTATGTCCCTGACTTTTAAAAGATATGAACTTTATCTGACGAGGTTGGGAAAATTATCATTTCTCCCAGCCGAGTCAGATACAGTTCATGTCGAAAGTCGGGGACGTAATATTCTATTTATCTTGCATGTAAAATTATGTTTTCAGGTAAATCTACATTCATTTTAACTAGTTTTAATAAATAACATACAAAATTACAAAAGCCCATTTATGAATGACCTCACCTAAAATAGAATGACGTCGCGCGCGTGCATAAATCCGCGCCGAATTACATTGTGTACACATGACATACGGAAGCTAAAGAGTTCCGACTTCAACTCCATATTTCTCGATCATTACTACTTAATTTGTATATCTGGTGTGACATAATACCTTAAAATGGCAATATTAACTCTAACATATTCTTAGTAGAAGTGTACTTATTGCGGATTGGCCGTCGCTTCAGTACACAAGATAGGTCAACATGTATGTCAACCGCCGTGTTTTGAAAATGAATAGGTTGTGTTGGATATGAGAGTCAATGTATAAAGTTAGTTCAGGCTATAGAAGTTCAAATAACACTCAAAGTTTAAATACATATGACTATATTCAAGACAAGTGTGATGCTTAGGCTTAGTCGTCGTTTAAATTGGAGACATTCATTTTTGGAAAAGGATACCGTCACTGTTGTGGGTAGACATGTCGAAGACACGTTACGAAACTTTTAGTTTTAAGAATGATCATTTAAACACAAGCTGTACGTAAATGATAAAGTTATTTAACAAGAAGAAACATTTTCTGGATATCTCGAACGCATAATGATTTTCTGTCGGAACTGCTGTATGAAAGAGGAATCCATGGGTAGATGAGGCTGTCGAAAACCCTTTCTCGTGATAGAACACACAGACTGACGATAGAAATTAAACATTTGTCATTTCAAGTGGAGTCATTTAAGTGTATAAAAAGAACATGTGGAAAAATAGATATGCTTCTCATTATAGGAGATTACTCGCTTCAGATTGTATTTAAACAAGGTTACTTATGAACTGATCACGTGAGAATAAACAGGTCTATGAATGCTACATTTTCAACGAAGAAAGACAGTTCATCAAGTATTTAAGACTGCAGATTCCGTGTGATTTATATAACGATATTCTTTTCGATTTGTATTTGCATTGTAAAATTTGTTAAAATGTAATTAAAACAATAATAACTTTATTTTTGATTGTTATTTTATGTTTGTTCATTGCTTTGACTGCTATACTATCAACCTAATTGAGCCGTTCCACGATAACAAACCAACATTATGGATTCTGCGTAGTGTATCGAACCAGATCAGCCTGCGCAGGCTAATCCGGTCTGACACATTCCGTCTCAGAGGTATTGAGCAATGATTCCTTAAACAGAAAATCCACATGAGGCGAAACGCGTCTGTCCGGGTTAGCCTGCGCGGCATGCTAAGGCTGATCCGGTTCGATAGTTTTCTGGTGGAATGGCTCATTTATATTTCAGAAAAAGTAGTTCCAGCGATTACGTCATTTCTAAAAATAAGTAGACTGATAAAGATAAAAGTTTATCATACCAGTAGACATGTAAACAAAAGGTTTATCATACCAGTGTTATACGTCACGTAATCTGCTCATTGCATGATAAAAACAGTTAAACAGTCTAGGCCCGTTAATCTGAATGATGCAGCTAGACATGCTGTTGCACTGGAGGCGTTTTATCAAGCTGAATGTAGACAGCTTGGTTAAGGCTTTATACAAAAAGACTCGTATAGTTCTAATTCATCTAACACTAGTTGAATTCCATAGATGAGATGGTCAAACAAATTAGCAAGTTGATGGCCCAGCAACAGAGCGACTCCTATTCTAAATCAAACGATAGACGGTCTAACTACAAAAGCAACACTTATGGTTCGTCAGATGCACGATAGGTAGATACGACGATGTTATGTCTGTCAGTCTCACTAACACTTAAAAAGAAATTGTCATCAACGAAATGTTTATGGGAAAGACCAAACGGACAATACAGATCAACATACTGAGGCTACGGTGTATGTCAGAAGAAGTAACCATGCTGGATTATTTATTCAAGCTGAGCTAGGGACATACTGATTAGATTGCTTGGTAGACACCGGAGCAACTCTAACGTTGTTATCATCCAATGTGTTGTAGAAGATCTGGAGATCAAAAAGTCTGAAAAAGTTTGATAGGGAAATAATAACAGCTTCTGGGGACGTTTGAAACACAATGGGGAAATAGAAGTTTCATTTGTGATTAATGGTATCAGCTGTTCGACGGATGTGGTTGTAGCCGAGATGAATGTTGATGCTCTTATAGGACTAGATTTCATGACTTCTCATAGTGTACTAGTCGACGTTAAATGCATGGTAATGAACATAATTGTGAACACAAAGGTATCAGTACCAAGTCGATCTGAAATCATTCTGAAAGGGAGTTTATTCGACAGGGTTGGAAACAAAGATGAATTAGGTATATTGGAATCCTCTGATACTTTCCTCAATGCAAATATGGGATTAATAGCCCGCACACTAGTGATGAGCAGATGAGTTTGTGCCTATCAGATATGCCAAAATTTCGAATCAGCCGAAGGTAATTAATCCTGGGACAAACGCAGCAAATTTAAGTTCGTGTCATTAAGACGGTAGATGTCAAAACCACCAAAAACATCTACCGGAACATTTGAGGGGTATTTATTAAATACATCAGAACCGAATGTCTTCATTACAGAAACAGCAGATCGCAAATCTTCTCATTACATTTGAAAACATCAATATTCTGTTCTTACTCTGAGCACGACTTAGGAAGAAAGAGGATTATCAAACACAATATCCCAACTAGCAATGCTTCGCACAAAAGACAGCCAATGCGACGTGTTCCATTAAACTTGTAAGATGAAGTTTACAGCCCGATCAACTTAATGCTGGATAATAAAATCATCCAATCTTCAACTAGCCCATGGGCAAGTGTCATTGATTTAGTGAAGAAGAAAGACGGAAGTAGACGTTTCTGTGCTGATTACAGACGGCTCAATGATGTAACAATAAAGGATGCATATTCACTACCAAGGATAGACTAGTCGTTTACAAAACTCAAGAATGAAATTGTTACTGCTCCACATCCTGATTTAACCAACTCATTAAACTTAGATACTGACGCAAGTAATTATGCTATAGGAGCTATTCTATCTCAGAAGATTTGAAATATAGAGAAAGTTGTTGCATATGCAAGTAGGACGATTACAAAATCTGAACGTAAATATAGTGTTACAAGGAAGGAATTACTGGCCTATGTGTATAACGTTAAGTACTTCAGGCATTATCTTTATGGCCGGAAGTTCACTGCAAGAGCTGACCACAGCTAGTTGCGTCGGATCATGAATGTTAAGAACCCTGAAGGTCAAGTAGCACAATGATTAGAAACTCTTTTCATCATTGGATATTGAGCATAAACCTGGGAGGGTCCATGACAATGCTGATGGTTTGAGCCGGATACAATGTCGTCAGTGTAATATTCCCGGCCACGGTGATTACTCCAACCAATGTATGCAAATAGGGCCTGCAAGACAAACGATGAAATATATTAAACTTACCCCAAAAGAAGATGAAGAGATGTCTAAGGTTAGAACTTGGGTTAAGGATAAAGACAAACCATTGTTCCAAAATATCTCTGCACGAAGTTATGCTATGAAATCAATTTGGAATCAGTTTCAACGCCTAGAAATACAGGATGGGCTTTTGGTCAGAAGAATTGATCATCTTGAAGATGGTAGCCTAAACTATCAGGCACTCAATCCCAGATATACAAGGAGATTAGTTTTGAAATGTTGTTACTATGCCAAAACATCTGGACATTTAGGAATAAAGACAACTCTGCGTAAAGTCAGACAAAGATTGTATTGGCCTTGTTACAATCAGAAGTTATGTGTCAGGTTGCGAAACATGTAGAAAAGAGCCGAGTCCACCAAAACGTGCACATATGCAGATTGTCAAAAATGGTTATCGAATGGAGAGACAGGCCACTATTCTGGTTATATCCGATCATTTTACAATGTGGACAGAGGTTCTGCCTATGCTTAACATGGTAGCTTGTACAGTGGTAATACTACTTGTGGAGGAAGTTCTTTGTCGATTTGGTATACCATGGAAAAAATATTCAGATCAAGGTCGGAAATTCGAAAGTAAGGTCTTGCAAGAAATGTGCTTTTTGTTTGACATAGACAAAAAAACAAAAATAACGCCGTATCATCCCCAGAGTGATATTATGGTGAAAAGATTCAATCGAACCCTTCGAATCTTATCTTCCATCATGAAACTACTAGTATAAGCCCAAATATGCTGATGTTTAGTCGTGAAGTTTATACCCCGCTCTAATTAGTGTTTGAGATGCCATCTATAATCAAACCCGTACCTAATAATCAATGGGCTTGGGAATCACAAGATAAGATTCATACGGCTCACGCGATCGTAAGACAGCAATCAATGCGTAGACAAACACAATTACATGATTTACAAACGTCATATGAAACATTCATCAATGGAGATCAAGTATTTGTATTTTTCACTGTAAAATTAATAGGGATATATACCCAATTTTTGAGAAGTCCGTTTTAAATTATAGAATATATACCAAATCTGTTATACAAGGTAAATTGCGGTCGAACCGGTTCTGATCAAGTCATACATTGTGATAGAATTAGAGCTCAGACGAAACAGGTATTGAGAGGTGAAGTTGAACAGAGTAAGAGTAATATATATACCTCTATACGAATAAGAGCAAATATGATGGAAATGATGGTTACACGGTCAATGACTGTATCAAATGTAAATGGTAGAACAAAACAATGAAGAAGTAGTTTTTGATTCAAAGCGAATACGTAGAAAACCAATATGAACTCACGATTATGTTTTTTCTTTCATATCCGCTGTGGCTAAAACTCACCAAGATTGCAACCGATATGCTCTGTTTGCAAGGATAGCATTAAAAGGAATGAGACATTCCAGAGCCATGTGATAAAATGTTCTGAAGAAAGGCCAGAAGGCAAAGTGTGTGGTCAAACGTTCAAGAAGAAGGCTTACATGTTGAAGCACCTAACGAATCAACGAAATCAGTTGCAAATACAGTTACAGAAGTTAGGGGATACAGTACGGAATCAGGTGAAGAATCTGATTGCCAAATTGATCCTGATATCTCTGTTGAGGAAAACGTTGGAACAGCATTATGGAAGGATAAACTTAGTGTCCAGACAAATAAAGAACGACGATTGTAAAAAAATCGGAAGATATACATTGTAGTAGTTTCGTCAAGCGCGAAGATCCAGTGTTTCCATCATCTGGTTATAAGACACCAGATACAATTGATGAAGACAAGGACAGTAAAGAAGCTTCAGAAAGAGATTTTCATCCAAGAGATTACACAGATCCTTGAAAAGAGAGATAACTGTTGATGAAGATGGGGAGGAAATTTATGAGAGCATGACTTCGGGGAAGCGACAAAAGGTCGAAGGGACAAATATTGGTCTGGGTGATTTGCTTACAGAAACCTTTGACGATCAGATAATAGTTTTCTTATTAAAAAGGAGACTGTGATGTTGAAATTAAGATGAAGTATTTACCAAGGGACAGTGATTTTGACTAGTTTTATATTGGAACTTAGAAGCTCTTTTATTTTTTAACAAGACTTCTGTTAGATTTAATTATTACTATTTTATAGAGTCAAAGTATGACATCATTTTATACTGAACAACTAAGTGAGTTATCGAAGTCGAGATAGGATTTTGTGATTGGGAATGTGTTTTTATAAACTAAACAAAATTCATGATGATTTTGTCAAATTGTCGTTACCATTTCACATTTTTATCTGACAAATGTTCATGATTCTCGAGGAGGGCATGTAACATGGCGGTACTATTGTAACTAACTAATTTGCTGGTTATGCATGCCTTAGATATGGGCTTATTGTTTTTTGGCAGCATACGGGTATACTTTTGTGTTCATGGGGGACGCATGTTCTCTGAGGCAAAGGTAATGTGGCGACAGGAGAGCGGTACAAAAATACTTCATTATGCAAGGATACTTGTTCCTGTAAACAAATAACCTTTGTTTGTAAATGATCAAAGCGATCATATTTGAAGGTTAATCCACTAGATGTTTTTTATGCAGTATATTAATAAATAATCATATCTTCATACTGGAGTTTGTAGAGTAAACGCCCAAAGTATTTAAATACTAATAACTTGGTATAATATCATTTATTTATAGCAATCAACTAAGGGTTTTTCATAGATGCTTAGTCTCCTTTTTTACGCGAGCATCTAACAACACGGACTTTATTTGCGCCTTCTATTGGCAGAGTACCATCCCTTACAGGTATCAAGCCTCGGTTAGTATAAATACCGCGAATTTATACGGAATGAATCAGTTCGCTCCTGGTCGTTCCAGAATCAACTCAATTTAACAGCATGTTATTAATTCCGTTAAATCGAGTAGGTTTGTTTTGTGAATTGCTATTGTAGTAGAGTATTATGGTAAGGCGAACAGGAAACTTGTAAATCTTAGGAACCTAGCTCAGGAACGTAGATAAGTAGATAAGAGGGATAAGCAACTCCACCTGTACACCTGTTATCTGGTTAAAATATCACATGGAGAAATATAATTGTTAAAATGTTCACATTTTGTAGCGTATACATCATTTAAGTCATATCTGGCAAATAAACGAAGCATACATATTCTGAAAGCTTAACACTTAAACTTTAGTGACAAATACATTGAACAACTGTAATTTCTTTGTAATTTGAATAATGACTGTTTTAAAAGACAAAGATATTGTGATTTTTTATTTTTAATAATTTAGTTCCAAAAATGAATAGACTGACATTATTCATAAGGATTAAAGATTTTCAAAATGTATAATGTATTCAAATATTTTCATCTATTGCAATAGAAGACTGTTTAAACTTCCAGAAAATATATTTTGTATTGTCATATCTTCAATAGTTTTTGAGTTTGACTTGCTACAAATATTGGAACGGGTGATATTTTAGTATACAGTTTAGTTACTTATCCCTTTTATATACGTCCCTGGTAACCTATCCTAAGCTTAAAAGTAGGGAATGCAGACACTCCACTGTCAGAGATACAAGACTCCAATGCCGGTGCTATTTAGCTATAACGGTGTTAAATTGCTAAAGCCTGAGCGAGACACTCATAGTTCGGCGTGGTCGTCTGTCAGTCTGACCCTCTATCAAATTGTTTCGAACCTTTGAAAAATATTGCCGTCAGGGGCTCCGAATCGGTTTAAGGGTTTCGAAGCCGACACCAGAGTTCGAGGTTTTAGTTCAGGGGACGCGAGTCGGCATCTAAGTGGGTTTTCCACTATATTGGGGCTTTCGGCTTTTTCAAAAGCGTTAAAATGGTTCGGACCCGCGCGTTGTTATTTCGGATGACTCTGGCCGCCATTTGGTCACTAGTGTTTGAGTTCCTCGTTGCAGTTCAGGTCTCGAAAGTCGGCGGCCAATACGATTTTCTGCTATATAGGGCCTTTCATGCCTTATAAAAAAGCTTAAAAATAGTTCGACTGCTCTACAGAGCAGATACTAGATTCCCGAACCCACGCAGTTACTTTAGGAGTCTACTTCTGCCATGAGATCTCTTGTGTTGAGTTTCCAGATTCGGTTCAGGGCTCACGAGACTTCAGCCAAGATGATTTTCGGCTATTAGGCGCTTTCTAGCGTTAAAAGGGTACATCTGTACTACAGTCATGAGGTCGACTGTTTCGAGATTCTAGTTTCAGTTAAAAGGTCGTTAGTCAGCAGCCAAGTGGATTTTCGGCTTCATGGGGGCTTTCGGGCGTTAGGAGCCTTAAAAGGGTTCGCATGTACTGTCGAGCCGAGATTTGAAAATTGGCAGCCAAGAGAATTTTTTTCTCTATAGGGGCTTTTGGACATTGAAAAATTGCTAAGTTTTTACTTGCACTGACCTTCCGAAACTCAAACCCCCGGACCGCCGATATTCATTTCGGGAGCCTAGAGCCGCAATAAGATCACCAGCATTCGAGTTTTGGTTTAAGGAGTCGCTAGTTCACAGCAAAGAGGTTTTACGAGACTCGAACCCAATTCTTTCAGAGTGATATTTATAAAGGTAAAACTAGGTAAGGGTAAAGATACCATTCTGTAAGGTGAAAGTCCATATACAAGCGTTCTTTAACATTTAATTATGACGACAAATTGGTATGGGCATGTTTGTTCATATTGAATCACACCATGATACCCATATACGTGAACACTACAGAAATATTGTATCCAAGATATGACATTTATATCTATTAATTCAAATTTGGAATTTACAATTAAAATGCCCTTATTCGCTCTTATTTAGAATTTTTCAATTGCCATTTAAACTAGTAATGCCCATTATCACCTCAAAATATTCTTGTGGTTTACTAGTTTAACCGCTTCTGGGTCCTGTGTTTCTCCATCGATAATAAGACTGATCAAAACATAACAATATATACATGTTTATTCATAATGTTCAGATATTATAGACGGCTCAAATAAGGTGTGTATAAATAAAACCACATTGTTTATGGGTAAGTTTGGATAATAAATTGTCCAGTATACAAAAAACCTTCACACTAAATATATTCAGGTACACTGTATGTGTATAACGATTTTTTTTGTTCTGTTTTATACAACTTATATATGCGAGACATTTTTGTTAGTTAGTAATGAAATAACACGACAATTGTCACCTTATATCTAAGCGTCAAGACAGCAATGACCCTACTCGCTTCATTTATTATTTGTTCAATGTCTTTCTGTGTCATTCGTCTTCCACCAATGGGCTTAGTCTATGTGGAAAAGCAGCCAGTTGCTTGGGAAGATTGTTGTGTGGAGTACTGGTGTGAGAAAACCAGGAAATGCATGAGTAGGTGAACTGGCCGCCGTGATATAACTGAGAAATTGTTAAAAACGGCGTTAAACCCCATTCAATCAATCAATCAATCAATGTCTTTCATTGTTTCCTTCATTTCATTATTGTGTTTTTCAAAAGGCTCATCTTTGTTTCTAATCCTGAACTTAAGTTGGTAATTTCCAACAGTAAGTGGCTCTAATAGTGGCGGTAGGTGTTAACATTTTTTATTTACTATTTTCATAGTCTCATTTTTAATCTATTCTGCTAACGAATCAATCACGTCTTTGAATAAATACTCAATGTCGTCTTATTTCAAAATATAATTTAGGTTCACTTTTATCTGACATTGATATTGAACTTAATAAATCAACCCATTTCGGGTCATAAAATAATGAATGCATGGTCGGCTTTTGTCTTTTTTCCCAATAGATGTTGTTCATGATAACGAAGACCGTCCTATTAAATTTCTTTATCATATCTAACGCACATATTAGTCATCTTTTACTCTTTACATTTTTTATTTATAAAATATATTTATGACGTTCAATTGTTCCAGGCATCATTAGAGCACGTGTAGTAGATATGTGGCTCTGGCATTCCATTAAAGGCGCTTCGAGTCGGTATTGTATACGCTCCCATATTTGGAAAATATATCCATTCGCCAATTTGGTGCTTCTGCAGCAGGACGGATTTGTAAAGTACGTCATTATTGTCGCACGCAGGTCCAAATAATACACTATCATACTGCATTTCTTCCTGCATGGAAAATATAGAAGATATGAATTAGTAGGACCAAATAATAAACTATTATAATGCACTTCTTCCTGCATGGAAAATATAGAAGATATGAGTTAGTAGGACCAAAAAATACACTGTCATACTACACCTCTTCCTGCATGGAAACTATAGAAGATATGAGTTAATATGACCAAATAATACACTATCATACTGCACTTCTTCTTGCACGGAAAATATAGAAGATAGGAGTAAGTAGAACCAAATAGTACACTGTCATACTGCACCTCTTTCTGCATGGAAACTATAGAAGATATGAGTTAGTAGGACCAAAAGATTCACTATCATATTGCACCTCTTCCTGTATGGAAACTATAGAAGATATGAGTTAATATGGCCCAATACTACTCTATCATACCGCGCTTCTTCCTGCATGGACAATATAGAAAATATGAGTTAGTAGGACCAAATGATACACTATCATACGGCACTTCTTCCTGTATGGAAAATATGGAAGATATGAGTTAGTAGGACCAAATAATACACTTTCGTACTGCAACCCTTCCTGTATGGAAAATATAGAAGATATGAGCCAGCGATCCTCTGCAATAACAACCGAAATGCATTTGCGATCAGTGTATATCCAGCTCAGCCACCGCATCCTCACAGTCTGCTCTGGATCTGTACTATTTGCAAGTTAGCAATAAAGGGTTTCAAAACACTATGCATTCGAATCATTAATATGAAAGCATTTTCTTTTCCATACATATAACGACCCGGTTGATTTTAACAGAGCTTAACAGAACGTTCATTCAGACGTCTACACAGTACATGTTCATAGTCATTGACAAACACAAATACACATTTAGCAAATATACAGACACGTGGGTTTGAAACAAGAGAAATTAAAGTCGTTGAATGAAAACGTCAAAACAAATTATTATATGATAAAGAGGCTGAAACTTTTTATATGTATTCTAATTTCTAGTGTGATTTTGACAAAAATGGCAGTAGTTTTAAACAATTGTTTTGTTTTCTGATTTTAGCTTTTCAAAACCTGTTTGCAATGACAGATGCTTAAACACATGGTTACATATATTTCACTCTGGCATCAATATACGAAGGACATGACAAAAGGAACACCGCTCATATAGATATAATATATGAACCGTAGCTGACGATATTGGTCGAATTGCATCTCCATAATGGGGTCATATGAAGTTAGAGTAACACCCGTTTGACTATAATTTTGGATTTTTGTTCAGAAGTTACATCTACTTACATCTACTTACATAATACATACATGCTCACATTCTTCTTCACTGTCTACAGATGCAACAAGACCCTAACTCGCTAGACTCCGCTCATATTATATAATATGTTGAATATGATATATTCACATACGCATACGTGCATTGGACAAAGAAACGTGACTATGTTAAACTATATCAAATATCAACAACAACAACACCACCAGCCGAATACGAATATGTTGGACATTTCATATGGTTCAATTCACTGTTCCTAGACTTTTAATTATGATCAGTTAACACTGTGTATGCTTAAAAAAAACTATGTCAAATATCAACAACAACAAACCCATCAGCCGAATACGAATATGTTGGACATTTCATATGGTTCAATTCATTTATGACCAGTTAACAATGGTGTATGCTTAAATAAGCCACATGCATTCGTTTGATATATTCTTATCCTTATTCGTAGTATTTTCATGAATAGTTAGTAAACTATATGCAACTTATGTGTAACTGTCTATTGACAAAACTTGCCAGCGCGTCGTGTCAGAGCGTCTAATTTACCTCTATGGGGTTGCTCAGAACTTACGCATTGACAAATGACACTATGTGGCGTCTAGTTTGTTATGAGTGCCACTAAATGGCACATTTTGGCATGCCCTTCCTAACGCGAAGCAGTGTGAGACCAAATATCGAGCACGTGTCAACGTCTCTTTATACTTACTTTGCCTTTAAGTTGATGTGGATAAACCCCGGGAATGCTATACCCAATGATAGCTCTGAATGAACCATAGATACCATCATTTAGATGATATATATAACTTGTCTTATATGCTTGATTGATACCATCTTTCACATCATCGTCTGAGAAAATAAATAAACATTAACCATTTCACAGATACACACAACGAAGGCCCGATAGTAATATACTTTAATATACCTACCGACTCTAAATGATGAATCACTATTTACGTGGGGGTGGTCAAGAAGATCTCGGAATTTAATGCTTCAACTTGATATTAAATCATACAAAGTAAAAGAAATCGCAAGCTATTTATAAAAGGCGTCCTACTATTTTTGGGGAGCTCCAGATATGCAATACAATTCTATGGATATAGATATTTCTAAGGAATTCAATAATTTGTGATTTCTTTTAAATTGTATTATTTGGTATTGAATTAAAATTGAAGCATAACTATGTATCCATCATTTATTTCCACCAATGTGTAATATATATGTTATACAATTCCGCCATCTAACCGATCTCCCATTCGTATATAGATTGTTTAAATAACGCGTCTTGGTTAGGTTATATGTTATGACTAACAAAAATGACATTTTAGTCATGTACTGTTAACCCACTAACGGCATATGTAAGGTACATGTATCAAAGGTAAATATAATTAGTGAGGTGCTCGGCATACTACGGTAGATTTGAACATCTGGCATAAACCATCAATGGCGATTTCTTTGATCACTTACCCGTAGATATTGCTATCGCATATATAATATATATATAAGTGAATATACACTTCATTTACTACGTAAGCTCTACAACGGACCAAATCAACATGATGCATTGAGACGGGTTTAAAGCCAGGTTAACTTGCGCAACAAAAAACATTTTTTCTTTTACGTCTATGTAGGGACAATGCGCTCGACCTTTTAGTGCTTGCCAATAAAACAAAACTGTTTTTTGTGTAGTACAGAAAACTTAACCAAGTAATTTATCATATTATCTATAAGCAAAGTACTTTATAAGTCGAAAAAGGGTCATCATTCTTACTAAAACCTTGACAGAGTGTAATTGGACAAATTGTATGCTATATCTGTCATGGTTTTTGAAAATAATTGATATGGTATGAATAGCTTAACCAGAATTCTATATCGAAAAGGGGCCATAATTCTATTAAAACACATTGACAGAGTTATGAACTCTTGTCTGTTGATGGACGTATTGATGGTAAATAAGTATTGTAAGTGTATAAGCTATATCTCTAATGGTTTTGATAAAAGTGGGGTGGTAAGAAAAACCGAACCAAAATACTAAGTCAAAAAGGGCCACAATTCTTACAAAAACCTTGACAGAGTTGTGTACTCTTGTAAGTTGATGGAGGTTATGATGGTGAACACTTGTTGGAAGTTTAAAAGTTATATCTCTAATGATTTTGAAAAAAAGTGAGGCGGTACAAAACACTTAACCAAGGTCCGACGCCGACGCTGAGGCGAGTAGGATAGCTAGCATTCTCTTCGAAAGGTCGAGCTTATAAAAATGACGATGAAGAATAAGTGATAGCCCTGCAACATCCCTGTTAAATACGGTCCGTTTTCGCTCTACGTGTCGCAAATAAATTTCAATACTTACCTGTTCTATTCAGTAGAACTCGTTTATATTTCCTTGCTATAATTTTGGATGCAAGTGTAAAGGCTGACGAAACAAAGAACTCTCCAGGTTCGGCAATAACTGTTATATCAGTGTTACCATGGAAATACTTAGCAATTGACTTCTTAATGGCTTCAGACATCTGGAATGAAAGATAACCATATGTGCGGTGCGTTTTTATTAACCAAACAGAGTAGTCGTTACGAAGTTTATAAACAACTGTAACTTGATAATTTGATTCTATTAGTAAAACCAGCTTAACAGAGATATAAACGCTATATCGAAAAAAAATATACATGACTGCCAAATAATTAGTTTCACATTACGAGGGTAAATAAAAACAATATCACACATCACACAAGAGGACCATGATTGCCCTTGATCGCTCACCTGATTTGATAAAACCTGGTAAATGGTCCAAGGAACACTTGTGCCAAGTAATTTAAAAATCAGGCATATACCTTTTTGACAAGAAGTTTTCACTTTATATTAATCAAAGAAACCAAGCCCCACCCCTTGGCAGCCATGTTTTTTAACGGATCCGTCAAAGACTTTTGGACAAGAAGATTATTAAAAAATTCACTTTACAGATACAAGGAAAATAAGCTCCGCCCCCTGGTTGCCATATTTTTCAACGGATCCGAAGAAATTGAACAATCGTGAAAGAGGGTCACCCAAGGAACATCTGTCCAAACTTATTTTCAAATCGGGCAAGCACTTTCGGACAAGAAGATTTTTAAAGTTTTCACCTTTTACACATATAGGGAAAACAAAAGCCTCGCCCCGGAGGCCATGTTTTTCAACGGATCAGAATACTATTTTGGAAGAGGGCCCGAAGAAACATTTTGGCAAAATTATTTTCAAATCTGGCCAGCACTTTTGGACTAGAAGATTTTTTGATTTTTTCACCATTTATACATATAAGGAAAACAAGCTTCGCGCCCTGGTGGCCACGTTTTTCCACGGATCAGAATAATTTGAACAATCTTGGTAGAGGGACACCCAAGGAACATCGTTGCCAAATTATTTTCAAATCTGGCCAGTACTCTTGGACAAGAAGATTTTTTAAGATGTCACTTTACACATATAAGGAAAACAAACTCCGCCCTCTGTCGGCCGAATTTTCAACGGATCGAAATAATTTGAACAATATTGAAAAAGAGGCTGCCTATGGTAGAGGTTCATCCAAAGAACATTTGTGCAAAATAATTTTCAAATTTTAATACATAACATTTTGTTCACGAAACAATGTCTACTTCTTATATCTTGATTCAGAAAGATTGTACTGCTATTACAATACTTTACAAACGCCAAGCCACCCATTTAAACACGTATCTTTTATCATTTAGAGGTATTATTCCCCAAGGTCGTTAAGTAAGTAAACACTGATTAATATAATACAACGAACAAGCTTAACTTCGCTAACTTTGGGAAGGGTCTGTTCATTGAAGACTAGTGATCTACATCTCTCTTCAATATGAAAATATAATAAAACGATGACAATAAAGTTTGGTGAAGGAAAACAAACATAACTATTATACAAATGCTGAAAACGCGTTTAAACTTTACCCCTTCAAACCTTTGGCTTATCTCATTTTTTTTGCCGGGAAATCCCCCGCCTATGTCAAGTAGTGTCATATCAAAGCCGAGTTCTCTCCCAATGTCAAATGCGTCTTTAGCCTTTTTAATGGCATCGATGTATGCTTCGGGGTCCTGACACAAATACCCAACATGAAAACTGCAACGAAAGAAACAAAGAGATATGGTTGAAACCTTTTTGATTGCATTTGCATATGCTTTTCTTTCTTTTGCACGATACAGTTACACTTTACCAAAGTGAAATCCACATAGATACAAAGCAGAGTACACTTACTAAAATAACAAGTTGTTTTAGGTCTCTGATACAAAGAAATATGGTTATAAACATTGTGATCGCATCACATATGCGTTTTTTTTGGCATTGTTACATATACCGACTGAAAAGAACTACATAACACCAAGATATATGAGTAAACCGTTTTAAATTGCATTACAATATGAGTTCATTCTTGGCATAATTACACCCCCTTTGTTGTTGAAATCAAATACATAATAGAAGGTTAACAAGAACATGTTTAAACCAACCAAATTCCATCGATTGAATTGCGAAAAAGATGATATGGTCATAAGTTGGACTATAGTAAAACAATTCTTTACAAAACTTCAAGTGTGTTGATATTTATAGTCAAAGCACTGAAAGTACTAATAGGGGCGATGTAAACATATAGGTTTTATTAATTGGGGTTTAACGCTCTTTTCAACAATAGTTAGTCAATTCATAGATTCCACTCCAAGAAAAAAAATAAGTTTTGACATTTCCCCCTTGCTAATGCTGCAGCAATCAAAGTTCTTGATTAAATTTAATTTTTGATGAGGGCCACCTAGTTGCTTCAGAGAGGACGACTTGAATGGAGTGTGCATCAATGAAAGAAATAACAAATACGACGAATATGCAGCAGACTAATTTAAAAACATTTCTGGCAATTAACTGGAAACTTGCTTCAAACGAAAGAGTGATTTAACAACCAATCAATATGATTATATGTGTAGAGAGTTATCCAATGATAACATTATACAACATTATATTGGTATCAGACAAGCAAATTCTCCGTAGAATATAAATAAAACGCGCAATTTCTTCATTTGCCACACAATTATAGTGTGGCAAAAATAGATATTGCTTATTATGTCTCATTTTGACACAATGCTTTCAAAAGTTGTCAGCAGCAAATGCATCTGCAAGTGGAAAAAAAATGCATTTCAAATATCACAACAAATCTACCTTTTCAGAATGAATATTACTTTTTCTTACTAGAGTAACCAAAGGGTTACAATTTACAAATGGTAATTTGTTGCGGCGGTCGTACACATTGGGGGGGTGGGGGGGGGGGGGGGGTGCATAGTGATATTATTATCCTTTATTACAAGTAAATATGACATTTACACATCTGTTTAGACTTTAACAGTTGTAACTGCATGTCTTTACACAAAACAGGTAACAACTGAACAACTGTTTCGAACTGAGCCATCAAATTATTAGTAAATATTATAATATCATTTTCAGCTGCTTATTAGCACACTGAGCCATCAAATTATTAGTAAATATTATAATATTATTTTCAGCTGCTTATTAGCACTGAAATTAAACTATATATACAATTGCTTGCGCGTATCTTCTCAGTAGAATCATTTCTGAATTGAGATAAGCGTTGAAAACATCGGTACTACTTTTTGAGTGGAAAATCGTATCATTTTAAGGAATACACGATTCTCATAAATACCTGTTAACTTTAAGGCTAGTTGCCGAGGCAACCGCCCCCAAAAATCAATAATGAAAATAAATCTTGGACAAATTTAAATTTAAATCCAAAATATAATGTTATATTAAGATGATAAAAACGACTCACTGGATTCCCCTCTAATAAAAATTGAATAATAAAAATAACTACCGTGAAAACAGTCTCTCATTTACCAATATTTGTATAGGTCAGAGTATACCTTATGTATTCCTTCTTTATTGCAAACCCCTTTTTCAGATGGCAAGTATAAAAATACCAATGGAAAGAGACACTTGTCAGCTTTTCAGTTCATTTTGGAACACCCTACATATATCCGTTCTTTCACTGTGTGAGCAAAGTCTCAAAAACCTCAAATCCAAACATTTAACTTCATAACCTATACATTATCATCGCCTGTTAATTCACATTCACATGTTCAATGTTATTGCAGTTAGTTAGAGATACACAAGCATTTTAAATTAAAAAAATATTGTTTTGTATGTAGATTATTGTCTAAGTCGTGGATGTATAAATATTGTAGTCCTTTCCCTAACGACCAATCAAAAGAGAATATACGGTGAATGTTCGCGAATTAGCTGCCCGTTTCCTAATAATTCTATTTAGATTATTTTTTAATCAGTCGAGTTACGAGATACAGACAATTATAACAAATGTGTAAGTTTGGCGATCCTGTGCATTGACTATGCAATGATTCACTAAGGCCGTCTACAAATACATCGTGATATAAACAGAGATGTAACAGAGATGCAAACATTTTAATAGCTATTCTCTGTAAGCATTTAAACTTTTTCGGCACGCATATTCACGGATATTGCTTAAACTTATTCCACTTGTTACCATCAGTGAACTATTCAAAAAATTAGTGTTAGAAATTCCAAATATTGCCCTGTTGCCATGGAAACAGTGTGCAAAGTTGGGTTTTTGATGAAAAACGCAATATTTACCACTTTTTTTAAAAAAAATGCAGCCATCTCCAATTAAGTGAATTACATAAATAGATAGATGAACATTTGCTTAATCAAACGCAAGAAAAAAGCTACGGGGAACATATGATCGTTTTTGCATAAATAAGATTTTAAAATACCTCATCACCAAAAAATACAAATTACCTCCCTTAGTTATTGAGAAAAATAAAAAAAACATGAATTACCTCCCTTGGAATTTTAGATTTTTGTTTTATTGGGGTTTTGAGCCGTTTTAACATTATTTCAGTAATATCACAGCATCAATTCACTTGTTTGTGATCCCTGGGCAAACAAACCAGTACTATGCAAGGAAATGTACCTTGCCCAAGGGTACTCCACCATAATTGGTGCGGGGCACTTTTGGATCGAACCTGTGACTCTAGGTTTATAATCACTGACGCTGAACATTCGAACCTACATGAACAGACAATTATCAGATGTATAACCAAGGACTTTCCTAATACCATTTGTCAAAATATGGTCAAAGTCGTCTGCTGCATAATTGTCGTATGAGGGAAAGGGTTAAACCCTTCAATTTTTTTGCATACTTTTGCTGTACCTGTACCTGTTTTTATTGGCTAAAAACGAATGCTTTTTTTCCAATAGTATTTCATAAATAAGTTGTCTATATATGGGGTTTATGATAGACACTTTTTGAAAGTGTTTTCGTGTTTTTTTCTTAAATATATATTATACATTAATACATATAATGATGAACATTACTTTCACGTATAAAATGCGTCACCCAACTTGACATGTAAAATAATATACTTCTTTATTTGAATCATAACAACTAATGATAACTTTGTTTGAAGATTACAATTTTCCATGTTTTATATCACTAACTAATCCTTCTATTTTGATTTTTAGCTCGTCTGATTTTTTTTTATCACTAACTAATCCTTCTATTTTGATTTTTAGCTCGTCTGATTTTTTGGGGAAAAAAAGACGAGCTATTGTCGTCACTTGATCGTCGTAGTCGTCTTCGTCGTCGTCGTCGGCGGCGTTGGTTCAGTTTTGCGTTTAGGTCTAGGTCACTTACAAGAAAACTATCAAACCTAACACTTTGAAACTTGGAAAACTTGTTCATCTAATACTCTTCTTCACATTGTATGCTGAAGATGCTAAGTGTAGCCTTTTTTGGGGTAAAAAACATCATTTTTGATGTATTTTTGTCGATTTTGAGAATTGGACATAGTTTGTTAAGTTTTACGTTTAGGTCACTTACATGGAAACTATCAAACCTAATTCTTTGAAACTTGTTCGTCTAAAACCTTTCTTCACATTATATGCTAAAGATGCTGAGTGTTGTCTGTTTTTTTATGTAAAAAACATAAATTTTTATGAATTTTTGTTGATTTTGAGAATTGGCGGTGTTGGTTATTTTTTGCGTTTAAGTCACTTACATGGAAACTATCAAACCTTGATGCTGAGGCCTGGTTTTTTTTGGTAAAAAATATCAATTTTGATGTATTTTGGTTGATTTTGAGAATTGGACATAGTTGGTTAAATTTTGCATTTAGGACACTTACATGGAAACTATCAAACCTATTACTTTAAAATTGCATCTAATATCTTTCTTCACATTGAATGATAAAGAGGCTGAGCGGGCCTGTTTTGTAGGGTAACACACATAAATTTTGATGTATTTTGGTTATTTATGAGAATTCAACATAGTTTCTTCACTTTTTCTTACATTGAATTCAAATTTTCCCCAAGTAATAAAAACATGATGTATTTCAAACGTATTATGAATATCTTCAATCAGATTGTGTTTTGGGGGTCAAGGTCACTGTTACAAAAAATAGAGGCACTGTTCCCCATAGCTTTTTTTCATTTCTTGTGAGAAGAGATGTTGATCTTCATGCATTCATTGTTCATTTGTATTCATATGGCCGCATTAAATTGTTATAACCATTCAAAAAACGGCAAAAAAGTGTTCTTTTTCCCCGTAAAAAAAACCCATTTGCATTGAAGGGTTTGGGACCACATTTAACAATTTGATAATCAATTGTTTTCTACTTAATTTCCTTCATCAAATGATGACTTTTGGTAGAAAATATGATCCATTTTGTTTAACCCATATGCTGGCAATATTTAAATAAACATTAAACAAATTTTTTTTTATTTTTTTTTAATTTTAAAATGATACATTTTGTATCCATGGTAACTAATTTTAGAGGCGCTGTTCCCCATAGCTTTTTTTCATTTCTTGTGAGAAGAGATGTTGACCTTCATGCATCCATTGTTCATTTGTATTCATATGAACGCATTAAATTTTTATAATCATTCAAAAAATGGCAAAAAAATGTTCTTTTTCCCCGTAAAAAACACCATTTCAAAGAAGGGGTTGGGACCACATTTAACAATTTGATAATCAATTGTTTTCTAATAAATTTCTTTCATCAAATGATGACTTTTGGTAGAAAATATGATCCATTTTTTTAACCCACATGCTGGCAATATTTAAATAAACATTAAACAATATATTTTTATTTTTTTTTTAAATTTAAAATGATACATTTTGTATCCATGGTAACTAATTTTAGAGGCACTGTTCCCCATAGCTTTTTTTCATTTCTTGTGAGAAGAGATGTTGACCTTCATGCATTCATTGTTCATTTGTATTCATATGAACGCATTACATTTTTATAACCATTCAAAAAATGGCAAAAATGTGTTCTTTTTAACAATTTGATAATCAATTGTTTTCTACTTAATTTCCTTCATCAAATGATGACTTTTGGTAGAAAATATGAACTTTTGCATATATATCTTCATTTATGCTTAAAACTGATTGGAAAATTTAGTGGATTTCCCATTGAAATCAGTCCTATAAAAAACGAGAGCCGGTTGCTATGGCAACCAAAGTCTATAGCAAAGTTTTTTTTGCCATTTTCCATTTCTTTCATCAAGTTGAGAAAATGTGTGAAGTTTGAACAAAATCCGTGACCATGCGTGCCACACTCCCTATATGGGAGTGCAAATACTTACAGAGAATGGCTATTAAAGTGTTGTCGCATTGATATTTTACGTTCTGACACCTTCATGATATGGGAACATTTCAATTTACTTTTCAGTAGATGTACTTATGATATAGAATATGATACGCGTCCATACCTGACACCAATTACAAGTAAGTCGAGGGACTTTGCTGTCTTTAAAAGAGGTTTTACTTCATCCTGATCACACCCAAACTTCGTTCCAAGCTCAAGTGTGACCTTGTAGTTTGATGAGGGTCTTATTCTTAAAATGCACCTGCAAGTATAAATAATGTAATCTTAGAAACGTTTGAATTCGATATTATGTCTGAGATCTTAAAACAACGTATAATGGTTGGGCAACAACCTGTATGGTGCTAAATGTCTAAGCCAGATCATTTTGTTCACATGCTCGCTTTACACAAGTGGACAAAATATCCTAACGTTGTTAGTAAAAAGTGAACAGTCTATATTCTGATCTGAGTGTGTGGACTCATGCACAGACTCGTATATAGATAATTGGTTAAATCTGAGCATGTGGACTCATGCACGGACTCATATATAGATGCAAGTGAAATTGGTTTACACAGAAATCGATTGAAATGAAATTGCTTAAGCAGACCATTTGTAAACATGGATAATGGTGAAGTGAACCTTCGCCGTGATATAACTGAGCTAATGTTGAAAATCTCACTCGATCGATATTATAAGTTTATAAGAGTATACATGGTATAAAGATATGGCCTGTTGTCTCTCGACTGAGAGGCCCATAACTGAGCAACAACAAAAGGTGAACCAGTCTTATTTATACTAGCAACGACTGAAGGTAAACCAGGCTTACTTATACTAGCAACATGGTCGTTACACAATAATACGCGTCATTTATCTCTCGTGAATGTGTATCGCTATTGACAATCACTTTACCGATAGTAATTTTGGTGTTTGCATCAATCGTTTTTTACTAATACTAGTAACATGGTCGTTACACAATAATACGCGTCATTTATCTCTCGTGAATGTGTATCGCTATTGACAATCACTTTACCGATAGTAATTTTGGTGTTTGCATCAATCGTTTTTTAAACCACCGTCAACTATGTTTCAGTCATAATCACCACGATGTTTTCTTAGTAAACTTCTATAGTTTATATACACATAGGTAGATCAGTTATTGTTGTTTCCACAATCATATGCAGCAATGAGAACAATAACTATTACCGTTTACATAACTCAGCAAACGCCACGATATAACTGGACAATTGATGAAAGCGGTCAAACAAATAAAGCTAATGGTACACCGAGGAAAATTCAAAGTAGATAAAATGTATCATTAGCTCAACTATTCGACGATTATAAAAGGTTCAACAAGACCTTGAAAGTCCCAATACCTGATATGAAAGGATGTTCTAATTATATATTTTTAAAAAAATATTTTTTTTACAAATAATTTCGAATATTGATTTGAAATGTTGCAAATTATGATGATACTATAACGGCTGTAAATAAATGAAAAATTCATATACCATGACAATGACTCGTATTTGCACGTGCTCACTGGTAAAAGCTCATGACTTTGCTGGAGGATTTCAAGGTGGTCAAATAAAAAGAAATATACACATTTTCATACAATTTATTATTGTTGAATTATTCGTTATGAGTGCGCACGCGAAATTGGCATTTTGATTAGACATGATTTGAATTAATGAAACATGAATACATAATCATATCATTATATTAGAAGCCTATTTCACAGTCGTATTTTAAAGGTCGCTCCCAACTCCCACTATCTCCAACCGTCTGAACAAGTCCGGGCGCACAGGTAGTGAAGCATATAAGCCAAGGCAGCCTCACAGTCAAATTTTAACCCCAGCACAGGATGCACAGATTGTGGCTGACCACATTTGCAATCGTTTTAAGACCACAGCTTCGACTGCCAGCAAAACAATTGGTAGAACATCCTTTCAGTGTATATGTATATCGAACATTTGGATTACATAAATTACAGAAACAGTTTTTGTTTACTTACTTAACCTTCGGATGTATCTGTTTGATCTTATACAGTTCATCTTCGTTGTCAAACGTTGTCATGGTAACCTGTCTTTTTTCAGCGTACTTCAACATGGATGGATGCTTACATGTGTGTGCATATATAATCCTATCCGGTGATATTCCAAGTGCAAGAACTTTTTCTATTTCGATCTGTAATGAAACATCTACAAGCGTGGCGGAACACGACATACGACTTTCGGCAACGAATCAACAATCAAATACCTACTACTGTTATTGAAGCGACGAAGACAATGAGCGTTTATTTACCCTGAACTTTCGGCATAAAGCCATTCGTCGAGCTTCCACTATGTTATCCTTTTAATAATTAATGGGTACCATTTATTATTAAATTATTTTATTCTTAATTTAATTATTTCCCTTTTTCCCTTTTGATATTTATTTGTTGCAAATGCTTACATTTTTCCCGTTTTCTGTTAATTAAAGTTCATTTTTTTTATTCAAATATTTAGGCCACTGGCCTATAACATTATCAATACATATATAGTTTGCCCCAACAAAATACAATTATTTGTCTTTACCTTTAGTTGGTATGTTACACACAATATACGATAGAAAGGAACAAGTGTAAGTAATAAACAGGCTAAATCGATGTAAGAAGCTAAGGGAAATTGTGAAACATGGAAATTTCGTTGGATTATTTTAAAGCTCAGAGTTAACTCTTTTCAATGATATATCAGGTGTTCTACCTGTAAAACGCTAAGAAATTGTGACAATTGAGGATTGAAACTGTTTGATTTACATGGAAAGAAGGAATATAATTTGTGTAGTGTGACCTATAAGATATACACATAGGAGACAATCGTTGTGGAAATGGAAAATAAAAGATCAAAGAAGGTCAGATTATTTTCCACTTGTTAAGGATGTACTGAACTGAAAAGTGGATTTTTCATAATATTTAACTTTTGTTGTAATATTGGTTTTTTGAAAGTTGGATATATGTTAAATTAAAAAAAAAAAAAGTATGGTAGTGGGCTTTTTTTTTTGCTAGATCAACTTATAAAAGCCTTATGATGAGCTTTTTTGTGCTATTTCAGCCCATGAAAAAGTTTTCACGCAAATTGCCGATATTTGAAAGATGATATGCTAATTGTTTATCTTCTTGTGGTTTTAATCTCATTCTGAAGGTATTTTATCCATATCTTTGGAAGTTCATGCGATACATTGTAGTTAAAGCTAAAAAATAGACACTATTTGACACTAATGAAAATCCATATTTGTCAGATTTATTAATAGACAATTTCAAAACTTTGAAATAAGGAAAAAACATATTTGTAATATTTAACTTTTTCTGAAACTTCTCTAAGTTATTTCAATTACTATCATTTATCAGATTTTAATAAGAAAAGTATATGTCATTGGGCAATATTTTCAGTTTTTCTTCTTTGAATGTCTAAACAATGTTAAAATATGAATATATATTTATTATTTGTTCAAACATATCTTCAAATGTTAAAAAAGTTTTCCAATATTTTCTACTTTTTTTCAAAACAATATGATACTATACAAGTTCTAGATTAAAATTTATATACATGGACTTTAATATGTTCTTTTTGCCCAGTTTTATTTCTTAATCAAACACGGCAACTGGACAGCGTCTCAGAACAAATTGAAGGCTCATGAAAAAAATAGGCCCTTTATCTCAAGCAAGTTTTATCCATTTTTTTTAAATTTTGAAGAATTATAAAAAGGTATAATGACTAAACAGGTTTTAATTGACAACAAAATAAGACGATTTAATAAGAAATTAAAGAATTTTTTTTTTCTTTAATTTCAAAACCTCAGTTCAGTACATCCTTAAGTGTCTAAATGAAGAAATAATTTGTGTATGTATGAGAGACAATCATTTTTCTTTTTAAAGTAGGAATTTGGGCATTGTTTAAGATTTCGGATTTGTAGCAGCCTTTATTGTACTTTATTTTATTATGTTATGGTCCTCTTTTTTATATTTGCAAAATGCTATTTAAATTACAGAAACGATATGGGGCCGGTTGTTCATATTGTGGTTGAATATCTAACCTATGGTTACACAATAAATGGTTACATTTCTGTTGCTAAACCTTGTTTTACACTGTGGTTATGTAACCCATGGTTAAATATTTAACCATTAGTGAAGGGTTAGATTTAATAGCACAATTCCTTAATTCCCTTCCACCCTGTTTGTATTGGCTGACTCACTATTGAGAGGGTAATATATATGAGCCAGTCCACGACAAAACCTGTATTAGTGACAAAAAAACAGTTTTTCAGTTTTTTGTATTTCCTAAAATATCAACCTTTTACCTTCATAATGATACCAGAATTAGCCAAATAGTCCTACATATACTCTCTTAATTACGATATAAACATACCAACTGTCATAAGAAAACGAAAAGAAAAAAACGACGTCATGACGTTCACTGTTTAAGGTAGAACGCGCCTCTAAAAAAATATTCGAATTTCCTCACGAAATTTTGCATCACCATAATACAGCATATGCCCAATAAGATTCTGTTCTTACTTTTTTTGTATCTAAAACAGTTTTTAAACTACGAGTTCTCAAAGTATACCACTGACGTCACTTTTTAGACGTCTCTCAAATGTCCCTTGTTAAAACAACAACAGCTGATAGTTTGGTCAGTTTAAGGTTGATAGCTGCGAAATTATATCACAATTTGCATCTTAAGAATACCTTCACGTACATGTAATTTTCTTCTTTGTGACGTACGTTTAAAAAGAATAACGCGTCTATAACGTCACTTTTCAGCAGCGAAATGCCGTCGCGTTACGCGTAAAAAAGGGCGACTTTCTTTCATTTAAAAAAAATCTGTACATTTAATTTTTGATTTTTTTTAAACTATTCATTTATAATTTTATTACAAATCGTTTGATATCAAGAAAAGTATACCTTACCGAGTTCGTTTTTTCACAATATCGATTTATCTTACCCCTAATGTAGTGCATAATGGAGCGTGAAATGCATTAGAACGACAGGATTGCCTCGAAAGCTACTCATCAGAGATCACTTTACTTGAAGAAAGTTACCGAGAATCATCAAGCAAATAGAGAACTCGATCATTTACCAAGAAAACGTATTGTGGACATACAAAAAGCTGTCAAAGTTGTGAAAATCATTTGAATATCTTAGATTTTGTAAAGGATTACAAATTTAGACTTTTTAACTAAGTTATAATTCGCTGCTGGCATTACCACGCTGTGTCTGCAATACATACATGACACCTATAGAAAGGAAGGAAGGGGTCCTTTACAAATAACATCAAGGCGTCCTTCAGCAAGGTAAAGTTTTGTTTATTATTTTACTTTATACATTTTTAGATAAGGATAGATGTGCATATAACACACTCTTTATGAGAGAAAAACAATAATTTTCGTTGCACATGCACTTTCCCGGGTATCGCGGGAGGATATTCCCGATCAGCCTTCTCTCAAATTTAATCATGACTATCTCTCCTGTTTCCATTTCCAACATACAGCAGATAACTTTTGAAAATATCGTGGCAATAGGTGAAATTGCTCATTATGAAATATTTCTATATTTCTCACAATAGTTTCGCAATATTAAATAGTTATTCTTTGTTCTTTGAGTATTTAAATGTTCTATTTTTTAAAAAATGTTTTGAAAGTTTTAAGCAGCATATTTATTGTATGTGGGAAAGTGATTTGTAAAGAAATCTAAATACATCCTATAAGTTACTTAATTAAAGTCCCAATTGTATCGCCTCGGTCCATTGCGCCCGGTAAAATGCAAACTAACATAATTATCCGTTATACGTCTCTTTACCTGCTGTAATAAAACTCTTACCACCTTTCAGAAAGACCCGGCCGGGTAGCTCAATTGGTAGCGTATCTGACTCGTGATCTGGAGGTCACGGGTTCGATACCCGGTTGCGGCGACATTCTTTCGGGCGATGTTTTCCATTGCCTCTCACCTCTGATCTATGTGAGAAAGTAGTCAGTGGCTTCGAAAGAATGTTGTGTAAGTACTGGTGTGGGAAAGCCAGGAAAACATGGGTAGGTGCACTGACCGCCGTGATATGGCCAAAGCTGTTGAAAGCGGCGTTAAACTCCAAACAAACAAACAAACCTTTCAGAAATGTTGACCTACTCACACGAATGGTTTCCACCAAATAACTTTTAAAAGAATGAAGCAAATAGTAGGGCCGATTGTAGAGACAAAGGCACGTGAATCTTGTGAAAGGACGTGCGCTCGAAAACACTTTGATGAGATCGGCTACCCTTTCTACATTTCCAGCGGTAGACGATTCACGTTGTAACTATTATCATTATGTTTTATTATTATTATGATTCAGGTCAAACGAAACTTAAAAACAGACATGTGTCACTTGCATTACCCCTACCACGGATATGGGCCATGTCCGATATATGTAACATATTGAGGCGTATTAATGCATTAATTTTGTTAACAAATTAGGGTAAAGTCCAGACTGGCCCTTTCCCATTGTAGACGCATTCTGAAGCAGACGAATATTAAAACATTGCAACAAAAGAATAAATTGCTCATCTTCTACTTTTGCCACAACCTTTTCAATTATATTCAATAATGAGACTTACATTTATAGAGAATATCCATATATTTTACTAAATTTTTCATAGTCGTCTGCTGCAGACATTTTGAACTGAACACTTGCATAATAATGTAAAATTACCTTCACTGTGTTGGCTCAAAAATGTTTTATTCGAACGGTAACCAATAGAGATCCCACTAATTACGTTCTACTTATTCTATTTTAAGGGATTTCAAAGGAATGGGGATATTTCTTAAATCACTTCTATTTCCGTCGTTGAAAAAGTAAACAGGAATTTATCTCTTGAATAAAAAGTAATGGTGTAATAAGATATACTGAAAAGAGGCTTTTTTAACAGATGAAGTTGACTTTCTGTACCAGAAAAAAGAAAAACTTTCAAAGGATACCATTTTAATTGTCAATGTTCTTCATTTTACAGCATTAATATAATTTTTTGAAATAATATCTCTTTATTAATTAGTTAGCATCGGATGAAAAACGCAACATTATGTGAGTTATTATTTCAAATAGTTAGTATAATATTTGAAGCCATTATAGACCCATATATTATTATTTGTCCATCAGTATTAAAATCTGAATAATTGGAATATAATATATTATTAAATTTTACTGCCGACTGAATAACATAACTGCAACAAGGACCATTTATCAGCTTACACATAATGTATACCTAAAATACAACTGTTTAACGTCATAACTGAATAGGTAAAGGGGTGAGATAAACTGATATTGTGCAAAAACGAACTCGGTAAGGTATACTTTTCTTGATATCAAACCATTTGTAATAAGATTATAAAAAAGAAGATTTAACAAAATCAAAAATTAAATGTACAGATTTTTTTTAAATGAAAGAAAGGCGCCTTTTTTTACGAGTAACGCGACGGCATTTCGCTCCTGAAAAGTGACGTTATAGACGCGTTATTCTTTTTAAACGTACGTCACAAAGAAGAAAATTACATGTACGCAAAGTTATTCTTAAGATGCAAATCGTGATACAATTTCTCAGCTATCGACCTAAAATTGACCAAACTATCAGCTGTTGTTGTTATAATGAGGGACATTTGAGAGACGTCCAAAAAGTGACGTCAGTGGTATACTTTGAGGTCTCGTAGTTTAAAAACTGTTTTAGATACGAACAAAGTAAGAACATAATGTTATTGGGCATATGCTGTATTATGGTGATGCAAAATTTCGTGAGGAAATTCGAATATTTTTTTAGAGGCGCGTTCTACCTTAAGGTGGAATCATACCTTTGAAATAACGTCGTTGTTGACGTCAAAACGTATGTCATTGCGACAATGATAGTGTGGTTAATGAAACCGCCATTCTTTTCTCGTTTGAAGTGATATTCGGATAAAATAGACGGCAGACAGTAGGGAATATAATTTCATACGTGCTGATATCAATTCCATACATCTGCCATGACAAATTAGATAACAAAATGCGAATTAAAAGGAAAGTTACGCCAAAACATTTTAACAGTTATAAGATTATTTCTGATTTATCAAAAATTCGCCCGAGAGATTTTTATTTAAAAGATAAATAATTTTAGACACATGTTCGTCTACCATTTGCCGAAATTTCAAGAATATATATCGAGCCGATTTTTAATAAATCATAATGCAGTGAAACGTCTGTCGCGCTTCGGAACGTTCACTGCACAAATATTAGATAGATACGCATCTAATATAGGTAATAAAATGCACACCACATGTTTTCATTATAATCATCAATTTCAATATTTTAAGTACCCCATTTCCCCCCTTGTAAATAATGGTAGGTTGTATTTATTTGCTTCTCTTTAAAGATTCAAAGTAGCTACTATATTGCAATTTATATAGTAAATACATTAAAATTACAACAAAAGAATACTTGCATTTTTACGGGATAGCGAGATGGATATTTTCAACAATATCGATATGTGCTATCGAGAGAATTGTGCATCAGTAACGCAACATATACAAATTTCGTGATTCAATGAGTAGTGACGGGTTGATACCCTTATTCATGCTAAAATAATTACATTTTAGGTATATATATCCAATTCGAGCAGTGAGCCATGACGAAAAGTAATGTATTGTTCTATTATCCAAAATAGGGATGAGCATAAAAATATTCGCCCGTTTTGATAATAAGTAAAATCCTGACACACCACCAGTTCGAATGCAAAGATTAACAAGAGCGTTGAACTCGTAATGCTAAGATCCCGAGTTCGAGTCGTCAGGGATTACATGGACATCTTTTTATTTTATTGTTTTTTATGTAGTTTCTACGTAATTATACATAGCCATGCAGTCGAAATCGCATTATAGTGATGATGATGATGATGATGATGATGATGATGATGATTATGATAATAATGATGATATATTATTTATACTATTTCTGTCAAGGTTTTTGATGATCTTTATGTAATATAGTTATAATGAATATTAGAAATGAAGAAAACAATGAAATCTAAAAATAAAACAAACAAATAAAATAATATAACCTTAAATAAATATATGTATACATACAAATAGATCAAAACTAAACGAAAAAAAAGAATATTGTGGTGGGATCGAACCCATGCCATAGGACTGAATTCGTTAATCTTACCGGCTCAACCGACTGAGCTAAGATGCTATTATCATACTTTCTAGTCTAAACCAATATGTTTATATATTTAACTGTACCGAGGCGTTCCGAATACACAATTTACCTCCCCCTGCCAAAATTGTATGTTTACATCGCTAGTGACTGCTTGACTCCTGGTGAACTCCACTGAATAAACATTTCAAAATTGCTATTTTAGATTTTTGTCTACGTTCAGATATAATTTTACTATTTAGCATTTTGCTAAATTTGCTAAATTTGACGTTCATTTGACGTCTTTTTTTACATGACGTTCTTGCACCTCGCTAAACAACTTTACTGTTTCACAACAAATTAATGTCATGCACATTTTCGGTATCTTCTGTTTGTGTATATTTGAAATATACACAGCTTAAACTGGTACTTTCTTGTAAAATTATGCTGTGGCCCGCCTATACCTCAACTAGTTTCTATGACAACGATTTAAAAATAAACTAATGACAATTTTAGAAATATTAATTCGCAATAAGGTAGAGCAAATACAAATATACATATGGTATGAATTCCGAAATATGTATTAACTAATACAAGAATCCCTAAGAAAGTTCTATTACTTTTTGATTACCCCTCGTATAATAATATTTAAACAGATTTCCAAGTATGATTGATTATCCTGTATCCTGTTTTACGTCTATTTATATACTGTATCATTTGCAATAAAATAACTATTCGGGAAGAAATAAATTAAAAAATCCATGTCCAGGGAGTAGATTTCATGATACCATGAAGTTGATGATTATTGTTAAAAAAAAAGGTTGCAATTTTAATTCCGCTGACTGCGTTTCAGCCAAAATATCGCAATGTGCCACGACTTGGGACATCGGTAAAACGGCATTCTGATTTACTAAAAGTCGGCTAAACAGATTTTATTGAAATTCTGGTAATTTAAATAGAAAGAGTGATCCTAATGATATGTATTTGTTTAAAAAATATCTCGGGTAAATGCTTAGTTAATTAAAAAGTATGTAATTACTTCGAAAATATTATTGAATACCAATTATGGTGGAATCATACCTTTGAAATAACGTCTTTTTTTTTACGTCAAAACGTATGTTTTTGTGACAATAACAGCGTGGTTAAAGAAATCGCTACTACTGTCCTGTTTGAATTGGTATTCAAACACCAATAACACCGAATTGCAGAGAATAAAGTTACCTGTGTCATGATATAAATTTAATGTATCTACCATGACGATTCAGATAAAAATACCCGTTTGTTCATGAAAATTTCGCTGGAATATTTTCAAATTAATTACATCATTTTTCATTTACTAAACATTAACCCGAGAGATTATTGTAAGAAATACATAATCATTAAGATCACCCTTTCTACTACAAGTTACCGGAATTTCAATAAAATCTGTGGAGCCGATAATGTCGTTTTACCGATGTCGCACATCGGAACGCACATTGCGATATTTGAACTGAAACGCAGTTAGTTAAAAAATTTAAACAGCCCGCCATTTTTTTTTTTTCCATGAAGATCGCCAAGGGCAATCGTCGTGTTTTCAATGTTTTCTTCGAAATAAATCATATTCATTTGTTATGTGGGTTAATAAAAGATACATAAGTAAACTTACCTCCAATTCAGAATCCATTACGAATGAAATCCAGTATTTGCATCTATTAAACACTGTCGTAACTTTGGAAATTAAATTCAAGATAATACTGTTTACGGTAAACCGACGTTGACGAAAAATGTGACGTCATAAAATTGGAAATTCCAAACGTCATACGTTATGTCACTAATACAGATTTTGTCGTTGACTGGCTCATATATATATATATGGGCCGCTCCATGAGAAAACCGGTGATAGTGACAGCATTTTCGATTTTGGGATTTTTACATGTTCATATTGTTCAACCTGTCTAGTTTTGTTTGATATATATGTGGACTTCGTATGACGAATATTGACGCCGTAATGGACGTCAAAAATAGACGTGTGTTACTAATTGCTGAAATGACGTCGATGTCATTTTCATGATTTATGTTCGACGCTCAAACAATTTAGTAATTTACAGCATATTTTTAATTTTATCAAAATGGTTTGAGTACATTTAAAGTCATTCAGAGTTTAACTTCACCTTGTAAAGCAGTACTACATCGAATGGTGGTGCAATTTAAAGCACGGTGTTTTGAACAAGATGTTAGGGTCGTGCTGAAATACAAGTACATGTAAGACATAGTGTTAGAGTCTTATTTCCTGTTCTACAACGAACAATAATTCTACGCAATCACATGATTATTTGAATGCCGCCGGGTGCATCGATTGCTTACAAACTTAGGAACAAATCCGGAAAGTATATTCAATCTAGATCTACTATATCGAAGGAAATTAATTGCATATATTTAGATTCGGCTTTTCTTATAGTAATCGTTTAGCGAGGTCTTATTTCAAATTTATCCAATTTATCCAAACCTGTGTGGTTTGTGATTATAGCGAACTCATAAAGATCTGAGATCAGTGTCCGAGTTCGTTTCGGTGCACTACCAATTCTCAATTGACAATAGTCAAACCCACTCTTTAGTACTCTTGGTTGTTTGGACAGTACTACGAAAGATACGGTCTATCTGTGTTGTATAACTGAAGTGATGAATGACTTTTAACAAACAACAACAACAAGTTGCATCACAATCGAAGTATGCCTTTTTATATAAGTAAATTTAATTTAACAAATTATGATATTTGTTATCATGTTCTCTTATTTAAATTCAGATAAGCAACATTCTGCTTTAATTTGTTATAATCAAACAACACATTGTTCATCAGTGGGGGAGGACACGACAGTTGGGATAAATATATAACAACATGTTCAGGTGTGGTTTTGTCAAATAAAACATTCAGATTTGCATTATTCTGTATTCATGACAGCTGCGATAAATATAGATAACAACATGTTCAGGTGTGTTTTTGTCAAATAAATTATTCAGATCTGCAATAATCTGCATTTATGACATCTGGGATAACTAGATAACGACACAAGTCGATGTGTCATGCAACACCAAACCGTTTTCAATCAATACCGATTTCATTTATATTTCATACTTAAATTGGCTTTTAACATTTCTTTCAAACTTACTATCAAGTAGAATGTAAAACCGCATGGACGTGGGCGATCCTGACCAGACTGAACAAATGCATAAGCTTATCAGGATTTCATTAGTCACAAATTTATGAAGATGATATTACCATTTATATATGCTATAGCATAACTCTACAGTAATGTCCTATGCCATGTAGCATGTAACATCTTGATTTGGATGCAGAATAAATAACAACCACCAGGCAGATCTTTCATTATGTTGGCATCATGTAAATAGTGTACACCACCGCTTCATGGCGGCATGACATTATATTGAAAAAAAAAAATACCCTTTACATTTACAGACAGTCAGTTGCATAGAATGAATAATGGGTTGAATACTGCTAGAAAAACTACGTGTTTTCACCGTATTAACAGAAGTATCGTTGAAAGTACAATTATCCAACATGAATCACAGGATACAGCATAAACCTAACAACTGGTCAAGATCCTTTCATCAAACTGCGTTTTCCCCATGGTTTAAAAAATATCTAGAATCATTGTTGCTTCAGGAGATCATTAGATTACAACATAAACAATGATTCCAATGTTCTTCTTGTCATCTTATACAAACCATTTTGATATAAGATCCATTTTTCCATGATCTCAATCCATGTCTAAATCTAGATAGCCACTGAATTAGCAGTATCACTGGTTATACTATCACTTTATGTTTTTGCAACTGAGTGATGTATGTAAATCTCTTAGGTCAACCTCCTGCAAGTGCAACACCCGTTAGGAAATTATTTCATGATACAATTTGCTTACAAATTACGTAAGCCATGACGCAATATAGTACTAACAGCACTGTTTAACTGGAGTCGGTATGTTGTGTACATAATAGATTCTACTGTCTAGGATGTTTTCGACAAGTGTAGATTAAGATCTACCAGCACATACATCACACATGAGCCAGGTGTATACTGTTTGTCCGAAGTATAACAAAGGGTTCTACCTATACTCCTAGATGCAGATTAAATTGAATGGATTTGCACGCTGATCTGTGTCTTTAACGCTCGCAAATGCATGAAAGTTTTTTTCCGTTATAGCAACGCTCAGTTATAATTCTATTATTGAATAATAATGACACAAAACAATATGTTTTGTATCGGCAATTTCAACCGATTCACACGGTTTTATTTCATAGACTTTTGTTTTTCAATGACTATAAGTTCAACACCTTATTGAGGGCTATATATTATTTAATTTACTTTTCGCAGATGCAAATAAACTTTGTTCATACAGTCTTGTATAACACCATAGCAGCGTTAAAATATATTGAGTATGTATTTAAATTGAAAGTTGATGGCAATGAATAGGTATACACACACATTTCACATAATCAAAACCAAAAAAAAAAAAAAAAAAGAAATGCGTATGTGTCAATGGTAAAACCATTTCAAGTCAACCTCAGAAACATATTTTCAATTCTTAAACATAAATGGATCATTGAAAGGGGGAATATTCACAAATCACGAACAAAAAATAGCTAAAATAAATATTGATATATACAAATATATCTGTTTACTAATCTTACATGCTTGTTGGATGTTTTGAATTAATAATAAATTCTTCCACTACATGGGGCAGATTAACCAGCTTGTAACAGTATTATTATATATCGCTCTTCATTGAACATGATGTTTATTAACCAAATCAAACTGTGTAAACATGTAATTTTACTTCAGCTTCACTCACACACAAATGACGTCAAACTTTGAGTGATGATTACGTCATTTCTTATGCTATGTCACTATCACCGGTTTTCTCATGGAGCGGCCCATATGTAAAAATAGTTCCTCCTTCAGGGGGAATTGAGAAGAGGTTGAATCTTGAAAATATCTATGAAAAAACAGGTAAAATCTTTATAGATGAAAGTATCATTAATAATTACTGAAACAAAGTTGAAAACCTTGGGATAAAAGGAGAAAATGTTCGTTTAGAGAAATTTCTCATTGAATCACAATTTTTTCAACCGATATCTGCGTTCGAGGCGTCAGAAAGCGTCTATATGTGGAAAAGGGTGAATGTCAATGTTTATTTGGTTTACGGTGTTCTAAACCAAAAATGTCAATCATACAATCAAGAAGTTCAAAGAATGTCTACCAAGCCTTTACCTTTCCCTGAGTTAGTTTTCAAAGAGCCCCAGATACATTTTGTGCTTTAAAATCACAAGTTGACACGAAGTCCGTATTATTTATATGTTTATCTAAATGGCCTAAGTATTCTTGGTTGCATCCCCTTGAGTTTAAGTTACATAGATTGAATGGAGATTGAATGGAGATTTGCCAAAGACTATTTTTTTTTTGTAGTTCTTAAGTTGTGACCCCTTACACTGTCTATCATTATGTTTTCATAGTAAACCCCATTTTTGAAATACGTGATTTACCCGCTAAAATATTTGCATTTTTTAATTCTAAATATTTGATTACTACTCTATATCCAGGAATATCTTTTCAACGAAATAAAACAAGCAAATATAAATACGTATACATTTAATTCTGATAATTATCTTCATGTTAAATTTAATTTCTTATTGTCACTTTATATATTATTTGAATAATTAGTTAATATTCATAATTGAGCAAAGTTGCCTGAATGTAATAACCTATATTGTATTGCATTACATTGTATTGATTCCTGTATTAAGAGGATATGAATTTTGTTGTTGTCTAATTATCTTTTAATTTCTGTTACTTTGTGGGCTTTTAGCCCACAAACATTGATAATTTTGAAATCGAATCCATTTTATACTGTTACTATATCAAATGAACAAATTAAATCACATCTACTGTAACTGTATCAAATCCACTAATCAACCGGATCTACTAAATACTGTAGCAAATCCACCTGTTAAATTACATCTACTGTTACTGTAGCAAATCCACCAAACACACAGGATATACTGTTACTGTAGCAAATCAACCTGTCAAATTACATCTACTGCTACTGTAGAAAAATCCGACAGTCAAATTGCATCTACTATTACTGTAGCAAATCCACTTATCAAATTACTTATACTGTTTCGGCAGCGAATCTATCAATTAAATTGCAATTGCATCTACTGCTACTGAAGCAAATCCACCAATCAAATCACATATACTGTTACGGTAGCAAATTAACCAATCAAATTGCATCTACTCTTTCTGCAGCAAATTCACCAATCAAATAAGATCTACTTTAACGGTCAAGAATCCACCAATCAAATTACATCCACTGTTTCTGTGGCAAATTCACCAATCAAATTGCATATTCTGTTTCTGTAGCATATTCACCAATTAAATGACATCTACTGTTAATCTAGCGAATAAACAAATCACATTACATCTACTGTTACGGTAGCAAATCCTCCAATCAAATGGCATCTACTGTTACGATAGCGAATCCATTAATCAAATTACATCAGCTGTTTATGTAGCAAATTCAACAATCAAATTACATCTACTGTTACTGTAGCTAATCCACCAATCAAATTACATATACTGTTTCTGTAGCGAATCAACCAATAAAATTGCATTTACTGTTAATGTAGCGAATTCACCAGTCACAGTATATCTTACGGCGTAGAATCCAATGAAAGTTACTCATACTGTTACGGTAGCAAATCCACCAATTAAATTGCATCTACAGATAAGCAACGAAATTTGACCACTCACATTTTGACACAGTAATTTGACCACAGTGCATTTTGACCACTGGTAATTTGACCACAATAATTTAACCACATGGTAAGTTGACCACAGTAACTTGACCACAGTAATTTGACCACAGTAATTTGACAACAGTAACTTGACCACAGTAAGTTTACAAGGGTCTACTTCAGACAAGTTTACAATAGTTAAATAAACTAAGACACAAGAGAAAGTTGATGCAATGCATCAATGTCGCCGGATATCCATAGTGCAGTTATGCATAACACTAACATTATAGTAGTTGAATAAACAGTTATCAACTGAGGGGCATATTGGAACATCAGGGGTGGGGTCAAGTGAAAATGTATCATAACTTGCATTGTGTTGTCAACGAAGTGAATGATAATTGAAGCCTTTCATTGTTTATGATCAATCTCCATTCCAAAGTAGGTTGACTAGACACACAACCAACTAATTATTGATCATAAACAGTAATGGAAATGAGAAATCTTGCCAATCATTAGTCTTAGTATGTATACAGTGCTTTCATTAAGAAATAATTATAAGATTTGTGAATTACACATACACTTTTCAAGATGTTTGTCAGAATATTTGAATTTTATTATTTTTCAATAAAACCACAAAACAGACAATTTAGGATTTGCATGCAATAGCACATCATTTTACCTTTCCTCTATTGTCAACAGTGGACACCTTTGCAGCAATATACTTTTAAAACAATGAGTTAAGGGTTAAATCGCTGAGTTTTCTCTTTTTCTTAAAATGATATTAGCTTGGCATCCTAATTATATCATACTTTAACAAATGTTGAAATGTAGTCCAATATTTATTAATTAGACCACATTCGAAATATAATATCAACTAAAAACAGTTAAATCTCATTGAAATTGTTGTATAATTTAAACTTAATTTCGAACATTAACTGAGCCCTACAACATGTTAATTTATTTTAATTCTTTCCTTCCTTTTTTATAATGAAAATAACAAAACTACCCATGTTTTTAAATTATATTACGATGAGCGCCCTTGTGTCAATGATCCATAACAATATGCAGCTCGGAAGCAATATGCCTTTAGGGAATTAAATGACACATTTAAAATTGTCAAGGACGAAATAATTTTGTACGAAAGACCCGATTCTTTCTTATTCGCAGAGGTGTCGTTCTTGAAACTCTCTTTATAGGCAGAGAGTGTTCGTTCAAAGTAATTTTTCTATTAAAACTAGTTTTTATCTCGGTTTGTTCTTTTCTTCATTTGTTTCGAACCAAATAAACATTTTAAATCACCTACGATTTACTATTTGTAAGTGAGTGTAAAGAGACGGCTCTCTGCAACTACGCAGTTGGTATTCGCGAGTCACGCTTCAAGCAGGTGCGCGTATGTAAACAAATTAGACTGCGACGTAAAGGTTTGTAGTTATCACCTTTTGAGTACATGTAGTATATAGTGTAACAATAACGTATACCAGTCTAGCTAATAGGGACTGTTTTGTCTTCGTAAATAAAACAACAAAACATAAATGCGAGTCAAAATAAAGAAACTGAAAATACCTAAAACATCGGAATATTTATTTCATTTTAGATGTGTCATTACTTAGTGTTTTTAAACAAACACAATTGTAATATGTTCAAGACATCTAAATGTGTTTCTTTCTAATAATAATCCCCCCTCCCATGTGATTTCCGAAAACCTATTAAAAATAGAACTCGCGGGCTTCTGCCCGGCGACTAATAATATATTATACAGATAAAATTGTGGTCCGACCAAATGTGCTGTGAAAGTTTCGTACTATTGTTGTCTGCATTGAAAACAAATACAATTATATATGACGTCAGCACTAACATTCGATATTTACTCGAATGATCGAATGCAATTATGTATTTTCGATATTAGTTTTGAAATAAGTCCTTTGACATTTGGTCCACAATTAAACCACTATAACATTATGTTTCAGTGTATTTATCTGTTGTAAACTAGACTCCTGTACACTTTATGTGATCAACTTACTGTGGTCAAGTTGCTGTGGTCAACTTACCGTGGTCAACTTACCGTGGTCAAGTTACTGTGGTCAATTTACTGTGATCAAGTTACTGTGATCAATTTTCCTGTGGTCAAATTGTACTGTGGTCAAATTATACAGTGGTCAACTTTCCTGTGGTCAAATTACTGTGGTCAAATTGTGTGTTGTCAACTTTTCTGTGGTCAAGTTACCGAGTACCGTTTTCCAGTACTTATATGTGATAGCAAGAACAAACAAGTAAGCAGTGTAAAAAAGAAATAGGCAAAATGTAATACAACAAGGAATTTGAAAAACTTATTGAAAAGAAAAACCCAACTCTTCATGTATTTAAGTTCAATTGGTACATATCTGTTTCCTTTTTGATAAGGTCAGCAGTGTTACAGACTTCCAGGCTTCCAGGGATGTTGATGGAAAACAACAATAGAAGGCTTTGAAGACTGTTCTGATTTCTTTTTACAAATGCCAGTTATTTGTAAACGAGTATAATTGGAAACTGACTCTTACCATGGTTGATTGATTGAATTGAGCTTAACATTATTATGTCTCACCCATACATGGGGGGGTGACATATTGTTTTTGCCCGTTCCGTCATGAGAGATTACTTGTGGGGTGCGTGTTTTTCTTGAAGCCCACGCACCACCCTTATAAAGACACTTAGATAACTAGTTTATTTTTATTTGTTATAACAGGTATCTCATTTGCATATTAATGTTATTCATTCCGTAAAAGGGGGTTAATTACGGAATGAATTGCATACTTGTGGGGTGCACCCCACAAGTAAACATCAAAGGAAATAACCCCACAAGTACACTCCCATGAGTTCGTCCTTCCGTCTGTCACACTTGTTTCCGCTCAATAACGGAAGGACGCTTGGGCGTAGGAACTTCATACTTGGTATGCAGGTTGGTCATTACCAGTAGCTGACCACTATTGATTGTGATAACAGAAGGTCAAAGATCAAGGTTATGGTGACCTTGTGAAGTAAAAAATAGTTTCCGCTCAATAACTGAAGAATGCGTTGGCCGAGGAACTCCATACTTAGTATGCAGGTTGGACATGCCCAGTAGAAGACCCCTGTTGATTTTGAGATCAGTACGTCTAAAGTCAAGTCAAATTGTTTTTTCTTAGGCCTAGGAACTTCATACTTGGTGTGCAGGTTGGTCATCACCAGCAAATGACCCCTATTAATTTTAAGATCATTAGGTCAAAGGTCAAGGTCACAGTGGTCAAGTCACGTCCGTCACACTGGTTTCCGCTCAATAACTGAAGAACGCTTGGGTGTAAGAATTTTATAATTGGTATGCAGGTTGATCATGACCAGTAGATGACCCCTATTGATTGTGATGTCAGAAGGTCAAAGGTCAAGGTCATGGTGACCTTGTGAGGTGGTAAAAAATGGTTTCCGCTTAATAACTTAAGAACGCTTGGGCTGAGGAACTCCATACTTGGCATGCAGGTTGGCCATGCCCACTAGAAGACCCCTATTGGTTTTGGGTTCAAAGTCAAGGTCACAGTGACCTTGAGCTGAAAGGTCACAGTGACAATGAGCTGAAAAATTGTTTTTGCTTAATAACTGTAGAATGCTTTGGCCATGGAAGTTAATACATGATTAGTCATCACCAGCAGATGACCCCTATTGATTTTGAGGTCACTATGTTAAAGGTCAAGGTCATGGTTACCTTCAACTGAAAAATGGTTTCCGCTCAATAACTAAATAATGCTTATGTCGAGGAACTTCATACCTGGTGTGCAGGTTTGATCTAACCAGTAGATGACCCTCATTGATCTTTTGTTGATTTTGAGGTCACAATGTCAAAGGTCAAGGTCACAGTAACAATGAGCTGAAACATTGGTTTTGCCTAATGACTGTAGAATGCTTTGGCCATGGAAGTTAATACTTGGTGTGCAGGTTGATCACCACAAGTAGATGACCCCTATTGATTTTGAGGTCACGAGCTCAAAGGTCAAGGTCATGGTAACCTTCAGCTGAAAAATGGTTTCCGCTCAATAACTTAAGAATGCTTATGTCTATGAACTTCAAACCTGGTGTGCAGGTTGGTCCTAACCAGTAGATGACCTTTATTGAATTTGTTTGATTTTGATGTCATTAGGTCAAAGGTCAAGGTCCCGGTGACCTTGGGCTGAAAAAATGTTTCCGCTCAATAATTGATGATTGCTTGGGCCCAGGAACTTCATACTTGGTGTGTCACCACCAGCAAATGACCCTTATTGATTTTGAGGTCACTAGGTCAAAGGCAAAGGTCATGGTAACCTTCAGCTGAAAAATGGTTTCCGCTCAATAACTGAAGATTGTCACTGTTGCTTCATCTCCAGTCCAAAACTACAACATTCATCTCCATCATTTCTTTTCCTCCCCTACGACCACACAAATGGGGAGACAAGCGCTTTTTCAAAAAAGCAATCTCTAGTTTTCAATGGTATTTCAGTTCACCTAAAAAGTTTTCCCTGGCTTTCTAGAAAAAATATTCCACACAACATTCTTCCAAGGTAACTGCCTACCTTTGCACATAGGCTATTTATCCCATTCGTGAAAGGCGCTAGAAAAAATGACTTTTGTCAATCATTGGAAATATTGAATGGACTGACGGATTTGTGACAACTAATCAAATCCTCTTTTATATGGAAATATGAAAGCAATGGCTGATTATTCAAGGACAAACTATTATTCAAAGAATTTCAAATAATGCCAATTAAATTAAAAATAGCTTTCACAGAACCGTCCGACCAGCACAAAAACGGGTAATGGTCTGGCTCAATGTAAAATGTTGAGACAAAGATGAAAGCACTATGCATAAAGACAGAGAAAACTGTACTTTTTGACAAATATTTTCAAAAGTCCCATGTATAAGATGTTTCAAGATTATGTGTCTATATAAGGGAAATGAGTTCAATTCTGTTGGATGATTAGAAATTCCTATATCAATCTTTTAACTATTTACCTTATATGCTTCTTTAAATCACTTGATATTTAATATGTCGTTTTTACAATATGGATAGTGACTGTGAAAATGTGCGTCTTTCCAGAGTCAACCTTGTTGATCAAGTGCCCTTTTCTGATTGTTATTGTTCAGTTATAAAAGCTTTTGAAAATGTTACAGGGCGTAACTAATTTAGTTCACAAAAAATATTTCACTAGAAGCCTGGATAATAAGTGTGTTTATAAGACAACTTTGATGATTCCCCACAACATAATGGTTTCATGTATAATTTTTAAATATTTTTAAGTTAATCAGATTCCTTCAAAACATGTTCCTGATGAGATTTGAACTCAGCAGTTCATAAGTATATGTGTCATTTCATTACCAGTATGTAAAATAAAGCATAAGAATTTATTTGATACAATGTTTATAATATTTTACTTGGGACAGAACACTAATGTGAGATCCCTGGGTGACTTATTGCTGCCATAAATATAAATTGCCTTTGAGTTTTTATTATAAATAGCCTTTCCTGTTGAAAATTAAACCAAGTTTTCTACACTTGTTAAACAAAATTGTTATGGATATTTATTTGAATAAAACGTACTTTGGTGGTTTATTGAATTTAAAAAGAGATTGATCCTCTTTATATGCATGTTTCAAAGTTCAGTTTGTTTTTACTTTATTTTAGTTGGATATAGTTATTATACATTGACGACCTGTTTCGAAGACGGACCTCAATCTTTTTATTTTGCATTTGCTCTTTATTTTTAAAGTGTTTTATTGCATCATTGTTTTTTGTGGTCTCAGGTATGAACATATTGCGGTCAATAGATTTTGAATCTTTTGTAAATGTGGTTTGAATACATACATGAAAGTAATTTAAATTAAATAACCTAGTGAAAATAATGTTGAAATTCTTAGTACCAATATTGTTTTGTCTGATACTAGAGTATGATCAATAAACACATTTTAGATTATAAAAAAAAATATGAATCTGCTAGGATTTCAGCCTGTTGAAAGGGAAACTTCATGTGTTTTTACTGATGGCCCACATCTTACATGATTTCTTTCAAACAATGAACTCATCTGAAGGAATGAAAGTGTTTTCCTCTCGGTTAGGTAGGAGGTTATATGGCTTAAGACAGACTATACCCTGTGAATAATTGGTTTGATATTTAACAGTTTGGGGTATTGTTTTATATTATTTTCTGACATTTTCCAATGTAAAACAATGCTCATAATTTGTGTGCGTTTATTATTTATACCTAACATCCAGGTTGCACTAATTCTAGTCATACTTTCATATTTTGACAGAATAGTTCATAAACATAGCCATTTTCCCTGTTAACCGTACAATGTAAACAAATGTAAATTGGAGGCAATTAGATTTAATTAAAGGTAAAGCTGTCATTTTGTTTGTTTGTTACATTAATGGCAATATATAGATCAAAGTCTTAAGGTCAATAACACTGGACAGTCGAGGATACGATGTTTAAGCTGTTTTCTTTAATTTTGGCAACTTTTGACAGAAACGCTACATATGATAGCTACAGATGAAACCAAATATATATTGTTGCTCCAGGTTAAAGAATATATTCCACTTTAAAATATAGCCAAGATATTAAACCTATGAAACAATGATGCCAGCTACAACAATAGCCGACTTGGCCTTCATAACGTACTTCCAAGGAACGAATTATATACATTTGTGACGAATCAAACTATCCTTTCCTACCATTTCTGTCGTTTTCCTTTTTGTATTTATTCATCATTTGCGTAACAATAATATAATGACGTCATTATTATAAAAATTTCGATTTGTTAACATCCACTTTGTTGGACTCATTTTTTTTTTATAGAAAACGGAGTGTAATTACAAGCAAATTATCACATATCAGAGTCCATGTTGTCATTCTTTTATCTTTTAAATAATACATCTGCATATTTAGTCAAAACATAAAAAATTCTCATGCATATATGTCGAAATTATTCCCATTACTTGTTGTTAAGCATGTTTTTGTTTTGTTTTGCCTATATATTTGTTCTATGTGATTCTCTTAAACACCAGTTCGACTGATCAATCAACGAACTAGATACACGTCTCATTCTCCTCTTACACTATTTTAGCGAAGTTCAAATTATAGCAGTTTATCCCCCAAAACAACTGACTTTTTCCTTTTCTTTTTAATTGACCATGAAATTATGTATTTATTTGTTTGTAGTACAAGATGCATGTATATGTATACGTAAATAAAATCTATCTATCTATCTATCTATCTATCTATCTATCTATCTATCTATCTATCTATCTATCTATATATCTATCTATCTTTATAGAGTAGGTATTATCTTATTCAATTATTCCCTTTAGAAGTTTTGTCTCGTTTTGGAATTTACTTTTCATCCATTCAAAACGTACTTTCATCGTGAATGCGCCAATAAATCTTTTCTGGAACCGGACGTCTGGTTATATACAGCTGCTTCAAACAAAATGGACACAACAGAGTATTACGGGGTTTGAGATTTGAAGTCTTCGTACGTGTAACATATGGACGTGTTTATCTTGAGTGAGCCTTCGGCTCGAGCTTTCATACGTTTGAGTGCTTTTATCCCGAGAGTAGTGGATCCGTCGTAATTCTAACTCCACAACCATTGGTGTTAAATAGGGAAAGCTATTACTACATTTTGTTAAAGTCTTAGTTTCGGAACGTCGCGGGTTCGATCCGGCCGGGGATCGAACCCGCGACGTTCCGAACCCGAGACGGAGGCTCCACCACTACATCACCGATGCGGTTACTGTTAAGGTAGAGAATCCTCCATCCAAGTACTGCTAATTTTACATTAGCGAATTCAATACTCATATTACATTAAAATGGTCAATGTAATCCTTAGCAAATTGCCGAAGAAAACTTCCCCAATAAATCGTATAGTTTGGACATTAACAAATTCAAATCGATAAAAAACACATGATCTGAACTTAAAAAAGAAGTTGTATGCTTTGTAAACACCAATAAACAAACAGGTGGATGACTATTTTTCAGCTAGAATAAAGATGAATAAAGATGAACATTATTGGAAACGAAGAACGTGTTCATAAACACTTTGTTTTTACCCCTTAATGTTCTTAAATATGACCTATACAGGGACATGTCGTCGGGGAAAGGCTTAGATGGAATAGTTTTCCATTCCATTCTTCCTAGAAAGATCATACATAGATAAACCAAAACTACTCGGAACTACATGGAGCAATGATTCGTATGGTGATAAATTACAAGCATAGATGACAGAGGAAATTCAGTAGATTATGCCTAATATTGTTTATAACTTGGACCGTATATAGTTGATTATTTCCTCATGAGGCTTGCCTTTTTCATAATTTGTGCTAGCTTCTATAAAAAACAAAACAAAACACTATTATCATCGTACAGAAATCGTCTATTTTATGTTTTGACAATTGAAAATACCACAGTACGACATAGAAAATAACCTTTGATTGAAGTGATGGATAGGAAGTTGTTTGTCTAGATATTTGCAACCAGAAATATTTGCAACCAGCTTACCTTGCTTGCACAATCAAAGTTGACGCCGAGTTCTGCTAAAACCTTTAACACAGGGTATTCATCGTTACATTTAACAGCTGAAAAATATGTGTTTTACATTAGTAATACAGATATAAGTATGGCTATCGATATATTTTAATATCATTTATACAAATATATTTACAATCCCGTCAACTGAGTTAATATGACATGTACTTTTGTAAACATCAATACATAGAGGATATTACATGAGTGGCCATTCAATACGGAATTTATTAAACGAGTTTTCTGAAATTGATAAGAACGAGCCTTGGCGAGTTTTTATCACTTTTAGAAAACGAGTTTAATAAATTTCGTATTGAATGACCACGAATGTAATGTTCTCTTTATATCATAAATACTAATTTAATAATTTACAGCGCTATATCCATATAAACGTCGCTATAAAGCGTGCGTATTTACAACGCTAAACGTTACGTTATGACTTCACGTTAATTGTTATTACACTAGTTATATATCAAAAATATTACACTAGTATATATGAATTATAGGTTATTGCATCAATATGGGAAAATATTGTGTTGGACGAGTTCCTTCGGCTGAGTTGCCCGAGCTTGCGAGGGCAGAACTCCGCCGAAGGAACGAGTCCCAACACAATATATTCCCATAATCATGCAATAACCTTTTTATTGTATAATTTGATATTGGCTATTTAAAATGTGTCGTTTTGTTTGTTTTAAACACGTCCCACTATTAGAAAATTAATAGTTGTTTTGGATTGTTTAGATAAATAAACATTAACAATATATCGCGCAATTATACTCTCCTTTACGCTGGTTGCTAAGGTCGTGGAAAATATAATTTACGAACCGCCATTGTTGTCGACTCGAAATTGAAATCGTCGACAAATTGATGTGTAACGCCTTTTCTAACAGTGTTTTTCATTAAGAACTCGTGTATTATCTTATTCTTGTATTTACGCCTGGATATTTGTTTTTTTATTACGATTTAGATGCCCCTTTAAAAGGGCCTTTTTACCTCGCAGTATGTTCAGTAAAGCGAACACACATCTTGGATATACATATAAAGGCTACTGCGTTGATAAACTTCACATCGGAGGATAACAAAACAAATCTGAAGACCTACCTTTAAAACAATGATTTGCTTATTCATTCTAGCAGTTATGAATCCCTCTTTAGTTGTTGATACACTTATAATAGATCGTCAACGACAATCAAAACAACAATCGAGCAATATTATTGATGTACACGTCACATTATTACGTCAGAACTACGTACGTTTTTACTAGCATAGCTAACGCTATAAATACCCCAGATTGGGTTTTGTGTATGTCTATCGATTTTTTTCACTACGTGTCATCTATAAAAGATGTACCAAACAATGTACTATGAACCGTATAAGCACAGCTTTTTCCTAGGACTATCAGAGAGTCGAACCTTGAGCAGATCACATCTGTAAACTGATTCAAGTCCCGTCTACATTGATACACAGCCTAAACAACACAGATTTTTTTTTTATTTCAATTTCATTTATATTTGTAAATATGCCTAATTTAATAGTTGTTTTAACCATTTTAATGGCTTCACTTGCCTGCGATGCACTAACCAGTTTTATAAATAGTAACAGGGGAAGACCGGGGAATCCCACGAGCCGCCTATTAATATCCTTCGCCTTTATCCGTACGCTACGGAATTTTCCGAGGCGCGTTCCGAATGACCACGGAAACTTCCGAGTGGTCATTCCGGTGACGTAATTTTTTTTAAATGACGTCATGCACGTGCATTACCAACATTTTAGACGCGTGTTTTAGACTGTTATCATGTCAAAAACGTACTGTTATCATGAGACAGAAATACAACATACAACAGAAATGTTCATTGAGTGGTCCTCTGTTTTCTTTTAAGTTGATCAATATCAAAACGATATGATAAATTGAGGGTTATACAATAAAACAGTTATGGGCTTTTCAGCTGTTATACATGATGTTGATATGTACCAACACATTCATTATTGACCTCGGCTATCGCCTCGGTCAATAATGATTTTGTTGGTGCATATCACATCATGTATAACAGCTGAAAAGTCCATAATTGTATAATATTGCATCCTTTGTTCATATGGAAACAAGAAGGAACAATATCAAAGTATACAATAAACAAAAATATATAATGACGTTATTTTATGCTGGCGATGTCATTTATGATATAATTGATTAACACGAACGACTTTCTTTTCGTTCCCTAAGCATTACCACATTACTATAGCTAATGATACCCAAACATGACTGTTTCTTTTATCGAGCTCTTTTTTCTCTTCCTGAACACCCGTACTTTTCGTTTTCACCTCTAACTAGGTAATTTAAAAGCGTTTAGTATTCCCATTAAATGTCGCTTAAGGTCTACGTTTAAATTGACATATGTTCAGCCTCACTGCACATGAACAAGTTTATACTCTCAAAGTAAGAGTGATTTGTACTTTGTTAAATACCGAGGTCGAGTCTTGCTGATATCGTTCACACATGTAACTTTGATTCATTGAATGATAATTTAACTCTTTCATTACGTTGCAAAACTTAGCTAATCTTTCTCTGGCTTTGTATTCATATTATTGATCCGAAGATACTTCCCAGTTGTTCTGGCTTTGTAGACCAGTGCACTGTTTTGGAAAAGACTTTTACTTCTGTCGACGCTTGCGTTGAGAATCCTGGCCTTCTACGTTTATGAATAATTGAAAACCGCGCCATTTCAAGTTTTTTTTTACCGGACGTGTGTATCTTAATAAAATACTCAATGACAATGTGTAATTCTGTTTCGGGCCAAACCCAACATTTGAATTGATACTTTCGAACCTATAATTGTAATATAAATACTGTCCAATGGTTTTAAGTGTAGCATGCCTTCATATTCGTATATTGTAAACATATGGATAGTTTTATAACGCGTTCACCTCGAATGATGTACTTTTTATTTATTCTCTTACGTCTTCATTGATACATTAGGCCTATGAGATACAGTCTTCATACAAAAAACACGTTAATTAATCAACTTAAGATAAAATGTAAAGGGTCGTGGCGAAGTAATTTGTGAAATAACAGATACGTGTATCTCGATTTTATTATTGAAATGAGCTTTCTGATCAGTTCTGATGTGTAAAAAGTCACATAGGTTGTGCAGAATGTATTCCCCATATGGAGCCCCCATCAAAGTAAACACATCTTATTGAGTAATTAGGTCGCCATAATAAGTACCATGGAAAGGTTGTTTAAAATTGACAATTCGGGTAAATAAAAAACGAAAATATTGATAGAAATAAGTTGTTTACTTGTCTTTTAAAAACAGATTATTTTGAATTTCAAAATAAACGTAAATAAGGGCGAACCATATATACGGAACTATTTATTGGTTTACTTGAAGGGATGGATGTCATGCTCGCCTTGTTTAAATTATGTATTATGATAGTTCAACAAAGAGAGAGTGTCGTTGGGATGTAGTACAAAGAGGAAGATATACCCTAACCCTAACCCTGGAACTCAATGTAACATCGTAAAAATGTGACAATATGGAGTTATAGAAAAACATAATTTAGCACGATTGCAGAGCAGTCATAAAGGCACAATGCGGTCTTACTGGATTTTGATGTGTTCTCTTGTGACTTTCGATTTTTAGACATCCTCAGTATAACGGTCACAGTTTAATCGGTTTTGTGTCAAATTTTAAGTAAAATATCCCACTAAAAAGGACTAAGTTATCAATGAAATTCAAAGTTTGGCGTTAGTAGTGTTGTTGACAATATAATGATAAAAGCTTGTGGTAATTATCAAATACATGTATATTGGATTTTATGGACTTTCGCATGACAGATGGGGATTTTAAAAGGTATTTACTAAGCTTATCCTTTGAGCAAAAGCTTCACGTAAATATTTGGCTAAGTTCGATAATACGATATTTCACCTCAATGAAGTTCATTTTCATAAATGTAGAAACAGATAGCCTAACTAAATAATAATGTGTTATTAATATAGTTCAAATCTCCCGAGTATACAGGACATTTTAAAACAAAAGGCTATTCGTTCTCAATTTAATTCTCATTACAGAAATTATAAAATCCTTGTTCATATTCAATCCTTTGTTATTCATACCGACCAGATTTTACTTTCAAATTGCGAGACGATATTAAACCTTGTCGATTATTCTATGTTACATCATATGTTGTTTCCCCTGACAGTTGTCTGAACTTTCTTCTAAGCACTCGCATCTTCCAAATGGGTTGGGTTGCTTTGCGGTCAGATAACTTATTCACCTTTTCATCTCAATTGTATGAATCTACTGTATTGTATTTTTCATAAATAATGTAAGCAACACGGGTCATGTTGGGAGAAAATCGTATTGCTATCACTTGCAATTTTTAATGTAACGGTGAATTTATAAAATATATATGCGTATTGATACACATAGTACAAAACGCTTTATCTCTGAATTACATACCATAAAAGGGTTTAATGCATGGTAGATGTTGTTTCCATAGCTTTTGCTTGTTTATGATGTCACCAAGGTCGGCAATAAAGATTGGACAGTCCATTTCCTGAAAATAATAAACGTTCTTCCTAAGTACGTACTTAATAAACACATGCAAATACATACAAACACACATACATACATACATACATACATAATACATACATACATACATACATACATACATACATACATACATACATACATACATACATGCAAACACACATACACACACACACACACACACACACACACACACAAATACACATACATACATACATACATACGTACATACGTACATACGTACGTACGTACGTACGCACGCACGCACACATACACATATACATACATTTTATAACACTTTTTTGAAAATGCGTCCGCTGCAGATGCGTCAAAATACGCCTGATCTGAAAATAGTTTACTACCTGCTGGTCAGCAAGGTCCACTTTTTCTTGTACCCGATATTTTAATGGAACATCTTCACTAATTAACTCCACTTTACAGTTGTTGCCTAAGTGTACTTCCATATTTCTGCAGCCTGACAAACAGATACGTTTAGTGTCTTATACCCATGCTAAAAGCTGCTTTATAGATGAAAAATCCACTGAGAGCACTTCAACGCCAAACGAATAGTATTTTAATATAGCGATAATTATATTTTCACCAATATCAATATGTCCTAGCGAGAGAAGTGTGTATACGAAACGCAACCATATAAAACCTTTCGTGAATAAATTAGTAGTGACGGGTGACGGGTTGATACTTATTCATGCGAAGAATAGATATGTCAGTTTATACGAAGAGTGATCCAGAAGTAATAGGAATTGTGTTACAGTTTAATCTACTGTGGAATTGAAATACACTACATACCAGAAATATACTGTGGAATTGAAATACACTACATACCAGTAATCTGCTGTGGAATTGAAATACACTACACACCAGTAATATACTGTGGTATCGAAAAACACTACACACCAGTAATCTACTGTGGAATTGAAATACACTACATACCAGTAATCTGCTGTGGAATTGAAATACACTACACACCAGTAATATACTGTGGTATTGAAAAACACTACACACCAGTAATCTACTGTGGAATTGAAAAACACTACATACCAGTAATCTGCTGTGGAATTGAAAAACACTACATACCAGTAATCTACAGTGGAATTGAAATACACTACACATCAGAAATCTACTGTGGAGTTGAAATACACTACACACCAGTAATATACTGTGGAATTGAAAAACACTACATACCAGTAATCTACTGTGTAATTGAAATACACTACACACCACTAATCTACTGTGGAATTGAAATACACTACATACCAGTAATCTACTGTGGAATTGAAATACACTACACACCAGTTATCTACTGTGGAATTGAAAAACACTACATATCAGTAATATACTGTGGAATTATAATACACTACAACCAGGAATCTACTGTGGAATTGAAATACACTACATATCAGTAATCTACTGTGGAATTGAAATACACTACATACCAGTAATCTACTGCAGTTATACATTACGAATCAGTAATCTCCTTCATACACGATACAAATTTCAGTAACCCTACTACATACCAGGAATCTGCTGCAGTTATACCATATATACCAGGTATTTACTCCAGTAACCCCCTACATACCAGGAATCTGCAGCAGTTATCCCCATACATACCAGACAACTTCTGCAGCAGTGAATACCTGTAAGTATCCCCTATATACCAGGAATCGACTGTGTAAGTGAAATGCTCCAGAAATCCCCAAAGTACCAGGAATCTCCGGCAGTTATCCCCCACATACCAGAAATTTAATGCAGCAACCCCTACATACCAGGAATATAAAGCAGTAATCCCCAACATTCCAGGAATCTACTGCGGACGTGATGTTCATCGGCAATGTTTTACAAAACAGAAATCCCTACACTCACGCATGCACTATCCTACATGATATTATTCAATACAATCCTCTTTCAACGAACTGAATTGACAAATCCGCATCACATTACATATATCACAAGCGCTATACAATACCCGACGATGACTCTATTGATGCACATTTAGTAAATGGTAATACTCTGAAGGCTTCGCGCGGTGTAAAATGGAAAACGTTGTTAAAGATGATTACTGTACAAATAATCGTATCTATATGGAAAGGTTTTGCATAACAGAAAATACATACTGAACTAACCCCCCTATGTTCTTTGCGATATGAACTATCCTTTTTTGGCTGTATACTTCTTGTATGTAGCTACTTACTTTGACATTTTAAACAATTAATTTATAAACCAGTGTGTAAGGATGTAGCTATTTACCTTGCCACCTTTGGGAAACAATTTCGTTTTGTCAACAATGTGGGGAAAATAGTTATATTTCATAACTGCCCCAAACAGCTTTACCCTAAACCTTTTGTTCTTCCCTTAAAACATTCTGGTTTTATACTGTCGAGAGGCCTACATGTACATGTATGTCGTATTGGATTACAGTAAGGAGTCCCCTACCGGTCAGAGACCGGTTTGGGGACTATAGGTTTGCCCGTGTCCGTCCGCTCGTCCGTCTGTCAGTCCGTCAGAAATGTATTGTCCGGGCTGTATCTTTCACATGCTTAAATGAATTGTGATATTACTTTAAACAATTATTCTCCATAACAATATGGTGTGTCATACACATCACCCATCCACCTACTACAAAGGTCAATGTCAGAGTTTGGGCTCAAATATTGTCCGTCTGCAATTTCGTGTCCGGGCTGTATCTTCCCACATGTTTGAATGGATTTTGATATTACTTCACCCAATTATCGACCATAACAAAATGAAGTGCCATGCACATCACCCATCCACCTACTCAAAAGGTCAATGTCACAGTTTGGTCTCAAATATTGTCTGTCCACAATTTCGTGTCCGGGCTTTATCTTCCACATGCTTGAATGGACTTTGATATTACTTCACACAATTATTGTCCATAACAAGAAGATGTGCCATGCACATCACCAATTGACCTACTCCGAAGCTGAACTGTCCCAGTTTGGATACATTATTCGACTTGGTACCTTTACCTCTAGGCCTTCTCGAGGAAATCAATCGTTCTATAAATTTTCAGACTTTTGACATAACAGAAACCGTCATGTAATTAGCAGACTAGTCAGCAGTTAATGAACTAACAAAGATCAAGTCTGCGATATCACGATATATCATTTGACATTAGAAATAGAGACATGGAGTCAGTCGTACCAATCTCCGAACGGTATTTTATCCTTCGTTGAATTACAGAGCTAATCATATATCACCAAAACTATGCACTATAACACATGAGATGTACATTACGAAATCTATATTGATACTTAGCAAAACCAGAGAATCTTGCTCACGATGTATTAAACAGTCGTCTGCTACAGAAGTGTCAGTAATTGTCTGTATGTGGGAAAGGGTTCATTCATCATAATATTCTCTTTTTTCTTAATTTGAATAGCATCATACACAACATCCTAACGTAGACAGTGATAGAGGATCATTCCACTGCAACAAGTATTTACCCATTCCCGAGAGTAGACTATTTGGGATGCATGTGCAACTAATGCAAATTTTAATTTTACAGATCCAGCTTGAAAGCCCAAATTTCGACAGTGGAATCCTACAGTAAAGTTGAAGTTCTACTATTTAGAGATATGTGCAAAAAAGAAAATCATATTGGAAAGTCTTTGAAAGGTGCATCTTCAAAGAGTGGGGAGAGGAAGCCTGCCATTAAACAAGAGGGCATTAAAGCAATTTATACTATGTGTTGTTCACTGTTAATTGGTGAATCTTTTAATCATGCAAAATAATTTAACTTGCAATAGAATTTCTAGAAATAAATATTTATATGTGGGGTACTAATTTGTGTTGATTTTTAGGGTCAATCTATCTACTGCAATACTTAAAAAACTAGTGCTATATAGATCAATCATTCATGCATGTATATGTGTTGTAAGACCTTTGAAAACCACAAATTTAAGAACCCACGACCATTTATCAGGCGAAAAAAGCACCATTTAATATTACAATGAAAATAGATGAATTTTCAGTACCGGTAATTAATTATTAAATGTAATTGATAATGTTGTTACATAAACAGTTTCCTGATTAGGTTCTTGACAATTGGTTTAAATCTATGAAAACATTCAAACTTAGAGTGCAACAATCTATTTGTGTTGATACAGCTATTACTTTTTCACTTGATAGGTATAATTGTTATGATTAAGGTTTTCAAAATTACATGCGAAAATGTTTACTTCATTGAGTGTGCAGAAACCTATATTTAAATAGTCATGCAGTTTGAAGGTCATGGCCAAGATTTAAATTGAATCTCACATGTGAAGCAAATACTTTGTCAAAGCCACTCAGTTGAGCCTTTTGAAACCCTATGGCCTAATATGGACTGATAAGGAAAAGGTTGAATAACATGTATGTTATAATTGTATGTTTCAGAAGGCAAAGACATTCGTTTTTGTGTCATGGGTGATGGTTCAAGAATAAATGAGGAAAATCAAGTCATATACAGCTAAGCCATCGGTGATTGATCGGTATTTTTTTTGGAGTGAACCGATGACAACTTATTTAACACCGATATCACCTATTGGTCACCTGTTTTCCACCTATCAACTGCTATTGGGGAAAGATAAGTTTTATCGGGGAAAAATTACCGATTGGGATTTTTAAACATGTTTAAAATTCTCGATCGGTGAATTTGTTTACAAATAACTGATTGACAACCTGTCTACAACCGATATCACCGATGAGCCACCGATGAGCCACCGATAAGCAACCGATCAACTAATACTTACCACCGATAGAAAAAAGATGAGAATTAAAATGTGAGATTTCGTCGGTTTTGATCGGTGGTTAATAGGGATTCAATCTGTGATCAATCGATTGCCGCCATCGTGTCATCGGTGGGTTTAAATTTGTAAGTGGCCAATCGGTCAACTCAACTCAACAAAATCATCGGTTGTCATCACTTAAACATATTGTTTTAATAAAAGAACCGACAGCAACCTATATCACGAGATATGCAAGCTATTTATCCCCGATATCGCCGATCGGACAAAGATAACCAAATATGAATCACCGGCCATATCTGACGGAAAGTGTTTTACCACTGATGACTAGCTATCAAACACCGATTAATCAGCGTTACGCCCGATTTAGCTCCGATTTACAAACGATAAAAACCGATAGTATTTCAGCATTTTTATCGATGAAAACATCTTTATCACCGATCCAACCCCGTTTGAGTTGCTTTCGGCCACCTACCAGCAACTCATGAAATGTTTGTTTAACCGATTGAACACTTGTCCATCACCGATGGCCGTTTACACACAAAACCAGAACTAATCACGCATGACAACCGGAAATGTTTGTTTAACCGATTGAACACTTGTCCATCACCGATGGCCGTTTACACAGAAAACCAGAACTAATCACGCATGACAACCGATCAAAACAGAGAGTAAATTTAAAATAAAATGACCGATTGGGGACCGACCGTCTGTGTAACTGGGGCATACCTGGCCTGTTAAAGAACCCCAAAAATGAAAAAAGAAAATGTGATGTTGTTTGTTTTTGCTGTCCTTTCTACAATATAAAGGAAATAAATTTAAATTGAATTCAAATTGCAATATGTTATGTTTCCTAAATTATAAATTTGTATGCATTTCAACGTCACGGTACTGATAATTTTCATTAGCTATGAATAGTATTGTCAATGTCAAGTTAAAACAGGGTCCCTTTATCAATGGAAATGAAGACAATATCCATTGACAAATCTTTATTTTCTTCAATTGAATTTGATTCCAATGTTACATGGACACTTTTTCAATACAGGTTTTTCGTGGAATCCATTGAAATTATTCAAAATAATTTAGGAGAAATGTTCCGCGAGTGACCATCTATATAAAATGTTTAAACCTGAAGCGTTACATGTATTTCCCCACATATAAACACTTGGTTTCTGACGCCGCTGCAGCTATCGACTTTTGAAAAAACTTGCATATTTAGAAATTTCTCATAATTCATCATGAGTAATTTCTCCACTGTCACACTATTTACAAACTCTTTTCAATAATTATACTTTGATTTCTAGTTTTTCCATATTTTTGCCCTGTTTTCATTCAAAGTCGTCTGCAAAAGTAAAGTGTTCATTTATACAATTTGAGCCAATTTACCTTTAATATGACCAGGGAAAATATATACAGATGTGTCCATAATTGAAAGAAATGATTCACACTTGGGGCTTGAGTGAAAACATGTGCACTAAACTGTTTTCTTTCAACAGGCTGATTTCTAATAGAATCTTTTCTTTTCTTTTCATCTAACTGTTCTTTTATCATTATCTAATTTTCAAATTGTTAACAAGGTAAGATGGCTGTTTTAGATTGCACCCTGTCAGATCCGTAGCTGTGCCGAAATGTAGACTACGCACACTTCAAGGAGGGTCCGGGGGCATGCCCGCCCCCCCCCCCCTCCCCCCCCCCACCCCCGGAATTTTGTTTTTCGGCTATATCGTCTCAGATGACTTTTGGCGTACATTTCACAATATCTAAATCTTAATAACCCTACTTAATACCGTAATATAACGGCATATATACACAAAATACCCTTAAAACATTTGCAGCATTCGGAATTTATTTGTTTTAATATTGACTGTCACTTCAACAAAAGTGAAACCTCGATGAAGTACTAACGCAGATAAAAAAGTAATCCACAGTTTTATTCCATATTTGTATTATTCCTATACAACAGACGTTTTCTGACGCATCTGCAGCATTTGAAATCATTCTGACAAAAGGAAAAATTTCTTAAATCAAGCAATTTCTTTTTCTGCCACAATGCTTTCAACGCTTTTCAGTAAATATACTTTCATTTATAGAGAGTTTCCATACTTGTACTTAGACGTTTTTTCAAAGACGTTTGCTGCATATATGCGGTATGTGTGAAAGGGTTGTATACATAGCCAATAAAATAAGATGTGTAAATCGTATACATGTATCCACAAGCCGTTATTATCAATGAATACACTTAAAATAAAGCGCGCTTACAGCATATAAAACGAGTAAAAAATACGCACTAACAAACAAGTTACGAGATAATTAATAATGATAATAATACAGATTTGAAAATAGTCGACTGAAAGGTAACATATTATCCGTTCGACCTATCCATGTGTACTTTGAGATCTAAATGCAGCCGAAGGGACCGTGTTTTAGTTCGAGAATTCAAAAATGCAGGTGTTCGAGTCTTTCTTTTAAGCCTACACGTGAAATAGAAGGGCAAGTCGTCGCTCCTTTCTTCTTGCAAACACATCCATCACTTAATAATCAGTGTTTATGTCTCGATCACGGTGAATGTTCATCTGACCAAGTCCGGATAATCTTCCGGTGGTCATGGTTGACCGTAGATATGTTTTCACCCTTCTCATAGTGCTAAACGAACGTTCCGCAGTGGCGGTCGAAACGGGCATTGACAGTAAAATGTGGAGGTATGTTGACACGTTTGGGTATAAATTTGTGTTAACTTGTGCCAATGTATCGCCTATAGTGTCATACACATGCCATCGCCATCGCACCTATTTCTCCAACGACATACTTCACGCTAGAAATATTCTAGAGATTCCGCCGGTAGATCACGCTCAAACGTGACATATATTGACTGCACTATGACATCATTAATATGACCGATTTTACTGGGAATAAGGTATTGTGCATTGAACCTGTCGCCATCTTCAATTAGCCGGTCTGATAATTCCATTGATAGTTTATCAACAAATGGTAAATAAAGGCGCATTCTGTCGATGCTGCTGACGATGATTGTTGTATGCCCTTGGGCGCGATGGTTCAACGCTAACTATATGGGCCATGTCGACGGACTTGTTATTAAGGGCATCCCATACAGCTGGGTCGTTCCGTTCGGCTTCAACCTGTCGAGTTACCGTTCTCGCTTCTTGCACGGCTTCAACAGATCACAGGTTTTGTTTTGTAACATCTGGGATAACGGCACCAGCCTTGACAACACATTCTCGATGGCCACGAGACCAATGATGAAACCGAACTGAGTGATCGCAGCTCTATATGCCCCGGCATTGGCATCACCGTTAAGGTTGAGGTACTCTAATCTGTCAACGACTGTCGTACACGAGCACTTGGAAGAGTTAATTGCATCAGCGCTGGCTGCCCATCGTGTTTCACAGAGCGACTGTAATTTAGTCCGATTTTCCATTTGTTCCCTTCTAACTTGATCATTCGCTAGAGTTTCGTGAAAGCCGTTTGCACGAGTAGTTAAACAGAAACGCTACTTCTTGAACCGTGTTCATCATGTTTCTGGCAAATGGCTCCACGGACGCATGAATAATAGCCAGGTTTAGTCAGTGAGCTTTACAGTGGGTGTACACTGCGTCGGGAATTATCTGCCGAACTCGCGCGTGAAAACCACGGTACTTTCCGGACATGTTGGATGCTCTACCGTAGCCTTTTGACCCCTCACTTTTGCAATGTCTACACCGGCTTGTCTCAAATGTGCCAGGAACGCTTCGGACAAAGATTCGCCAGTCATAGCTTCACATTCTGCAAAGAATATCAAATCTTACCTAACCGACTTGGTTGAATGGTCGAAGTATCTCAAACAGAGCGACATTTGCTCCATAGTAGACGCGTCAGTGGCTTCGTCTGCCATAAACCCAAAGAATGGAGCACTATTACATTTGCGCACAAATTCCTCTCTGATTTGATCCCCGCATATCGCGATTATTTCATTTTGTATATCTGATGAAGTGTACTTTTTTCTCGGGTCACCGTTCTCCAAATCATCACGCAACACAGTGTTATATTTGGCTAGGTATTCTAAAAGTGCTATAAAGGTACTTTCCACGTATAGCTATATTGTGTTTACCACAGAGGATAATTGTATCAATTATGCCTTGTAATATACTTCTGTTCCTGCTAACTAGGACATCATGGGCAAAGGAAACTGATTGGGCAATGTATTTCTTATTTCCAAACATAACTGCAGTGAAGTTTTCAGCCGATTTTAAAAAGCGGGTCTCTTAAAAAAACATATTTTAAGAATAATAAATAAATAATAATACACCCATATAGTGTATTTGTTGGGTTATTTCTTTTGTTTCGAACTTGTGGATTGCACTCCACAAGTATGCTTTTCATTCCGTAATTAACCCCCTTTTACGGAATGAATAACATTAATATGCAAATGAGATACCCGTTATAAAAAATAACTATTTATCTAAGTGTATTTATAAGGGTGGTGAATGGTCTTTAAGATTGATTGATTGATTGGGGTTTAAAGCCGTTTTTAACAATTTCTCATTTATATCACGGCGGCCAGTTCACCTACTCATGCATTTCCTGGATTTATCATACTAGTACTCCACACAACAATCTTCCCAAGCAACTGGCTGCTTTGGTCTTTAGGAGAACACCACACCCCACAAGTACTCGGTCACCAGGACGGACAGACAGACAGACAGACAGACGGACACACCGAAATTAATAACCCCCCTTTTTTTCTTCGAAAAAGCGGGCGATAATAAATTAATTATCTAAAATAAACATACAAACGTCAAATTAAACCCAAATATTTACCTTGAAAAAGTAGTCCGATCTCAATCATAACCGGCCTTATGAACAGGAGAACAGTCCCCATAACAATTATTTCACTTAAAAGTTAAGTTTCTGAGATTTCGTCAGTCAACCAAAAAGCATGCAAGACATGTGTGTTTTGCTATCTTCAGCCTCGGAAATAAAAACACACTTCCTTTGTTTAGATCTCCTAACTGTGATTTACTGATTATAGCGTCTTCACCTGATGGACATTAGGCTATTGTTTTAGCAATATTTTCCTTCGAGTTTGGACTTGTTTTTAAGACAACTGACAAAAGGACAAATTGCTTATAACGAGCAGTTTCACCCTTTGTCACACCATTTTCATCTCTATTTAATAATTTAACCCTTTCCCACTTATACCAAATCTGCAGCAGACGACTTTGAAAACATTTCAACAATAATATGGAAAATCTCCCTAAGTGAGGACACACTTATTGAGCAAATAGAGTTTAAAACATCGTGTCAAAAGGAGATATTGCTTTTTTTTACCAATTTCTTCGTTTGTTACAAAACTAAATTTTCAAAAGTCGTCTGCTACAAAGGGCGTCAGAAACCTTCTATATGTGGTGAAGGGTAAACTCTCAGAAATTGATTTTTTTACCATTTCTGACCAGGGCCCGTATTCACAAACACGTCTAAATTCGATTTTCGGACTAAATCTAAATTATCTGACTAAATTACGTCGATTTAGATTTGGTCCGTATTCACCAACGCGTCTAAATTGTAAATCGGACTAAATATTTAGATTTTCGGACTAAATATTTGGTTCGCTTCGGGGCATGCTAAATTAGCCGACTAAATTGGAAACAAAATGGCGACTGTTTTGTGCCCACCGCTAGAATATTTCAAATTGACTTTTAATACGAAAAAACCCCATGAATGGGTTTTTTCGCTTATAACGAGCACAGCTCGTTTCTTGCGAAGCAAGAAACGTGCTTTGCACGTTTAGAGGTATTACCTTAATTATAGGAAATTTCCTATAATCAGTATGGAAAAAATTTGGGTGCAAAATTTTACTAAGACCCGGTTCGTAAAATCACAATGAAATTACATAGAGCAAAGCAGAGAACCAGGACCGACATTTTTCCACATCCGGTGACGTCATATTCAGCCGGTACCCGAGATAACTAGAACAACTGTGCTGTTTACATTAAAGGCTGACAACCATAACGTAATCGGCTGCGAGTTTCTTTGCGTCAGGTAAGAATTTTTATCGCTCTCGTTTCCCATTGAATATCATAAATTTTATTTTGGCGTTGGTATAAAATCAAGCTGTAGTGTGAATCTGAGAATCAGCGATGGGTTGTATTCATTGACCTTTTTTCTGTCGATTGACTATTTTGGTTTCACTGTCTGACTAAGATGCTCTTAAGGGTAAATTTGTTTCACCCTCAATGCTACGCAGACTTCGCTGAAGTCGTATGTCCTTCTGACAAAAACTCCTTCGGACTGTCAAAGATCAATGCAATAATTGGCTGAACATAGCGGTTACACGAAACACCCTGTGACCCAAATCAGAGACATGTATATTTATGTTTCTACCCAAGTACACCAACACAGAGTTGAATCACAGGGACGTGCTCCTGTATGTCTAAATGTATGCATAGGGTAATATTCTGTTCTTGATCACACAGGAGCACCTGGTTAAAATTTCGGAATCGCTACCGCCATTATACCCCATTCAGAATTCATGCGACCACTAAAACCGCACATTTAGAAGAAGAAAAAGTAAATCTATTTTTAGAAGTGTTCTTGGAAGTCCTCAAGGGCAGATTGTTGACACAATTTATGACGCAATATCTTACGTTTCTGCTGCATGACATCCACTCCAATTATTTAGTGGTGAAACACATTGCAATGTGGACGGAATATTTCTGAATAATGACTATTTAGTTAAAACTAACATCTTTTCAGACTAAGCGAACCCAAGAAGAAATGTCCCCAGTGAATTCAAGAGCCGAAACGGATTTATATGGGCATGACTTTTCCTGTGTGCTCTTAACAAAATTAAAAAAACCTGTTTTTACAAGTAAAAAAGGATGTGCGAATTATCGAAATTGAATCTTAACAAGGCACATTGCAGGTCAGGATCACTGCGATGCTCTAAAGGAACCCACCCTGCGGCAAAACATGATTCATGTAAGTAACATTGCACATTGTCACTAATTTGACCTTTTATCATATATAAATGGCCGAGCTCCGGTAGCAAAGCGGGCTGTCAATCAAGGGGTTGTGAGTTTGAATCCCAGCTCGACCAACATTAATTCTGACGTTTGACAAAAGTCATTGTGACCTGCGTCATTCGTCTTTCACCAATGATCTGTTTAACAGTCCAAGTGGAAAAGCAGCATGTTGTGCGGTGTACTGGAGTTGGAAAACCAGAAAATGCATGAGTAAGTGAACTGGTCGCCGTGATATGACTGAAAACTTGTTGAAAACGGCCTTAATGGCTCCTTTTTTCCGAACATAAGTGGGGAGTTGGCCCCTTTCAAAAAATAAATCATAAATATTGGCCAAACACATGTCATATGCGGTGCATAGAAAATCTCCCAAATATTTACTGAATTCGAAGCAGTGAAGACTGGGATTTTCTGCACAAATGGCGTAAGAACTGGTTGTATCTCAAGGACATGGAGTGTGATTAAAATAAGATTTAAGCTAAAATAGATAAGTTTAAAGTAATTGGTTTAAATGAATAATCCAGATAAGGCTGCACAGAGGTACAACCTGATCTAAATCAAAACTTGAACATTATTCTCAGAGCCCAAAGCTTGGCTTTCTGACATAACTAATATACATGTTTATTCTCATAGATCTGTTTTTTAATTAATTTATCATCTTATTTTATTAAAAGTCATTCTTATTTGCAGTTATTGTCATGTATTAAAACAGCAGTCAATGATTATTGATATTAGCATCAAGTTTTATTTTAAAACACAGAATGGATACAGGATTAAGAACATCCCATATAATCATGGAATAACAGTTCTTATGGCGATTACTGGAGAGGAAATTCATATCTATATAGGCAGATAGTGATATACCCTTTGGTCATTGGTACCTGTCAATACAATGAAAAATGCATGCATCTTTGACTGTGGGGTAATATTCTTTCCTGCATACACATCAAAACAGTAAATGGATTGAGAGCAACCTGTACAATCATGGAATCACAGCTGTTATGTCGAAAATGGGAGAGGAAGTTCATATATAATAGGCAGTTAGTGATATACCCTTTGGTCATTCGTGCCTGTCAAAACAATGAAAATTGCATGCATCTTTAACTGTGGGATAATATAACTTCCTGCATCAACATTAAACAAGGGAATAGATTGAGAGCAACACATACAATGATGGATTTACAGCTGTTTTGAGGATGACTGGAGAAGAAATTCAGCTGATTACATATAATACTAATGGATTAATACAAGGTAATGTTTATGAACAGATAAGTATATATCAAATTCAAATAAGGTCCTGTTCTTTGATTGCACAGTTTGTGTTTTTCATGATCACAGTTTGTCTGATGTCCTTCGTTCACACGCCATCATCAATTGCCTTGTGAACACTCTACAGGCAACATTTTACAACATCCAATATGAATGCAAGTTTAGCAGTAGTTCATCTCCAACAAATCTTGGCCCTGTGAGGTGAAAATTTAGGTCACAATGTCAATTTGATGGAAAATATATATTGTAAACACTCTGGAGGCCTTATTTATTTAACTTGGTCATATGAGGTCAAAAACTGGGTCATAAGTTCAAATTGAAGGAAAATCTTGTTAACACTGGAGGCTGCATATTTATCTTTAGCATGTTGAAATTTTGTAAGAATTATGGTCTTGATGTCATTTTGGAGAAAGGCTAAGTTCAATTTTTGGGTCATATCCGGTCATAAACTAGGTCACTTCACCAATCTGAAGGAAAATCTTGTTTACAGTCTAGAAACCACACTTTTACTTCAGCAGCTTGAAACTTTGTCAGAATGTTTGTCTTGACAATACATAGGCCTAGTAAAAAAAAAAGGGGCATGGTTGGTCAAAAATTAGGTCACAAGAACAAATTGAAGTCACATTTTGTAAACAATTAATCAGACATTTTTAATGCTGCATTTTTAATTTTAGCATGTTGACATTTTGTCATAATTGGTGTTATGGTCAAATCTAGGCTAAATTCAATTAAAGATCATGTTGGATAAAAAAAAAAACAAGGTCACTAGGAAACATTTGAGAACAATCGTGTAAACACTCTTGACCTCAATGTTTGCTTCAGTATTTTGAAACTTTGTCAGAATGTTTGTCCTGAGGATAGCTAGGCCAAGTTCAAATATGTGTCATTTCGGATCAAACATAAGGTTATTAGGCCATATTTAAGGAAAATGTTGTTAACACTCTGAAAGCTTTTCATTTAATGTTAACATGTTGAAACTTTGACAGATGGTTGTTTTGAACATTGTTATAAACCTGTCTGAAACTATGTCACTTGTAAGGCCAAATTGAAGGATATCTTGTTAAGACTATTAATATGTTTGACTTTACTGTATTATATATGTGATTGCTTATGTGATGAAGTGAATGTTTAAATGTTTGATGATTTGACTTTGCACCAAAAGATAAAGTAGGGATAGTGTACAATAACGGTCCCAGTTCCGACAGCTTGTAACATATTCCTTAATCATGGTAGTCATATACCTACAGCTTAGACCCATTATAGGCGCTGTGCTCGTGACGAGGCTTTGCCTTTTTCATATTAGTTAACAGGTGTGAGATTTTTTTTTTTTTTTTTTTTTTTTTTTTCAATAACCCATGAAGCTTTCTGAAATGAAACTGGCCAAATCCATGGGGGCCGCCATTTTGGGTATGTATAAAATGAGCCGAGAAACACGGATTGAAAAAAAATTATTGTCGTCTTTTTAATATTTTTTTTTAAATCGATAATTTGGGTATGTATAACATGACACGAAAAACATGGATTTTTTAAATTATTGTCGTCTTTTTAATATATATTTTTTTTAAATCGATATTTATTAAAGTGCTGTGTTTTGGGGGAATTAACATTAAAAATAAATGGAACTCTGTAAGAAATATGTTTTCCCGTTCGTCAAAAAAACGACAGCATTAGAATTTTACCCCTGAACCTAAATGTTGACTGTATCGTATCAAAAGAAGGACGTGACGTCATTTCCGTAACACTTCATCTTGGCGTAACGTCAATGGAGCGACGTCGTTTCCCACAAAAAAGTGGTATCAACATGAAATACCCCAAATTCCTATACATGAGCTATTTATCAAACATTGTGGCAAAAGGATAACTTTCTCATAAGGAGCAATTGTTCTTTTAGCGACAATCTTTCCCTAAATCGTCTGTTGCAAAGGCCTCAGAACCGTCTCTAATAGGGAAAGGGTTTAGCAGAAATGTGACCCCTTACATCATTTGTTCCAGTCATATTGACTGGTTGAAAAAGGCAGTTGCCAGGTGGCATCAGCAAAGAGCTGATCTTTTTGCTTCTTTACCATAATGCAGGTGATCGATTAAGGATCATCTTGGCCATCATGTTTTAACCTCAAATGTATTCCTTGATTTTCTGAAAGTCTTTACTTTATTATTTTCTGTTCGTAATAATAAACGACAGCAATACGAATTCCAAATATTTTTTGATAATGCACAAAACATGACATTAACATTATTATTGTCTAGTCAATTACTTATAAATCCTTTTTTATGGCCAAAGTATGCTCTTTAATTTTTGTTTATAATTATCTTGCGTTTTTTCGTAAATAGGTAGCACCTATAGATATATTAGGTGTAAAACCAAAATTTGGGGTCGAAAAGGGTTTGTAAGCGAGTCATTTATAGTTGTCTCCCGTTTCTAGCAGAAAAAAAGGACACACTTCCGGCCTGTGTCAAAATTGGAATTTTGAGCTAGCGGACCCAGGCTTATGCTGGAGTGTTGATATTTTCGGGGGAGAAAACGACACTTAGGTGTATTATACTGCCACATAAAGCTTTAAAGTTGGATACCAGTGAAGGATATTTATAATCAAAGATGTGGAATTACAAACGAACAGTCTCGAGTCGACAACAATGATGTGAACTCGATCATGTCGTGATTAGCATTCAGAAATTCAGGAAAACTAAAAAATGCTTGACACAGCTCAATATTTTCAAAATAATGACTATAAACTGGTTAGTTCACAATTCATTTCACACCATACATCTATAGCTAACACTTTTCCACATACAAATGCTTTCTTATGACTAGCAGATTTGTCTGTCATGAGCAATTTCTCTTGCCACAGTACTTTCAACTCAATTTAGTAAGTGAACTTACATTTACCAGAGACATATAAACATATATGTCTCTGCATTTACAAATGTAAAGAATATGTAATTCAAAATTCCATATGGAAAATGACTCATTTAACTCTTTCCCACCTATAGATGCATAATGTGATTAAACATATCTATGTTTCTTTTCTTTAACTGTCAATCATTGTATTATAATATATAAACATGAGCATTTTATGGCATTTGTATTTTTCTTTAATTTCAGTTGGGAATGGTGACAGAAATTATACAGAATTCATGAACTGAAGGAGATGAGATGACAGCCAGCCCCAAATAGGCCTTACAATATCATTAACTGTTGCCATAGTCACAGTGTATCATTTGAGTGATGTTTCTGTTAAATACTTTCTAACACTTACTATGCTATTTTAACCCTTTCCCATATATATACAGACACTTTATGAGGCCTCTGCATCATATGACTTTTGAAAACATAATACGCAGTTTCTTCTTTTTACAAAATGTTTTCATATATGAGTTAATGATTTCTCGATGATAATTAATTCTTACATAAATAGACATTTTCGAAACGTTTGCCTAGATTTTTTCAAAATAATATGCTGCAGATATGTTGTATGTGGGAAAGGGCTTAAGGGCTGTGTAATGTGAAAAACAAAGGCATACACTATCTTAAGAATTGAAATCAAAAAGAAATTAATGCAGAATTGAAAATGTGATGGGATGTAGAGGATTTGATTGGTTAACAGAATTTCTACTTTTTGAAATTTTAGTAATGTTTTTCAAAATATGTTACAACAGAAGCATCACTCTGTTTTGAGAAGAAAAATCAGGTTATGGCGAACAGAAAACTTCTTTTAGGTTAACCATTAACCGATTACAGACACATTTATTTTAAATATTGAGACAAAAGGAGACATTTCTCAATGAGCAATGTCTCCTTTTGCCACAATGTTTTCAACTTTATTCCATGATCATACTTTCATTTAAGGAGATTTTCATTAAGGTGGAATCATACCTTTGAAATAACGTCGTTTTGACGTCAAAACGTACGTTTTTTACGACAATGACAGTGTTGTTAAAGAAATCACCATGGCTTACTTGTTTGAAGTGGTATTTGGAAAGAGTTAACACCAGACCGAAGAAAATAAAATTACCTACGTAGTGATGTAATTTCCATACAACTGCCAAGACCATTAACGTAACATAAGGGGATTAAAAATGAAACTTTCGCTAAAATATTTTAACAGTAATTCGGTTATTTCAAATTTATTAAAAATTCGCCCGAGAGATTTTTTTAAAAAAGTTATATGATTTAGAACAACCTTTTGTCTACCATTTATCAAAGTTTCAAGAAAATCTATCGTGCAGATCTTTAGTAAATCGCAATGACGTTAAAGCTCTGTTACGCGACAAACCGTACACTGCGGAATTTAAATTGAAACGTACCCAGGGTTATTAAAATGAACTCCCGATTTTTCATAAAAATAATAAATTTTATTCTTTTACGAAAGTGGTAAATTGTATCTATTATACTCCTTTAAATATTACATATGTTTGATATAAATTGACCTGTCTACTTCGCTGTTTATCTGTTAAATCATTTTTTCACATGCCATGTATTAGTATTAGTATTAGTCTCAAACCGTCGCTTGCAGTTCTTATAGATATATTTTATTTCACTTATTCGGATACATGTAATTCGACATGTACATAAACAAATTGATACGGGAACATCAAATAGTAATTCGATATAACATGAAGTTTCATGATTTTACATAACCCAACATTTCTGATACGAAATTCTTCAAACAAGAGCATCGTCAGAATTATCATGGAAGAAATTGTTAATATATTTTATCATTACTTTCATATTTGTCACTCTAGGTATTTTGTGATGTATTTTCAGATAACAGTAAATACAGAATGCGTTTCTCTTAATCAGGCAAAATTAAAAAGCAAGGTTCAGAACTTCAAAGATTATAACTGAACAGCATGCAAAGCTTTCTATCTATTCTATCCGTGATTATGCTTTTGTTTTTTAAGGAAACACTTTATATGATAAAAAACATCGAGAATATCTATTTGACTTTCTTCCCTTTGGAAAACCGTATGTACAAGATTCTATGAAAGTTTTGAATTGATTGTATTCACACAGCTCCGCAGTTCAATTCAACCTAGAGCTGTTTGAAAACAGGTGTTTATTGACAATATTTTCCTGTATAGTTTGGGTAAATAACCCACTATTATTGTCTACATACATATCCCGTGGAGTGCTATCACATCGTTGTCTGCACTATGTAGTGAGCCTTCGATGTCATTGCACAGGTGTCTAGAAATTGTAGACAGTTTATAGTCGGGTAATGATACATTTTGTTTTATTATTGGAAGTGTGTCGACAACACAAGTAATTAGGTACGAACATGTGACCAAAGGTGTGATCTTCTACGGTGTTATGGCATTGTGATTTACTTAAAATCAATCCAATAGCTTGTCTTGAAATTTGGGTTTAGGGTAAAAAACAATTCTCAAGACAAACCGAAGTACATGTAGTTTTAAAATAACGGGGACATATGGAGTAAAAAAAGAAAGATAGAAGAAGGGATGGGTGACTGTGTTTCATTTTCAGTTCCACAATGCGCGTACCGGCGCACGTCAGCAGTATTACGGCATAGCGTTTTACTAAAATTCCGCCCGATATATTTCCAACAAATTTGAATAAATTGGAGAAATAATGGTGTTCTGAATTATAATGATTTCTTTTAAAAGAAATATCTAGGGCATGTTTTTTTTAGTAAATTAGACGTAAGGTAATAACTGTATTATTAGTCAGCGAGTTCGTTAAATAAACCAAGTTTTGCTTTAAAATTACATTATTTAAGGAAAGATTGTGAACTATATATCATGACGGAGTTTATATTATTTGCTTCAAATCAATATTAATATAAGATGAGATAGTAATGGTCATTCCTTTAATTACACATAACTGCGCAGCTGTGTAAACACAAATTACAATTTAATCAAAAACTTGCTGCAAACGACAACAACATTATCACGGATAGAATACCAAGAAAGCTTTGCATGACAGGTATAGACTTCGAAATTCTCAAAATTGCATATTGAGAACAACATTTGTATACTGTTATCTCAAATATGATACACAAAACAAGGGTGACATATAATATTTGTGATAATTATATTTCATATATAGAACAACAGTTGAACAGGAAAGTTAACGAGTCAGTTTATACATATGACAAATCCAAATATTATTTTGTTGTTTTTCTGATGAATTATTTACGACCGTAATTACTTTAATTCTTTAAATAGAAGCACATATACACTACCTACCATTATTCTTTAGGGGATAGCTTAAATTTAGAATGAAATTGATAACTATAAGGAACAAATAAGTATTCATTTTAATTAACCTGGATGCGTCTCAATGTTTAATTCCGCAATGAACGTTACGACGCACACAAGAGGTTTAGCGCTATTGTGATTTATTAAAAATCGACACGATAGATTTGCTTGAAAGTTTGGCAAATGGTAGATGAATAGGTGTTCCATGTTATATTTTATTTTAAAAAAAATCTCTCGGGCGAATTTTAAATAAATTAGAAATAATCAAATTACTGTTAAAATATTCTAGCGAAATTTCTACTTTAAGTCGCTTTATGTTACGTTACTTGTCATGACAGATGTATGTAATTGATATCATCATACAGGTTATTGTATTCTCTTCAGTTTAAAGTTCATTTTATCCGAACTCAAATTGAAATGAGGAAGTAATGTTGATTTCTTTAACAACACTGTCATTGTCACAAAAACGTACGGTTTGACGTCAAAAACGACGTTATTTCAAAGATATGATTCCACCTTAAACATGTATCTGCCTTAGATCATTTTAAAGTTGTTAAATGCAGATTTGTGTTGTATGTTGGAAAAGTTTACCTTTCAAACTATAAAATCAGGGACTTTAAATAACATTTAGGGTACTTTTATATTAATTACAAAAATTAAAGTCAATATTTTGTTAACCATTTACTTGAAACATATGCATTTTAACACCTCTGCAGCAGACGACTTTTGAAAACATTATGACAAAAGGAGAAATTGCTTATGAGATTTTTTTTTTCTTTTGCTATAATGCTTTCTACTTTATATCCATGAATTATAATTTTATTTAGCGAGATCTTCTATTTTACCTAGATGTTGTCAAGGTCATGTGCTGCAGCTTTGTTGTATGTGGAAAAGGCTTGACATAGGAATTAGTTTCTATTTTTTTGAAATGTTCAACCAGTGCATGAACATTTACTTGAATTTACTTCTGGAACTGTAAAATCATGACCTTTAGATTTAAGAATTAGATTATATTTATATTACAACAATTAAGTCAATTTTTTGTTAAGCAAAGATATGAAAAAATATCTGTAAATGCATAGAATTGAAAACAGTGCATGTGGGCTTGTGACAAAAGGAGAAAGTGCTTATGATGAGCATTTACTCCTTTTATCAAATTGAATACAAGCTAGTTTCTTTATTGAACAATAAATTTGTTGATGTAAAGTCTTAAATTTGTTCCATAAAAGAATAAGAGTACTTTTAAATTCAAACATTTAAAGTCAATTATTTGTGAAGCAAAGATATTATATATTTTTTAAGAATTCTGTTAAAGAACAGAATAAATAGTACATAGACACTATTTTGTTAACTCTTTCCCATATACAAATTCAAATCTTCAACAAATTACTTTCTGTTTCAATGCATTTGCCAGTATTCAAAAATAAGGAAACTCTTTAATTGAAAGAACAATAATAGTTATATTTGAATAAAGTTGGAAAAAAATCTGCTTTTGCCACACTATTTTCAAAAAGTATTTGCTGCAGAGGTGCCAGAAAGTGTCACCAAGAACAAGTTTCAATTTTAATTGAAAAACTGTTCAACCAGTGCTTGAAAAATATATTTTGATGTTAAATATAAATATTAGTTCATCGACCTGTTAAATTAATTAAATGAATTGTTATTTAGATGTCTCATTACCGCAACATAAATCTTAAACCTTTTCCACCTGGCATTCAGATGCATCTACAACTGACGACTGTTGAAAACATTGTGGCAAAGGGAGCAATTGTTCAACATGAGCCATTTTTCATTTTGCTGCACAGTTTTCAACACTATTCTATAATACAATGTAATACTATCATTTAAAGAGCTTTTCCATGTTTTTGCATAGACAATTTCAAAGTTGTATGTGGCAGAATTGTTGTATTTTGGAAAGGGTTATTTTGTAACCTTTGGTATGATTAAGAGTTACTGACTGTTAATAACAATATGTCTGAACGTATATTTTATTTTAAACTGCTTGAAGAAAAAAAGGAAAACTATGAAATATCTAGAAAACTGCATCAATAAATTTGACAGTGTTGTCAAAAGTTGTCTTTATCAGATAAAGGCCTGAAATATTGATGTTTTCATGCATTTCAAAAGTAATTTTATTTAAGAATAAAAATTCTTTCTGACAGTACTCATTTTTAGCTCGACTATTCGAAGAATATGAGAGCTATTACAGTCACTTGTGCGTCTGTGTTGCAACTTTGGTAAAGGTTTTGCATGCAAGGCTTTTTCTCAAAAACCACATATGCTATTGCTTTGAAACTTCACACACTTGTTAGACGTCATCAAATGACCTTGCAGGACAAGTCCCAAAACTATATATATCAGATTTTGACACAATTATGCCCCTTTTTGGACTTAGAAATTCTGGTTTAAGTTTTGCATGCAACTACATTAAGAGTCAATATCTCTGTATTTACTTGATGCATTGCATTGCAACTTTATACAACCCTTCCCAACCATCACACCTATGTAGATTATCAAGATAACTCTATCCTGGATTTAGTGCAAGTTATAGACCTTTTTTTACTTAGAAATTCTGGTTAAAGTTGTGTGTGCAACTACGTCATTAAGAGTCCAAGTTGAAGTTAGAAATTTGGGATAGAGTTTTGCATGCAATGCCTTTTCTCAGAAACAGCATATACTATTCAAACAAGACTTATCTAACTTTATTTATAGTTATATACTATCAAGCCACTATCTCAGTAACAACTGTTGACTCTATAGTATCAAATGGCCAAATAGTCGAGCATACTGTCTTGCGGACAGCTCTTGTATAATATTATAATTGAAGAAAAGTTTCCTCACATGCTATGTTGTATAATTGAATGAATTAAACATGTGCTATTTTGATATTTGTTCACAAAACAATATTCAATAATATGTTATATTGTATTAAGTAGACACAAGTGTTTAACTGTCAACATTATAGTTTGATGCATATAACGAATTGATATAGAATGAAAATAATTCTGTTTGACTTCATCATTAACCCTTGGTCCCTTTCCATAAAATTAAAGATGTCACAAAGATATTAAGCACTTTTCTTCTAATGACAAATATTTCAAATTTTGTAATTATGTGTAATATATATATGTCTATACTTGAAGTACATGTACATATTTGAATAACAGTTAAACACAAAATTCGTCTGCTCTAATCACATCAAAATATGTCTGCAAATGGGAAAGGCTTGATATTATTTGTAGCCAACAAGTCAATTGATTATGTTCTTCCTGCATACATGTAAACACATTTGAACAGTGTCAACAATTTGGAGTTTTGACACATTTTGTACAAGTCATTACAGTTTAAAAAGGAATCAATCAGTTGATATAAGAGTTGAAATGTTGTCCAAATCTACAGTTCGGTCGCAGTTTGTTTGTAAGTTCCCATCGCATCCGTCATAAAAAACATGTCGGCAAGGCAATACACTGAAATCGTGTTTACCGCGATATTCATGAAAGTGACACTTTAGAGCGAAAAAGAACGAATCAAGTAGACGGCGAAATTTACCTTGAAACAGACATGTATAGAGTTTAATTCTTTTCACGTCTGCATTTATGGATGACAATTGTCCTCAAAGTAAACTTTGAATCAAGTATGTGTAATCATAGACGACACTTTTAGCGATATTTACGAAAAACAAAAGGATGAATGAAAATGACAGATGATCGAAAACGACAAAATCGAACTACAATAATAGCGACAGACGAAGTTTTCGTCACGCAACATAGTGAAAAAGGCAGATATTATACTGAACAAGAATTGCCGATCATTTGAACAAAGCAAATGCATATTTATGTGGATTGAAAAATTGAGATGCCAGCTTTGTGAAATAACGATAAAAATGAAAATCTATAAATAGACTATAAATGAATGGTACTGTCCTTTATTTCAGCTCTTAGATTAATTCGGGAACAAGAGTCGGTGCGCGGCCGCTTACGACATTTACAAAGTGGGCTAAATTGAGATCGGTTTAAAACGCGTTGGTGAATACGGACTAAATATAAATCTCCGGGAATCCAAAAAGTGAACTTAATATTTAGATTTAGATATGTTGAATATGAAAAGGGATGAAATAAGAAATTTGTTGTGTTTTTATAAGTTCTAGATGGAATCAGCTATGCATATACCGAGTTTCCGGTCGGGTCAATAACGTCACACAAACTACTTAAACACTGGTAGAAGAAGGCTTCCCACCTTAGCACTCAGGATTGACGGGCTAACATTATAACTGAGGCGTCAGTGTCAGGATAAATTATACTGGTAAACTACCTAGGAAACACCATGATAAAAACAGAAAAACTCAGAGCATTAGATAAGAGGGAGTGGAAAGGTCTTTTCCCCACACAATATTTCTCTTATTACCCAACCAAATCCTTTGTAGTGGGTACTCAATAGAATTGTCTCAGTGAGACGATTCTTTTGAGTACCAACAACATAGGGTTTGAATGACAAATAAGGATTTTAGAACATGACAAATGCCCCTTATCTAGAGCCCTGAATACTGTTGAAAATGCTGTTGAAAATGCTGTAAAACATTGTGCAAACAAAGGTTTTTATTACTGTATATACTTTATGGGAAGTTGAAAGTTTGACAAAAAATTAAGTATTTGTGCTAGGTCATGATGACTTAATGTTATTCTCACTGTTTATCATGGGTTTTTGGACAGAAATGTTTCTAATTTTTTATATCATAAATGACGTCGCCGGAGTGTAATAAAGCCATTGAATAAATTGCGTATTCAACTAGTGTAATAACAATGCTACGTAACGTGACGTCATAACGTAACGTTTAGCGTTGTAAATACGCGCGCTTTATAGCGACGTTTATATGGATATAGCGCTGTAAATTATTAAATTAGTATTTATGATATAAAAAGAACATTACATTCGTGGTCATTCAATACGAAATTTATTAAACTCGTTTTCTAAAAGTGATAAAAACTCGCCAAGGCTCGTTCTTATCATTTTCAGAAAACTCGTTTAATAAATTCCGTATTGAATGACCACTCATGTAATATCCTCTATTTATCACATGACGTTGCTTGTATCCGATGTAATATAGCCATTACGTATATCTTTATATACAACGTGTGTAATATAACATGACCTAATACTAGTAAAATGACGTCACGTCATCGTTTTGACGTCATACGTTAGTCACTTTGGCGCCAAAACCCATCAATTTCATCTAGAAATATTGTAAACGTTAAGTACATTTTTATCGAAATACGCCTCATAAGTCACTTTATGTGATAGATATAATATCTCATGAGTGTTATTTATTATTCTTTTTAATAAACTAAGCTGAATATGACCTCGGGAATAATTATTTGTGGCATTGTTATACGATTTACCGACGAAATTAAAATAGCTTTGGAAAACCCGCTTTTCTTTGTGTGTTTTCGTCATGTGATAAAAAGAATCTGACATTCGTTGTCATTTAATAAAGTTTTATTAAACTCGTTCAAGAAATTTATTATTAAGCTCGCCAAAGGCTCGCTTAATAAAAAAATTCTTGAACTCGTTTAATAAATAGAGGATATTTGTTTGTTTTGAGTGGATATGGAATATATCTCATCGAGACGTGATACAATTGAATATTTTCACGAGCGCGTAGCGCGAGTGAAAATGTTTAAATTGTATCACTTCGAGTTGAAATATATTCCATATACACTCAAAACAAACAAATTTTCTTTTTATTTAATGACAAATTGATGAAAAACAAATAATATACCCATTATGTATTTCTTTATATATAACTTGTGTAGTATAACATGACCGAATACTAGGAAAATGACGTCACGTCAGCGGTTTGACGTCATAATGTTAGTCTCTTTGACGTCATTTATTCATATTCCACAGTGTGGAATAATGATTTTATATTTCACTCTGATAAACAGCAAATTCATTGGTTGTCATATAATAAAACTTTATATAAAATGACAACTCATGTCAGATCCTATATATATCATAAATGACGTCGCCGGGAGTGTAATAAAGCCATTGTATAAATTGCGTATTCAACTAGTGTAATAACAATGCTACGTAACGTCATAATGAAAAGCATTGAAAATGACCGCGCTATATAGCGACGTTATATATATTTTGCGCTAATAATCGTCAAATTGGAATTTATGATATAAATAGAATATAACATTCGTGGTCATTCAATACAAATTTTTATTAAACTCCTTTAATAAAATGTCGTATTGATTGACCACTCATGTAATATCCTCTATTTATTGTATACTTTGATATTGTTCCCTCTTGTTTCCATATGAACAAAGGATGCAATATTATAGGTTATTGACCCTGTAATGTGAAATCATCGTTGGACCGAGTTCTTTGGTTGACGTTGCCGAGCTTGCGAGGTTACGTCCGCCAAAGAACGAGGTCCAACGATGATTTCACAGTACAGGGTCAATAACCTTTTTATTGCATACTTTCATATTGTAAACTATTTGCTTTACGTTGTGGAGGTTTTTTTTTATTATCTATAATTGATAAATCTGCTTCCGAATTAGAAACAAACTGTTTGTTTACATAAGTAGTAATTTTTGTGCAAATGCCGTTTGAATTATAACGGTGACGTAATTTTTTTAAATGACGTCATGCACGTGCATAACCAACGTTTTAGACGCGCGTTTTAGACTGTTTTTATGTCAAAATCGTACTGTTAGCATGAGACAGTATGAAATTGTCCATGATCAATATATGAGAATTTAACATTACAAAGTCCCGTGAGGTTTAACAATGATATTTAGGTCAGCTATATTTGTTTACATAACAAAAGTAGTCCCTAGCATGTTAATTATGCAGAATTTTCGCACGTCCTTATCTACGGTCATGATCACTCCTTGACAGCGGTCATGATCGAAAAATCATGACCACTTTCTTCAATGCAAAGTAAACGGGACAATATGAAAGTATGCAATAACATTTGATATTGCACTGGAATCTTTTTCACGTGACGCTAAGGACGGAACTATTTCCATACACTAACGTTACAAAGCGCTCTCATCCAACCTTTCGTGATTTAGAGATCCAGCTAACTTCTACTTCTACTTTGTTACTTCAGGGCTTAGTGCATCGCAGGCAAGTGAAGCCATTAAAATGGTTAAAACAACTAATTAGGCATATTAACAAATATAAATGAAATAAAAAAAAAACAGCTGTGTTGTTTAGGCTGTGTATCAATGTAGACGGGAAGTCCTAGGGAAAAGCTGTGCTTATACGGTTCGTAGTACATTGTTTGGTACATCTTTTATAGATGACACGTAGTGAAAAATCGATAGACATACACAAAACCCAATCCGGTCTATTTATAGCGTTAGCTATGCTAGTAAATACGTACGTAATTTCTGACGTAATAATGTGACGTGTACATCAATAATATTGCTCGAGTGTTGTTTTGATTGTCGTTGACGATCTATTATAAGTGTATCAACAAATAAAGAGGGATTCATAACTTCTAGGATGAATAAGCAAATGATTGTTTTAAAGGTAGGTCTTCAGATTTGTTTTGTTATCCTCCGATGTGAAGTTTATCAACGCAGTAGCCTTTATATGTATATCAAAGATGTGTGTTCGCTTTACTGAACATACTGCGAGGTCAAAAGGCCCTTTTAAAGGGGCATCTAAATCGTAATAAAAAAAACAAATGTCCAGGCGTAAATACAAGAATAAGATAATACACGAGTTCTTAATGAAAAACACTGTTAGAAAAGGCGTTACACATCATTTTGTCGACGATTCCAATTTCGAGTCGACAACAATGGCGGTTCGTAAATTATATTTTCCGCGACCTTAGAAACCAGCGTAAAGGAGAGTATAAATGCGCGATATATCGTTAATGTTTATTTATCTGAGCAATCCAAAACGACTGTTAATTTTCTAATAAGTGTGACGTGTTTAAAACAAACAAAACGACACATTTTAAATAGCCAATATCAAATTATATAATAAAAAGGTTATTGCATGATTATGGGAATCTATTGTGTTGGGACTCGTTCCTTCGGCGGAGTGCCCTCGCAAGCTCGGGCAACTCAGCCGAAGGAACTCGTCCAACACAATATTTTCCCATATTGATGCAATAACCTATAATATTGTACAGTTTCTACAGGTTGTCCAATGTTCTTTACTAGGAGCGGAATTAATTTTTCATAGTTAATCATGCCCAGTCACATACAACTGCAAAATTTTGCGAGAATTCATAAGAAAAACATGTAAGCAGCGATCAAAAGAATCATGAGGCATTGATATATATATATACATTAGTGAAAAGGTCAGTTATTAATTTCTTACATTTTAGGAGGATGAGTTTGAAGATCTATTTTTGCGGAAGTATAAGGGCAGGGAGACAGAACGCGGATTTGTATGGACGATTGATTAAACAGCTACAGGACTATGGTACAGTTATCACAGAACATGTTGGTGCTAAAGAATTAGAAAAGAGTAGATACTATTATACTTGTTATTGTATTGATATCCGAGGCATTGCCTAGATAAGAGAAATACAATGCTCTTTGCCCCGTTACAATATGACCCTATAATACCCCTCTAGGCTCTGAATTCTGGTTGCACAGGCTCTTATTAGGTTCTGTACTGTCGGTCTGCCTTGATGGTGTAGTGGTTTGATTATCTGCATAAAGAGGGGTAGACCAATGTTTCAATCCAGGGCTGGGTCAGGACAAAGACGTAAAATGCTTCGTGCTCAGGATTGCGGAGATAGCATTACAACAGATGTGCTGATCAGTGTCCAATCTAGGATTCGAAAATAATTGATTTTTTGAACAAATTGAGGCAGTTTTCCTCCTTTGTCTTCTATGTAAAAAATTCCCCTCCTAGATTGGACATTGGCTGATGGCAGGAAAGACTTATCAGCAGTACTGGTAATCTACCAAATATAACTGAAATACTGTTGAAAGCGGAGTAAAACACTATAAACATGTACAAACATTATCTATTCTGTAAGTGTTGTCTGTTCAATTCTAAATTTATGCAAAGCTAAACTAGTCACTGATAAAAATGCAGCATTGAAAGGGTTTAAATTTCCCACATACAACACATAAGCAGCAGATGACTTTGAAAACATCTAGCCAAACTATGGAAAACCTTCAAAAAAAGAAAGTATCATACTTAAATATAGTCGAAAACAGTGTGGCAAAAGGAGAAAATGCTCATCATGAGCAATTTGTCCTTTTGCCACATTGTTTTATAAGGTCGTCTGCTGCAGATGCGTCTTCAAGTGGGAAAAGGGTTAAATAAAAGCATAACTATTGAGTAGAGTTGAAAACATTGTGGCAAATGGAGAAATCGCTCATAATGACTGAGTATTGTTTTTTTCTTTTTTCCACTATGTTTTCAAGTCATCTGCTGCAGAGGTAACACAAAAAACGTCTTGTTTGTGGAAAAGGGTAATAGGAAACAAATATCCTTTAATTTTAATTAACATATTGAGATGGATGCTATTCCTTATATTACTTAAAATGTATTTCTCTACATGCACCCATACTATTGTTATCATGTATTTATTGTTTCATATTTATACAAAATTATGTTTGTAATACTGAGTATATATAGTGTAAAACATCAATGGTGGACTGAATACAGTCAATGACAAAGTTGACATAGACATTTACCTTGCTGACTAACAAAACTTTAGGCATTTTTTATCAGGGAAACAAAAATGATAAAAAATGCTATTTAAAGTATATAATTATTTCTTAGCGCTAAGTTAGGTTGGTGGAATTGGACCCTGGTATGCAAATTTCTATTTACAGATAAAATCAAAGCGCTGAAGGCACTGCATTTGTTTGGGTACACAAAACTGTTCAAACATTTGCATTTGCATAGATGTGTGATTTATAAACTGCATTGTTTATAAATATTACAACTTCGGGTAAAAGAATAAATGACGCATCCGTTAAAATTAAATGCCATGTTAGTTGTCTATAACAAATGAATCATGAGACATACATGTGAATATTATATTTAATTTCCAAGTTTCAAAAGACATGTAAAAACAAGATGTGTTTGTGAAACACTGATGCCCCCGAATGGTAACATCTAGGTCAAAGGTCAAGGTCGCCAGGTGAAAAATGTTGGTACTGACAGAAAGGTCATGTCACAAGGAATACACATGTGAAATATGGTAGCCGTACCTGTTATGGTTCAAAAGTAGTGGTCAAGGTATTTTTTTTTTTCGAGAATGGCAATATCTAGGTCAAAAGTCAAGGTCGCAAGTTGAACAATTTTGGTACTGACAGAAAGGTCATGTCACAAGGTATACACATGTGAAATATGGTAGCCGTACCTGTTATGGTTCAAAAGTAGTGGTCAAGGTTAAAGTCTTTTTTCGAGAATGGCAACATCTAGGTCAAAGGTCAAGGTCGCAAGGTAAAAAATGTTGGTACTGACAGAAAGGTCATGTCACAAGGTATACACATGTGAAATATGGTAGCCGTACCTGTTATAGTTCAAAAGTAGTGGTCAAGGTTAAAGTTTTTATCGAGAATGGCAACATCTAGGTCAAAGGTCAAGGTGAAAAAATTTGGTACTGACAGAAAGGTCATGTCACAAGGTATACACATGTGAAATATGGTAGCCTTACCTGTTATGGTTCAAAATTAGTAGTGAAGGTTAAAGGTTTTTTTTTGAGAATGGCAACATCTATGTCAAAGGTCAAGGTCGCAAGGTCAAAAATGTTGGTACTGACAGAAAGGTCATGTCACAAGGAATACACATGTGAAATATGGTAGCCGTTCCTGTTATGGTTCAAAAGTAATGGCCAAGGTTAAAGTTTTTTTCGAGAATGGCAACAACAAGATCAAAGGTCAAGGTCGCAAGGTCAAAAATGTTGGTACTGACAGAAAGGTCATGTCACAAGGAATACTCATGTGAATCATGGTAGCCTTACCTGTTATGGTTCAAAAGAAATGGCCAAGGTTAAAGTTTTTTTCGAGAATGGCAACATCTAGGTCAAAGGTCAAGGTCGCAAGGTCAAAAATGTTGATACTGACAGAAAGGTCATGTCACAAGAAATACACATGTGAAATATGGTAGCCGTACCGGTTATGGTTCAAAAGTAGTGGTCAAGGTTAAAGTTTTTTCTGTGCAGACAGTCAGACAGACAGACGTGCTGACAGACGTGCAGCCAGACGTGCAGACAGGCCAAAAAACTAGATGCCCACCGGGGGCATAAAAATGGATAACCATTATGGCCCCGACTCACTCATTTAAGTATTTACCAATTTTTGTTACAAAAAAAATCACAATTGACCAAGGGTTTTCTAAAATCTTACTCAAAAGCTTCCTGCTTAACAAGAGATTTTTCAAGTTTTCACTATAGCCATATAAGGCCAAATAGCCCTGCCCCTGGTGGCCATATTTTTCGACCAATCAACATGGCTTGGAGGAATCTGATAGATGGTCTCCCAATGAACATTTCTACAAAAAGAATTGAAAATTGGCCAAACACTTTCGGAGGAGAAGATTTTTCAAATTTTAACTATAGCCATATTAGGCAAAAAAGCCCCGCCCGCTGGCGGCCATGTTTTTCGACCAATCAACTTGGCTGGAAGGAATCTGATAGAGGGTCACCCTAGGAACATTTCTACAACATTATTTGAAAATCGGCTTGACACTTTTGGAGGAGAAGATTTTTTTGAGTTTACACTATAGCCATATAAGGCAAAAAAGTCCCGCTCCCTGGCGGCCAAGGAACACTTCTTTAAAATAATTTGAAAATCTGCCAATCAGTTTGGTAAAAGAAAACGAGATCACAATAACTAACTTTCAGCATTTCGTGCTCAGGTGAGCTAAAAAAAGAAACATCTATCCAAATGAAAGAGTAATTGAAATCATGTAGAAAATATTGTGGAAAAAGGCAGTACTAATATTTATATGAGCACTTTAAAAGAAACATGCTTCAGACTTCAGAGGCTTTTAAATTCATTTTCATTATAAAAGGATTAAATGCTCCAGAGAAAACCAATACCTTTGCCGTCCGCATTTTACTCTACAGTATACACCTAAGCTGGCCGCTGTTTCCTTTAAAGGGTGTTTAAGCTTGCCAAATTAATTAAGGATGCGTGACCATTCACTGTTAATTACCATTGTGTACGAGTGTCATTCCAAACAAATTATAAATGTAACCCCTTTTCCCAATAAACCTATCATATACATTTATGTATTTGTAACTTGCCGGGATGTATCGATACCGTTATGGTACAATGTGATATATGCACAGTTGGTTTCACAAATCTTGTGTTAATGCACCTGTGGATATGTTGACAACAGATGCGGAACTTTAATTGTAACTTTTGTTAATTATTTGGCTATTATAATGATAAGATATGTGATTAAATTGGCAACATTTAAATTTTTTACTTATAACAGCCTTCAAATACAAATTTGGTTTATACGACGGTAAAGAAAGGTTATGGGAATTAAGAAATTGTTTAAATAAGCAAATTCTCCTTTTCCCACAATGTTTTCAATATATGTTGCTTTTTACTGTTTACACAGCAAGAAAAAACCATTTAACTTATTTGTTATAGATTAGTATTATTGTTGTATATATATATAATTACTAGAAACAGTGTTGTGTATATATATATATACTTATTGTTTATTTGTTATTTAAATTGTTCTGCCCCTTCCAAGTACCCTACAGCATAGAATGTTTTATGGATCATTTGCCTCGTAGTATGGCACATGGAAAAACTATTGAAAGTTACAAAGTAGAAAATGAAGAGGCCAAACAATAACTAGAACCCATGACCCTTCAATCGATTGTAAAGGAGAGGATATAATTGAAGCAAAACCTATGGCTAGTTACTAGCAACCTATTCTATTCTTGCAATGTTTTCAAATTTCGTCCGCTGCAGATGCGTCAAAAGACATTTACTTGTCGGAAAATCAATCCATCAATTCTCGTTATTGATATCTATAGATATGATATAAAGAGGAAAGTCGTTAAAATACTTTACAAAGAGATTCCATTTCAGCATGATCTCGATTTTTGGATTATCTATATCACTGATAAAAGCAATCAAACACATTATATATTTAAAAAGAAAACCCCGGATATGATCATATGTTAACAAATTATACACATTTGCCCATCTTTAATCAAACATTTTTTACAACAAATCATAGCGTCCGCAGATTTGCTCTATATTCTATAGCGTCCGCATTTTCCCTCTATATTGCATTTGTCCGTATTTTCCCTCTATAATGTATTTGTCCGCAGATCGCGTCCGCTCTTTAGACCCTCCCCCCATACCGTCGTATTTATAAATAGAATTCGACGATCACGATTTCTCTGCAAATGTGTTACTCTCATTTTAAATGCATTTTATGACGCACATATTTGCTTTTTAATTCTTTATACTATATTTATATGGCCGACAAGGCACAAAGAAAATATTTTCAATTCTGTTTTTATCTACATTTTCAATGCGTGATTGAAAATTCAAATATCGTATCTGGAGCTTAAATCGGAAATAGTTCTCCCTGTAGCAGTTCACTCATTGAGATTTATAAATCTCTCCGCGTTCATGTTTTAAAATACAATGTTTCATTTTATTTCCAAATTCTCTTTGAATATAAGAACCACATAAGAAAACAAAGACGATATAAATATATCATTATTTCAAATATCGTGATACATTTGAAAAGTAAGAGCAAGTATTGAGTACTACTTTCACGCGTATGAAATTCATGGACTTTTCCATAAGACGAACGGCTTCAGAATTGCAGTAACTAAATTTGTTTGTTCCAAACAAATAAAAATCACTCACAGACAAATATATACATGAAAGGGATGAGGACCGGTGTAGCGTAAAATTGTAGAGACCGTGAAAAAAACGAGATCAACCGGAAGTCTCGCGAATTTCCGCTACGTCGTGAGGAATTAAAGCTTTATCGCTGTGATAACATCGAGATTACATGTTCACGTCATGTTGTTGCAATAAATGTGTTGAAAAATGCACATTTTATCTTTTATTATTATTTCTTAATTATAGTGTAAACTTGTTCTAATAAGTATTAGTTCTTCGCGACGACTACGAAGAATATCATTGTTTACGATGAATTGAACTAACACATTACAGGAACGAAAACATTTTCTGATCTAGTTCCTGCAAGAGCCAACATTCGTAAATTATTGTAGTTTATGCCATTTTAATGACCCGGTTAATAATGATAAATCGATCTTCTGCTTCTTAGAAGGGCGTTGTAGACAGGTTTTGAAACATTTATTGTGTTTTTATGCAAAAATAACGTTCAGATTAAAAAGTGCCGTTTTCAAATCGAGTGAAAAGAGAGAGACAGAGTAGAGCGATAGCAACCATCAGTTGCTATAGAGGAAAACTATAAATATAAACACTTTGTAGTCAAATGATATCTATTCAAGCTTCCAAAACTTATGTATTAATTAATTAATTTTAAGACTTAAAAAAACTAGAGATTGCTTTTTTGAAAAAGCGCTTGTCTCTCCAGTAGTGTGGTCGTAGGGGAGGAAAAGAAATGATGGAGTCAAAAGACCTTTGACCTTGTGACCTCAAAATCAAATAAAATCAATAAGGTTCATCTACTGGTTAGAACCAACCTGCACACCAGGTATGACGTTCCTTGACATAAGCATTCTTTAGTTATTGAGCGGAAACCATTTTTCAGCTGAAGGTTACCATGACCTAGTGACCTCAAATCAATAGGGGTCATATGCTGGTGGTGACCAACTTGCACACCAAGTATTAACTTCCATGTCCAAAGCATTCTACAGTTATTAAGCAAAAACTATTTCTCAGCTCATTGTTAATGTGCCCTTGACCTTTGACCTTGTGCCCTCAAAATCAAACAAAATCAATAAGGATCATCTACTGGTTAGGACTAACCTGCACACCAGGTATGAAGGTCCTCGACATAAGCATTCTTTATTGTCATTGTGACCTTTCAGCTCAAGGTCACTGTGACCTTGACTTTAGATGGCCTCAAAATAAATAGCGGTCTTTTACTGGGCATGGCAAACCTTCATACCAAGTAAGGAGTTCTTCGGCCAAAGCGTTCTTCAGTTATTTAGCGGAAACCATTTTTTACATCACAAGGTCACCGTGACCATGACTTTTGACCTTCTGACATCAAAATCAATAGGGGTCATCTACTGGTCATGACCAACCTGCATACCAAGTATGAAGTTCCTACGCCTAACTGTTCTTCAGTTATTGAGCAGAAACAAGTGTGATGGACGTGACTTTGACCACTGTGACCTTGACCTTTGACCTAGTGATCTCAAAATCAATATAGGTCATTTGCTGGTAGTGACAAACCTGCACACCAAGTATGAAGTTCCTGTGCCCAGACAAAAACAGTTTTTCAGCTCATTGTCACTGTGACCTTTTAGCTCAAGGTCACGGTGACCTTGACTTTAAACATACTGACCTCAAAATCAATAGGGGTCTTCTACTGGGCATGGCCAACCTGCATACCAAGTATGGAGTTCCTCGGCCCAAGCGTTCTTTAGTTATTGAGCGGAAACCACAAGGTCAATATGACCTTGACCTTTGACCTTCTGACATCAAAATCAATAGGGGACAGCTACTTGTCATGACCAACCCGCGTACCAAGTATGAAGTTCCTACGCCCAAACGTTCTTCAGTTATTGAGCGGAAACAAGTGTGACAGACGGAAGGACGGAGGGACGGACGAACTCATGGGAGATTACTTGTGGGGTTATTTCCTTTGATGTTTTACTTGTGGGGTGCACCCCACAAGTATGCAATTCATTCCGTAATTAACCCCCTTTTACGGAATGAATAACATTAATATGCAAATGAGATACCTGTTATAAAAAATAAAAATAAACTATGACGGACGGAAGGACGGACGGAACGGGCAAAAACAATATGTCACCCCCATGTATGGGGGAGACATAAATAAACGATTGAATTGAATTGACAACGTCGGTAACGAGGAGAGGGTAAAACAATTATCAATCCAAGGGTCGTGAGTTAAAGAGCCAAACTGATAGATTGGAGTTTAATCGTGTTCAACGATAATTATCAAAGCGGCCAGTTCACCATATGTGAATTTTTAGCTTTCTCCTACCTGGTTTCCAGACACCACTCGTCCAAGGAAACGGGCTACTTTCCCACAACGACTATTTTCCCTTCAGTGGAAAGCTTATGTCAATTGCCAGAAAGAAAAAATGACCAAGACGTGGTTCGAATTCACCATCCCTAGATTTATAGCCAGCGTGGTAACCAACTGAGCTATTGTGGCCCGACCAAATGATTGACACAGGTCATTCGTCTTCCACCAATGGGCTAAACATAGCATGTGTCAGTAGGCAGCAAGTGGCCTAGTGAATACTGGTGCAATTAAGCTAGGAAAAACATGGACAGTTGAACGGGGCGCCATGATATAACTGAAAAACTGTTATACAGACAGCTTTCAACTAGTCGCCTTAGATATGGATACTGTCGGATTGACAAAACTATCTGACCAAATATCAAATCCGCAAGGTTAAACACAGTACGTATTATACATTACCAGTTCAAGGGTCAAAAACTCATTTTCCTCAGACAAAATTAATGAAACATGCACACATTTCTTTCCTGATGAAGTGTTCAAAAGGGTTAACATGTTGTTCTGTAACATAACATTTAAAGCAATCAAACGAACGCCTGACATAGGGCGATCACAAAAACTCACTTTCAGCACTTTGTAAACAATGATAATCGAGTTGTTAAAATAGCCCATTAAAATGACGATCATGTCCACTAATACTGTCAATCCCAGAGTGATGAGTATGAACCCTAGCTAGGCCAACATTCTTTCTGACATTTAACAAAAGTCAGTGTGACAAGTAGATTCATCTTCCACCAATGAGCTAACAGTTATTGTGATAAAATAACCATTTGTTTGGAAAGACTGCTGTGTGGAGTACTGGTGTGAAAGAAGCTATGATACACATGGCGAGGCGACCTGCATATCGTTGATTTATGGTATCATGAAATCAACTCCCTACTAAAGATGGATATTTTAGTTCGTTTCTTCCAGAATAGTTATTTTATTGCAAATTATACAGTATATAAATATACGTAATGCAGGATACAGGATAATCATACTTGGAAATCTGTCTGCATATGAGCCGTTCCATGGGAAAACCAATAATGTGGACTCTGCGTAAAGTATCGACCCGGATCAGCATGCCGCACAGGCTAACCCGGACAGGCACTTTTCGTCGCTTGTGTTTTTTTTTCTGTTTCATGACTCGTTACCCTATACCTCTATCCCCCTTATACGGAATATGTCAGCCAGATCTAGGTCGATACATTACGCAGAGTCCATAATGTTGGTTTTCTCATTGTCATAAGTCCGCTTCGTTAAATTCACGGAATACGGAATTATTCATTTGTCAAGATTTGTAAACAAGTAGTTCCGGTATACCTATATCACTCACAGTGTGGGTGATATGGATTTTATTTCACTGATAGAACACAGTATCTCATCATTTAGCATAAAATAAATCGTGGTATACACAGATATGTAACAGAGATGCAAAAGTATAAACGTGTTGTCTCATTGATTGTTTTACGTTCTAACACCTTCATGATATGCGAAAACATTTCGATTTACTTTTCAGTTGATGTACATATGATATAGAATATGATACACGTCCATACCTGATACCAATTACAACTAAGTCGAGGGACTTTGCTGTCTCTAAAAGAGGTTTTACTTCATCCTGATCACACCCAAATTTCGTTCCAAGCTCAACTGTGACCTTGTAGTTTGATGAGGGTCTTATTCTTAAAATGCACCTACAAGTATAAATAATGTAATCTGAGAGACGCTTTGATTTCGTTATTATGTCTGGGATCTTGAAACAACATTTAATGGTTGGTCAACAACCTGTATTGTGCTGAATGCTTAAGTCAGATCATCTTGTTCACATGCTCGGTCTACACAAGTTGACAATATATCCTAACGTTGTAAGTAAAATGTGAACAGTCTATATTTTGATCTGAGTGTTTGGACTCATGCACAGAATCGTATATAGTTAATTGCTTTAATCTGAGCGTGTGGACTCATGCACGGACTCCTATATAGATACATATGAAATTGGTTTACACAGAAATCGATTAAAATGAAATTACTTAAGCAGACCATATTAAACGATTATAGATTTGTGATATTTAGCTTCAATCACACATCACAGGAATCTACCTTGCCCGACAGGTAAGCGTTGAGGGATTTGGAATCGAGCGTCTCTAGTTTAATCCCAATTCGCGGCGGTCATGGTGTAGTGCTCATGGGCAAGGCACATTTCCTAACCTACTACTGATTTTGTAAACAGGTAACATGATAAAGAGAACCTTCGCCGGGATATAACTGAACTAATGTTGAAAATCTCGCTCGATCGATATCATAAGTTTATTAGAGTATACATGGTTTAAAGGTATAGCCTGGTTGTCACTCGACTGAGAGGCCCAGAGCTGAGCGACAACAAAAGATGAACCAGTCTTCTTTATACTAGCAGCGACTGAAGGTAAACCAGTCATACGTATACTAGCATCGTAGTCGTTACACAATGGTACACGTCATTTCTCTCTCGTGTGTGTATCGCTATTAACATTTTAGTATGGTGACTTCATCCTTTTTGACCAAGTCATACATAAGTGTGCATTGGTTAATATTTCACAATCATACAAACAAACAAACAAACACAACAATCACACAATCACTATGCTCTGTACCAATAGTAAATGTGGTGTTTGTTTAAATGGGGTTTTACACCATAGTTACATTGTAACTATGTTTCAGTCATAATCACCACGATGTTTTCCTAGTAAACTTCTATTGTTTATTTCGAGATCAGTTAATGTTGTTTCCGCAATCATGAGCAACAATGAGACAAATAGCAATTACCGTTTACATAACTACATGCAATCGCCATGATATAACTGAACAATTGATGCAAGCGGTCAAACAAATAAAGCTAATGGAACACATGGTAAATTTAAAGTCGATGAAATGTATCATTAGCTGAACTATTCGACGATTATAAGAAGGTTCAACAAGACCTCGAAAGTCTCAATACATGATATGAAAGGATGATCTAATTAGATATTTTTAACAAGAGCTGTCGCAAGACAGCATGCTCGACTATTTGGCCATTTGATACTATTGTCAACAGTTGTTACTGAGAAAGTGGCTTGATAGTATAGTACTGTAAATCAAGTTGGATATGTCTTGTTTGAATAGCATCTTCTGTTTGTGAGAAATAGCCTTGCATGAAAAACCATAACCCAAATTTCTAACTTCAACAAGGGCAATAATTTATAATAAAATCAGTCAGGAGTTACCTAACCTGTTGGTTTGATACCTTTAAAGACTATATTGAAGTTTGAAATCAATTCCTGAGTGGTTACTGAGATGTTTTCATGAAAGTACCATGTACGCGAAACTTTCACAAATTTTCAAAGTCAAACAAGGGCCTTAATTTGTACTAAATTCATACAAGAGTTATCTAACTTGACTGTTTGACATTCCTGAAGACACGAACGAAGTTTTAAGTCAATATCATTAGTGGTTACTGAGATATATCCATGATAGTACATTGCATGCAAAACTTTAACCAGAATTTCTAAGTTAGAAAATGGCCATAATTTGCATTATATGCTGAAAAGAGTTATCAAACTTGATTGTTTAAATAGGTGCGATGGTTAGGAAGGGTTGTATAGAGTTTCAATGCAATATATCAAGTTGTTACCAGGATATGGACTCTTAATGTAGTTGCACGCAAAACTTTAACCAGAATTTCTAAGTCAAAAAAGGGCTATAACTTGCATTAAATGCAGAATAGACTTATCTAACATGATAATCTACATAGATGTGATAATTGGGGTTTCAATGCAATGCATCAAGTAAATACTGAGATCTGGACTCTTAATGTAGTTGCACGCAAAACTTTAACCAGAATTTCTAAGTAAAAAAAGGGCCATAGTTTGCATTATATGCTGGATAGAGTTATCATACTTGAATTTAACATAGGTGTGATGGTTTGGAAGGGTTGTATAAAGTTTCAATGCAATGCATTAAGTAGTAACCAAGATATGGACTCTTAATGTAGTTGCACGCAAAGCTTTAACCAGAATTTCTAAGTAGAAAAAGGGACATAATTGTGTCAAAATCTGTGCAAAGTCATTTGATGATGTCCAATAATTGTGTGAAGTTTCAAAGCAAAAGCATTTGTGGTTTGTGAGAAAAAACCTTGCATGATAATTGTGTCAAAATCAGATGTTTAGTTATGGGACTTGTCCTGCAAAGTCAGTTGATGATGTCCAATAAGTGTGTGCAGTTTCAAAGCAATAGCAGCTGTGGTTTGTGAGAAAAAGCCTTGCATGCGACGCACAAGTGACTGTAATAGCTCTCATATTCTTCGAATACTCGAGCTAAAGATTGAATTGTTACCTAATCTGATGTCGAATATTGATTTGAAATGTTACAAATTATGATGATACTACAACGGCTGTAAATAAATGAAAAACTCATATACCATGACAATGATTCGCATTTGCACGTGCTCACTGGTAAGAGTTCATGACTTTGCTGGAGGATTTTAAGGTGGTCAAAGAAAATCAATATATACACATTATCATAACAGTGTATTATTGTGGAAGCCACACATTATCGTTATGAACGCGCAATTGGCATTTTGATTAGAAATGATTTGAATAAATGATAATATTAGAGGCCTATTTCATTGTCGTATTTTACAGCTTGCTCCCTCTTTCGACAGACAAACTCCTACTACTATCTCCAACCGTCTGAAAAAGTCCGGGCGCACAGGTAGTTTAGCATATAAGCTAATGAAGCCTCACAGGAAAATGTTAACTCCAGCACAGGATGCACAAATTGTGGCTAACCACCTTTGCAATCGTTTTAAGACCGCAGCTTTGACTGCAAGCCAGACAATTGATAGAACATCCTTTCAGTTTATGTGTTTATCGAAAATTTGGACTACATACATTACAGAAACAGTTTTTGTTTACTTACTCAGCTTTCGGATGTATCTGTTTGATCTTATACAGTTCATCTTCGTTGTCAAATGTTGTCATGGTTACATGTCTTTTTGCAGCGTACTCCAACATGGATGGATGCTTACATGTGTGTGCATATATAATCCTATCAGGTGATATTCCAAGTGCAAGAACTTTTTCTATTTCCATCTGTAATGAAACACCTACAAACATGACGAAACACTACGACCGACTTTCAGCAGCGAAACCACAATCAAATACCTGCAACTGTTATGGAAGCGACGTCGACAATGTGCGCTTATTTACCCTTGGCTGTCGGCATAAAGCCTTTTGTCCAGCTTCCACTATGTTATCCTTTCAATAATTAAAGGGGACTGTTTTTTAGTATAGTTTTCTATTCTTAATTTAATTATTCCCTTTTTTACTTTTGATATTTATTTCTTGCAATTGCTTACTTTTTTCCCGTTTTCTGTAAATTCAAGATTCAAACATTTACATTTTTAGTTTATTTAAGTATTTACGACACCGGCCCATAATATAATCAATACATATATAGTTTTGCCCCGACAAAATACAATTATTTGTCTTTACCTTTAGTTGTTATGTAACAACACATAAACGATAGAAATGAACAAGTGTCGAAAAGCTAAGGGAAATTGTGAAACACGGATAATTCGCTCATAATGAGCAGCTCTTCCTGTTTCACAAAGATGCTACTTTCATTTACAGTGCATAAACAATGATACATTGTCTAGATGTTTTTAAAAATTCTAGATTCACATATATAGGCCACCAGCTTCTAGGTTACAATACACCAAATAAATTCCTTGTTTCCATGTAAATCGACCAGTTTCAGCCCTCAATTGTCACACTTTCTAAGCGGTTCTCAGGAAGAACACCGTATATCATTGAAAAGAGTTGAATCTAAGCTTTACATACTCCAAAGAAAGTGGAGGGGGTGCATTATGCAATAAAAAATACACCATGCGAAAAAGGTTACATTAACTTTGAACCAAATCGGGCCCGGACAAAACCGGGACGTATTTGGCGTAATCTGACCTCTAATATAAACAATGTTTAGATTTACCCCCCAACAAAATGTAAAATATTTAAAGATTACTTTACTGTAGTTGTTATTTAACATAAATATAATTTGAATAGCAAGTAGTGTAGATAAATGTAAAATGAATAGCAACTAATGTAGATAAAGATCAGAATATATGGATGCTAAATGCTAAGGAAAGACTCTTCATTTCTAATCAACAATATTTTGTCTACTAATTAATATACATTGAATTAATTCGATCTGTCGCAACATGACGTAACTCTTATGATTGAGTCAGCTGTTTCAATCTATAAATCACCCATATAAATTTTCCTGACTGATATTATAGGTTATGGCATCTGTATGGGAAAATATTGTATTGGACGGGTTACTCCACCGAAGAAACGAGTCCCAACATAATTTATATTGGCTATTTAATATGTGTAGTTGTTTGTGTTTTAAACACTTAACTATTTAAAAGATTAATAATTGTTTTTAATTGTTTTGATAAACAAACATAAACAATTTTTCGAAAAATTATTGTCATTTCTGATGGTTGCTAGGGTCGTGAAAAAAATGAAATTTACGAACCGCCATTGTTTTTCCCACATTTGGTTTGGACTCGAAATTGAATTGTCAACAAAATGATGTGTAAAGCTTTTTCTAACAGTGTATTTCATTTAGAACTCGTGTATGATCTTATTCTGGTATTTACGCCTGGATATTTTCTTTCTTTATTACGATTGAGATGCCCATTTTGACCTCAAATAATTTTCAGTAAAGCGAACACACATCTTTTTTGCTTTGAAAAGCTTCACACCGAAGAATGACAACAATCTTCAGAAGATCTACCTTTAAAACAATAAATTGCTTATTCTTCCTAGCAGTCATTAACTTTCCCTTGATTTTGTTCGTCATGTGTAATTGAGATAAACTTAAATCGATCGTCAGCGACTATCAAAACCTACTATAGCGTATGGCAAAATGTGTAGCAAGTTTTCAAATACCGATACATTTGAATTACAAGTCACATTATTACGTTACTCGGAAACTACGTATGTATTTACACATAGCTAGCTCTAAGAATATACCGGATCGAGGTCTATCTATTTTTCACTGCGTGTCATCTGCAAACGATGTACAAAACTTTGTTAGCTGGTCTTTAAACTCGTCAAAGGTTGGATGGGAGCGCTCAGTAACGTTACTGTATGGAAATAGTTCCGTCTTAAGCAGCCCGTGAAAAAGATCTGAGCGCAGTATCACATTGCGTTCAATATCAAAGCGTGCTACATCGACAGATACTGCATCCTTTTTTTCACATGGAAAATAGAAGGGACAATATCAAAGCACACAATAATATTGTTTATAAAACTATACTTTTAGAAATATTCTTCCTTTGAAATATTTATACATATCTCATAAAGTTTATATTGTGATCAATTTTTACTTATTTTACTAGGGGCGTTTGATTGGCTGAATTTCAATGCGGTTTTTGTTGTCAAGCTCGTGTCACATATAAGATGTCATTTAAAAAACAACATTATTTAAAATGAAAAAACTTTGCCATACCCATTAATATAAATATTTACCTTGTTGGCTTTGATGTTAGGTGTCTTGGTTTTGCTATTTGTAATGATTGTATTCATGTGGCAATACCGATTTGTTTGGTGTTTTATGGACTCCCTATCATAATAAAAATGGGTATCAAAAATGGTTAAGAAATATCCAGACCTACCAAAATTAGATTTGATCAGTTGATATAATACAGGTTTACCGTCATTAAAAGTGATGTGTACTGACGTGACCAGTACTCCCTTGTTTTAAGGAATGGAGAGCTTATTTTTTCGTTTTCATGGGGGTATGAACAAAAAACCCTGATCACTCTCTATGAAATCGCGAAGCGCTTTCATAGAATGTGTGATCAGGTTTTTTTGTTCATACCCCCATGAAAACGAAAAAAAACGCTCCATTCCTTATATTTTAGTATTAATATATGCTATTTCAGTGAGTAATAAAACAATTTTATTTATTTTATTTATTTTCCATAATACAGCACGTACAGCACGTCACCAATGTTAATTTTTTTATTCATGAGGTTATGAACAAAATATTTCAGCCAATCACAGACAAGCAAAAGTGATGAACACACACAAAAAAAATATTATAATATGAACAGAAAATATATGGAAATGACGTCGCTGCTGCTTAGCTAAAACAATATGTCCCTCCTCGGTGCAAAACCACGACAAGCCATCTGTTCGAAATACTCCGATTTCGAATCCGCGTTATGACACATAAACTAGATTTAATGATGTTTTTATTCTTTTTCAATATGTCAAATTACGCCAAATATATCCGTGGCCATGCTGATCTGGAGCCAAATAGTAAAAATACAAACTTTGTTTGCATAGAAATGAGTGTATACCTTCACCAGAATATACTTAATATATGAAATCATTTAAAAGATGTATAGGAAGCACTGGGAATGTTTGATTTGATCATTTTAAGTATTTTGACCTTGTTTCAAAGTGAAAGATGATAATGTGAAAACCAAGTTTCGTCCCAGCCCAATTCGTGCAAAATGACGGTAATCATCGGTGAATTATGTCTTGCATAATACATGACCTGCCATTTTTGTTGGATTATTTTAAAGCTCAGAGGTAACTCTTCTCAGTGATATATCTGTTCTACCTGTAAAAACGCTTAGAAAGTGTGACAATTGAGGATTGAGAAGGTTGATTTACATGGAAACGAAGAATGAGTGTGACCAGGGACGTAGATAAGAGGGATAGGCAACTCCACCTGTACACCTGTTATCTGGTTAAAATATCACACATAGAAATAAATTGTCCAAATTTTCACATTTTGTAGCAAATAAAACTTTGAAGTCACAATTGGCGCATAAACAAAACATACATATTCTAAAAGCTTAGCATTTCATCTAAGGGTTTAGATACAATGAACTAGCCAGGCTATGTTGTATTTTGAAAAATGACAGGTTTAAAAGACACAGATATTGGGATTTCTGAATTATATTATTTTTTTCCAAAAATTAATAGACTGACATTTTTCATACGGATAACATATTATCAAAACCTGTAATATATTACATATCTTGAGTAGTTTGACCCTAGCCAGGTATGTCATGGCTGGTTGTTCACGACGAAGATATAAGGGCGCATCGCAAGCTTCTTGTTCCAAAACATTGGATGGGACAGAGGGTAAAACTCTCAGAGCCATAACTAAGCCATAACTAAGGCCGCCAGATGGATTCAAGTTCTTGTTGTGCATTTTTTGCAGGTATCGAATATTGCCTCAGCATAGCCAACTGCTTGAGTCGTCGGCGAATTGACTTATAATCATCACTGTCCCTTTCAATACATCAGGGAAATCATAAGTTAAGATTGTGAAAAATAGAGGGGATAACATGGCGCCTTTGGTTGTACCTCTCGTCAGAAATTTGGTATCAGAGAGCCCTCAAGTTTAATTGTAATATTTCTATCCCACAAAACGGCCCGTGTATAGTTGAAGTATCGCCCTGTGATTCCGGGATGTTTTAATTTAAATAATATACCTGAGTGCCAAGCCATATCAAAAGCGACCTCTAGATCTAGAAATATTTGCTAAAACATGATATTCTCTATGTTTGTATTGAAGTACACACCATGTTGAAGCCGCACTAGGTGGTCTTAAGTGCTGCGTCCTTTTTTAAAACCAGACTGATGGATTGATGCTTATTATGTTTTAGGGTCTATAAGATTTTGGCTCTTTAAGGTATTTTCCTTTTTGTGGTAATAATAGCCACTGTACTATGACACATGTGGATACATGAACTCCAAGATACTGCTTGTTACTTTGCAGGATTTTCTATACGATCGCCACTACAGTGCCTTTGACGCTTTGATTTTAAAGGGAATCATACAGGCTAGCTTCATATCCTCCGGAAAGTCTCTCTC
>JASEVX010000008.1:15060231-15130053 GCA_031761405.1 Serripes groenlandicus
ACTGTTATCAGACTCGAGGTCTGGAATCACTCTTTATGTACTCCACAGGGGTGTCCCTTATAGTTTTCTTAACTGAATATCCTCGCTGATCATACGCTGGAGTATCACTTATATACTTGTGTTCAGCTACTGATACATCTTCTGTTCAAAAATGTTTGGTCTAAGTCGCAGATGTATTCGGGTGTAGAGGCTTGAAGATCAATAACGAGATGTCCATATGGCTTTTCTGTGGCGTTTCGATATACATTCTCATGAAACTGGTGACTACTGGTAGGGTAGATCCGTCGTGCCAGTACAGAAATTGATGTCTATCAACTGGGTTGTTAAACACAATTAAATATTTTGTATTAAGGCTGATATCTCGGCACGCTTTTCCTTGAGGAAAAACGTTCTGTGTCAGGAAATGACCGTCAAGTTTCTATGATGAGATCGCTTTAGTAAAAAGATTAGCCACTCTTTCATCCTTCTTCGTCGCCTCGTCCCATCAAATCATCTAATATGATGCAGTTCCGCACGTTTACGTCTAGATACATATCTTGTTCAAGACAGTCTGGAATACCCCTCCACAAATTCAACGTTAGACAATTCTGTCTTGATTTTCGTCGTATAATGTTGATTTTGACTATAACACCAGATGATCCTCTGAGGTGGTGGTTGGATTGTATCTTGGCACAATATCATCTTAGTCAATACCGATTTACCACTTCCACTCGGCCCAGACAAAACTGAGTGTACACGGATTTTTTAAACTTAAATTACGGGCGCTCCGGGCGCTCCCAAATGCGCTCGGGAGCTCCCAAATGCGTCTCCGGGCGCTCCCAAATGCCGCTCCGGGCGCTCCCAATGCGCTCCGGGAGCTCCCAAATGCGCTCCCCGGAGCGCTCCTTGGGAGCGCCCGGAGCGCATTCCGGGACTCCTATGCGCTCCGGAGCGCCAATTGCTCCGGAGCCTCAATGCGCTCCGGGCGCTCCGTCATATTGTTGTACTCCTGGTGATATATTCCAGTATCTTTGGTCTGTATGTGAAGATGGTTCTTCAAAGTGTTTGTTTCTCTCATGTCTCATTAGATTGTATCTACTACAGAACGTCTGATCACACGTTGTACAGAAAATTGTACTCATCTTTTCAAAGTCGTGTGTTGCAGTTTATTGTGGATATCTTCCCCTTATAAACTTACAGGCGCTCCCAAATGCGCTCCGGGAGCCCGGTCTCCCGGAGCGCTCCGAGCGCTCTGTAAGTTTATAAGGGGAAGATATTCACAATAAACTGCAACACACGACTTTGAAAAGATGAGTACAATTTTCTGTACAACGTGTGATCAGACGTTCTGTAGTAGATACAATCTAATGAGACATGAGAGAAACAAACACTTTGAAGAACCATCTTCACATACAGACCAAAGATACTGGAATATATCACCAGGAGTACAACAATATGAGGGAGCGCCCGGAGCGCATTTGAGAGCTCCCGGAGCGCATTTGGGAGCGCCCGGAGCGCCCGGAGCGCATCTGGGAGCTCCCGGAGAGCATCTGGGAGCGCCCGGAGCGCATCTGGGAGCTCATTTGGGAGCGCCCGGAGCGCATTTAGGAGTTCCCGGAGCGCATTTGGGAGCTCCCGGAGCGCATTTGGGAGCTCCCGGAGCGCATTTGGGAGCGCCCGGAGCGCATTTGGGAGCGCCCGGAGCGCATTTGGGAGCTCCCGGAGCGCATTTGGGAGCGCCCGGAGCGCCCGTATTTAAGTTTAAACATCCGTGTACACTCGTTTTGTCTGGGCCGAGTGGAAGTGGTAAATCGGTATTGACTAAGATGATATTGTGCCAAGATACAATCCAACCACCACCTCAGAGGATCATCTGGTGTTATAGTCAAAATCAACCATTATACGACGAAATCAAGACAGAATTGTCTAACGTTGAATTTGTGAGGGGTATTCCAGACTGTCTTGAACAAGATATGTATCTAGACGTAAACGTGCGGAACTGCATCATATTAGATGATTTGATGGGAGAGGCGAAGAAGGATGAAAGAGTGGCTAATCTTTTTACTAAAGGATCTCATCATAGAAACTTGACGGTCATTTTCCTGACACAGAACGTTTTTCCTCAAGGAAAAGCGTGCCGAGATATCAGCCTTAATACAAAATATTTAATTGTGTTTAACAACCCAGTTGATAGACATCAAATTTCTGTACTGGCACGACGGATCTACCCTACCAGTAGTCACAGTTTCATGAATGTATATCGAAACGCCACAGAAAAGCCATATGGACATCTCGTTATTGATCTTCAAGCCTCTACACCCGAATACATGCGACTTAGACCAAACATTTTTGAACAGAATGTATCAGTAGCTGAACACAAGTATATAAGTGATACTCCAGCGTATGATCAGCGAGGATATTCAGTTAAGAAAACTATAAGGGACACCCCTGTGGAGTACATAAAGAGTGATTCCAGCCTCGAGTCTGATAACAGTCTAGACATGCCCGTTTGCGACGATTGTGGTATCGTGTTTGGTGACGTTCATTCTTTACAAAATCATGTCAAACGATGGTGTAATAAGCGTTCTGCCACGGAGGATCACTCGGAAACGCCTCCATTAAAACGGTGGATATCCTATGACCAAAGCGAAGAAGATGTAAAAGATAAAGACAGCGAAGAACACAAAGTGTTTGAAGTCATGTACCGTAAAGCTTCGAACAATAATGAAAAATCTTGGCGAAAAAAAGTGGAAAAGTATGAGCGAGATGGAATGTCCAATGACGAGGCCAAGAAAAAGGCAGACTCAAAAATAGTAGCGGAAGATACAACACATGTCTTACGTATGTATAGCCAACTGCTTCTCCACACATTCCAATTAGAACACGGAGTCATTCACCAACGTGTCATGGAAGATGTACACGAACTCGTGTCCGAGGGAATGATACTAGAACAGGCCATACAGTCGGCCATTAAGAAACACAGTTATTTAATAGAAGGTATAGTGAAGTCTGAGAACGACGACGTTAGCTATGGTGGTAGCGACGACAGTGATGGTGAAGACATGCTATAAGGGGAGGAAAGTAACAGCTAATAGCCAAAGATAAAACTATCACTCGCTGTGTACTTCACTTACGTCAACGATGGATAGAGTAGAAATGTGGACACGACATTTTCAACGGATGGCCGAAGGGAAGTTGAAACCTAATCATAAAGGACAATACGTCGTGGAAAAAATTCAGATGGGTGGGACGATGAAAGAACCCACCATTAACTTTGTGACACCCGTGGCTCAAGCTGTTGAACTAGCCAAATCAGAGGTATCCAGTAAAAGACAACATACCATGATTGACAATGCGAAAAAGGGGTATCGAATACACGGACCACCGGGACTACGTGACTAAATTATCGGAAAGAAAATGCCGGGGGGAGCCCTAAATTAACCACGTTTACAACATAACGGAACGGTTGACAGTTATTCATAGACGTCATGGATGGAATATGAGACGAATTGACAATCATTTTTATCCCTTAATGAATCGTGATTTGTGAATACTGTGTTCAATAAATAGTGTTAGTTATTTTGATTATGCGAACTACAATACTTGATTATATAATAAAATTGTAGAAATTGTATTCATGTCTTTGTTTTTGATTTACCCCTTGCGCTGCTTATTTAAAGTACAATGTCATGAAAACATTGATCGGATATCTTTCAACTTCGAATATACTCATATCTCGATGAGAGCTTTCGAATGATATACAAATTGTAAACATCGGTTCAGAACTAATGAAGATATGAGCATTGTAAAATATAATGACGACACTTCCGGTTTACAGACAGACCAAACTTCCGGTTTGACCTCCTCAATCGATAGAGTTTACGAAACCCTTTTCAACGAGTCCAAACACGACTACATTCGGACAAGAAATAAAGGAGTTATCGGCATTTACGCATTAAGAAGCCTTTTGACGCACTTTGAAACAAACACATATTTAAAACGACGATAACTAGAGAACTAATATTCGTAGGACCATAATTTGTTCATATATGAAAAGGGCGCAACGAGATCTTTCCAATGGTATATCAAACTTGAGGATCGGGGCAAGTTCATTTTGGGGGTTTAAAAATCTCTCATATTACATAACTCGAAAACGGCTGAATATTTTCTCTACAACCCCGGGTTTAAATGAAAGCTTTTGGTGACCTCTATCATTTGGTAGCATAAAGAGAAAAAGTTAAAGCGTAAATAGTGAAATGAATTAGTAAAAACTGATTTGACGCTTTTAATGGGCTCCTTTTCCCGCTATATTTGAAATATGATCAATTTGGTAAAGTCGTGTATAACTTCACTGACACTTTTCAAGTGCAAATTCAAACATAATAATAACTTTCATCATGAAGGATAAACTTTTGAACAGCAGTGTAAAGGGTTATTCTCAGGCAAGTGTTTACGTGCAGATGTTCTTCAGACACTGTGGCGCCGTTTGGTTTAAAGCAGTCTATTCATCCATTGTCCACGTTTTCTTTGGCATTTCAATGCTATATTGTTCTCACACCTGTTGAGTTTCTGATGAAATATCCGATAGCGATGGTGAAATATCGAATCTAAAAATAAATTGGGACATGCGCATCGGTCATTTGAGATCTGGACGTTCTAGAGGTAAGACGTTAAATTTATTGCTTTACCATACATGTTTGACTGCGTGCTTCGACTCGACTATATGACATACAAAAGGGATATATCGTGTTTAGCATTTCAAAAGGTCTTTGTCCGTACTTCCGTCACCAAATGAACACAATCTGATAACTCTGATAATGGGTCAATGCTAACACACCTGAGAGCAATACGATGAGGGTTATGAGTTCGAAACTCTGTCAATATTCAGGTTTTGAAACCGCACTGTAAAGTGTTATTCTCAGACAAGTGTTAACACGTTCGTTGCAGGTGTTCAGACGCAGACAGTATGGCGCCTTTAAATGAGATTAACTTTGTCATTTCAATGCTCTATTGTTGGTACACCTGGTCTGATGAAATATTCGATAGTGGTTGTGAAATATCGAAACTAAAAATAGATCGGGACCTCTGTCATTTGAACTCTGGACGCTCTAGAGGTAAGACGTTACATTTATTGCCATACATGTTTGACTATGTGCCGACTATACTAAAGGGATATATCGTGTCGTACGGATGTTTCAGTTTCCCGAAACAATGTAGCAAAGGGTAGGTCGAATTTCTCCGCCAGCTCCAACACTTTCTAAATATAGACCCATGATGTCATTCTAAATATAGAACTATTAGAAATATCTATTTATAGTAAATGACGTATAATCTATTTATAGAACATGACACATAATCTATTTATAAAAATATGGTGAAATACCGAGTCTAAAAATAGAGCGGGATCTCTGTCATTTGAACTGTGGACGCTCTAGAGGTAAGACGTTAAATTTATTGCTTTACCATACATGTTTGACTGCGTGCTTCGGCTCGACTATACGACATATTAAAGGGATATATCGTGTCGTATGGATGTCTCGTGTCAGGTTTCCCGAAACAATGTAGCAAAGGTTAGGTCGAATTTCCCCGCCATTATTTTCGAGGGTTCCAACAACATACCCGCTAGAATCTATTGGTAGAAGGCTAGAGACAAATCGTTGGTGGTCTCGCCCGAAGGGTGCTACTGAAACACTTGCTCCATTGTTAAAGCTTTCTAAATATAGACCCATGATGTCATTCTAAATATAGAACTAAAATGGACATGCGCAGTCATTGTATAACTACAAAATGGCGTCCTCACTCGTGTCCATCCTTATATGCAAATGAGATACTATAAATAGTAACTAGGTCAACAAAATGGCCGCCGATTACGTCATCTTTGTTTACACCCAAACCGGCGCCTATACTACTAGTAATTGTCTGTATGTGGGAAAGGGTTCATTCATCATAATATTCTCTTTTTTCTTAATTTGAATAGCATCATACACAACATCCTAACGTAGACAGTGATAGAGGATCATTCCACTGCAACAAGTATTTACCCATTCCCGAGAGTAGACTATTTGGGATGCATGTGCAACTAATGCAAATTTTAATTTTACAGATCCAGCTTGAAAGCCCAAATTTCGACAGTGGAATCCTACAGTAAAGTTGTAGTTCTACTATTTAGAGATATGTGCAAAAAAGAAAATCATATTGGAAAGTCTTTGAAAGGTGCATCTTCAAAGAGTGGGGAGAGGAAGCCTGCCATTAAACAAGAGGGCATTAAAGCAATTTATACTATGTGTTGTTCACTGTTAATTGGTGAATCTTTTAATCATGCAAAATAATTTAACTTTCAATAGAATTTCTAGAAATAAATATTTATATGTGGGGTACTAATTTGTGTTGATTTTTAGGGTCAATCTATCTACTGCAATACTTAAAAAACTAGTGCTATACAGATCAATCATTCATGCATGTATATGTGTTGTAAGACCTTTGAAAACCACAAATTTAAGAACCCACGACCATTTATCAGGCGAAAAAAGCACCATTTAATATTACAATGAAAATAGATGAATTTTCAGTACCGGTAATTAATTATTAAATGTAATTGATAATGTTGTTACATAAACAGTTTCCTGATTAGGTTCTTGACAATTGGTTTAAATCTATGAAAACATTCAAACTTAGAGTGCAACAATCTATTTGTGTTGATACAGCTATTACTTTTTCACTTGATAGGTACAATTGTTATGATTAAGGTTTTCAAAATTACATGCGAAAATGTTTACTTCATTGAGTGTGCAGAAGCTTATATTTAAATAGTCATGCAGTTTGAAGGTCATGGCCAAGATTTAAATTGAATCTCACATGTGAAGCAAATACTTTGTCAAAGCCACTCAGTTGAGCCTTTTGAAACCCTATGGCCTAATATGGACTGATAAGGAAAAGGTTGAATAACATGTATGTTATAATTGTATGTTTCAGAAGGCAAAGAAATTCGTTTTTGTGTCATGGGTGATGGTCCAAGAATAAATGAGGAAAATCAAGTCATATACAGCTAAGCCATCGGTGATTGATCGGTATTTTTTTTTGGAGTGAACCGATGACAACGTATTTAACACCGATATCACCTATTGGTCACCTGTTTTCCACCTATCAACTGCTATTGGGGAAAGATAAGTTTTATCGGGGAAAAATTACCGATTGGGATTTTTAAACATGTTTAAAATTCTCGATCGGTGAATCTTTTTACAAATAACTGATTGACAACCTGTCTACAACCGATATCACCGATGAGCCACCGATAAGCAACCGATCAACTAATACTTACCACCGATAGAAAAAAGATGAGAATTAAAATGTGAGATTTCGTCGGTTTTGATCGGTGGTTAATAGGGATTCAATCTGTGATCAATCGATTGACACCATCGTGTCATCGGTGGGTTTAAATTTGTAAGTGGCCAATCGGTCAACTCAACTCAACAAAATCATCGGTTGTCATCACTTAAACATATTATTTTAATAAAAGAACCGACAGCAACCTATATCACGAGATATGCAAGCTATTTATCCCCGATATCGCCGATCGGACAAAGATAACCAAATATGAATCACCGGCCATATCTGACGGAAAGTGTTTTACCACTGATGACTAGCTATCAAACACCGATTAATCAGCGTTACGCCCGATTTAGCTCCGATTTACAAACGATAATCAAAGCACTGAAAGTGCTGTGGGACGGTACCCATTGTATGAGGGGGGAAAAGATGGTCAACTGTTCTATTTTTTGGAAAGTTACAACACAAGTCACATAATTTCAAACAAGAGCACCGCCCGCGGGTGCCTGACGCTCGTCTGATACCTAGTTTCTGACCCAATATGACCCATATTTGGACTTGACCTAGATATCTTTAAGACAAACATTCTGATCAAATTTCAAGCTGCTGAAGCAAAAAATGCGGCATCCAAAGTGTTAACAAGATTTTCCTTCAATTTGACCTAGTAACCTAGTTTTTGACCCAGCATAATCCATATTCGAACTTGACCTAGATATTTTTAAGACAAACATTCTGACAAAATTTCAAACTGCTTATATAAAAATTGCGACCTCTGGAGTGTTAACAAGATTTTCCCTCAATTTGACCTAGTGACCTACTTTTTGACCCGACGTGACCCATGTTCGAACTTGACCTACATATCATCAAGACAAACATTCTGATAAAGTTTCAACATGATCAAGTTGAAAATGTGGCCTCCAGAGTGTTAACAAGATTTCCCTTCAATTCGACCTAGTGACCTAGTTGTTGACCTCATATGGCCCAGTTTCGAACTTGTCCAAGATTTTATGGAGATGAACATTCTGATAAACTTTCATGAAGATTGGATACAAAATGTAGCCCGTAGAGTGTTAACAAGCTCAAATGTTGAAGACGCACGACGGACGGACGCCGGACAAAATGTGATCACAATAGCTAAAAATACAATAAATGAAAAAGCAAAAAATCCAAATGTTTGACCCAAAATCCCATTTGACATGTTGAAGTATATTATTTATGAATTATGTGTGCACAATTTGAAATCAATCTCTAACAAAAAATGAGGGACCTTTGATCAAAGTCAACCAAAAACAACCAAAATCATGTTTTTTACCCCAAAAATAAGGTCAAACTCAGTATCTTTAGCATTCAATGTGAAGAAGGGTATTAGATGAACAAGTTTTCCAAGTTTCAAAGTATTATGTTTGATAGTTTCCATGTAAGTGAGCTAAACGCAAAACTTAACCAACGCCGACGACGACGATCAAGTGACGACAATAGCTCGTCTTTTTTTTTCAAAAAATCAGACGAGCTAAAAATGTAAACAAAAAAGCAAAAATGCATACAGTTCAAACATTTATTTATGACAGGGTTAACCCCTTATTTCCAGAGATCTATAATTAAACTCTTGACTTGTAGACAGTAGAAACAGTTAGATAAACAAACACATTTGTGATAGGTAATTTATCACATGGATAAACCCTACAGCAGATGTATGAAAATGTTTAACTAAAGATATTGGTAAATCTGTATTGATGAAACTAAAAGTCAATAAAACATTGAGAAAACTGTCGAAATTTCTCATACCATCCATCTGTGGAAGAGTAGACAACATGTGTCTGTAGTGTAGAAAGGGTAACATAATACCTATAGCAAAGCTATTTATTATCTATAGTATCTAAAGAATCAACTTAATCTTAACACTCTTAGTAAAGAGGCACGCAAGGAACATTTGAGAGAAATGTGGTGACTACAGTGTTTACAAAATATTTCTCAATATTGGCCTAGTGACCTAGTTTTTAGCCAGACCATATTCGAAGTTAGCCTAAATATCATCAAGATAAACATTCTGGTAAAGTTTCATCATGCTAGAGTTAAAAACATGGCTTCCAGAGCATTAACAAGATTTTTCTTAAATTTGATCAAGGGACCTAATTTTTTACTCAACATGACCAATGTCTAAATTGGCCAGTATATCATCAAGAAAAACTGTCTGACAAAGTTTCAAGCCGCTAGGGTCAAAAGTGTGGTCTCTTAAGTGTTAAATCAAGATTGTCCTACAACTTGGCATAGTGACCTAATTTTTTAACAAACATTACCCATATTCAAAATAAATATAATAAAAACAATCATTCTGACAAAGTTTCAGCATGCTCAAGCTAAAAGTGCCGCTTCCAGAGTCTTAACCCTTTCCCTCATACGACAATTCTGCAGCAGACGACTTTGAACATATTTTGTCAATTGATACAAAACCTCTATAATTGAATGGATAACCTATGACTAAAAGTGGAAAACATTGTGGCAAAAGGAGAAATTGCTTGTTTTGAGCAATTTCTTCTTTTGTCTCTATGTTTTCAAAAAGCCATCTGAAGCAGAGGCGTCAGAACGCGTCTATATGAGGGAAAAGGTTAACAAGATTTTCCTCCAACTTGGCTTAGTGCCCTAATGTTTTATCCAAAATAACCAATATTTGAAATTGGCCTATCATCAAGACAAACTTTCTGACAAGGTTTCAAAATGCTCAATACAAAAATGCAGTGTCTATAGTGTTAACAAATTTTTTCTACAGTGTTTGGCTAAGTGACCTAGTTCTTTACTGGATCTGACACATATTCGAACTTAGGCTAGATATCATACAAGCAAATATTCTGAGAAAATTTCAACATGCTCAAGTAAAACATGCGGCTTCCAGAGTGTTAACTAGATTTTCCTTTAATTTGAGCAAACCAACATTGTGGACTCTGTGTAAAGTATCGATCCGGATCAGCCTAAGCATGCCACACAGGCTTACAAGGATAGACAAATTTCTCCTGTGGATTTTCTGTCAAATTGACCTGTAACTTAACCAACAATGTCCAATTCTCTAATACAACCAAAATACATCAAAATTTATACTTTTTACCCCCAAAAATAGGCTACACTCAGCCTATTTAGTATACAATGAGAAGAAGGATATTAGATGAACAAGTTTTCCAAGTCTCAAAGTATTAGGTAATAAAATAGTTTGATTGATTAATTGGGGTTTAACACCATTTTCATCAATCTTTCAGTCATATCACGGCAGCCAGTTCAACTACTCATATGTTTCTTGGCTTTCTCATACCAGTACTTCACACAACATTCTTTTCAAGCAACTGGCTGCTTTTCCACATAGTCTGAAAGCCCATTGGTGGTAGTCATGTCAAATGTTGGAAGGAATGTAGACCAAGCTGGTGTTCGAACTCACAACCCCTGGATTAACAGCCCATGTCTCTACTGACTGAGCTACGGTAAACTGAGTAATACAATAGGAAACATGCTGTACCAAAGTGAGCTTGCAAAGATATTTTCAAAGTTGTCTGCTGTAGATTAGTTAAATTTGGGTAAAGCTTTTTAAAAAGAGCCTGTGATATTGGTTCCGTTCAAATAATTCTTCCAATCCTTGAAGTTTGCAAAAAAATCAACAGGTCAAAATGTACAGTTGTGTTAAAAATTTCAAACTTTTCTTCCCATTACTATGTTCAACAATTGAACAATTGGGGACATATTTTGTACATGTAAATTCTGTTGCATGATGAGTACATATCAACTTGAATATACCAGAGACATATAAACACATATATACATAGAAAAAAATAGTAAACTGACCTTTGAATGTATATAGGCTGTGGACAATAATGATGCAATAGAAAATCTTTAAACTTTATGTCAGAAGTTAAATCTCATAATGTGCTTTTTCCTTTTGTGATCAATAATTTCATTGTAAAATTAATTCTTCTTATGAACATGTACTAGTACTCTATGGAATCTAGACAGAGAAAGCTTTGATCAGATTTAAAAAACAAAAGGCCCAAGAGGGCCAGTATCGCTCCACGGCCATTAGGCAAAAATTTAATTTTCAAACAGCCCCGCCCCCTGATGGCCATGTTTTTGACCAATCAACATTGTTGAAGGAATCTGATAGAGGACCATCCTAGGAACATTTCTACAATGAAAATCAGCCCGAAACTTTCGTAGAAGATTTTTTAAGTTTTCACTATAGCCAATAAGGCAAAATAGCCTCGCACCCTGGCAGCCATAGTTTTCAACCAATCAACTTGGCTTGAAGGAATTTGATAGAGGGTCACCCAAAGAACATATCTACAAAATTATTTGAAAATCAGCTGGACCCTCTCCTCCAGGTTAAAGTTTTTACTTTAGCCATATACAGCAAAATAGCCCCACCCTCTGACGGCCATGTTTTTCGACTAATCAACATGGCTTGAAGGATCTGATAGAGGGTCACCCAAGGAACATTTCTACAAAATTATTTGAAAATGCCTGAAACTTTCGGAGGAGAAGATTTTTTAAGTTTTCACTATAGCCATATAAGGCAAAATAGCCCCGCCCCCTGGCAGCCATAGTTTTCCACTAATCAACATGGCTTGAAGGAATCTGACAGAGGGTCTCCCAAGGAACATTTCTACAAAATTATTTGAAAATTTGTCAAACACTTTTTGAGGTAAAAATATTTTAATTTTACATTATAGCCATATAAGGCAAATTAGCCCCGCTCCCCTGGCGACCATGTTTTTCGTCCAATCAACTTGGCTTGAAGGAATCTGATAGAGGGTCACACAAGGAACATTTCTACAAGATTATTTGAAAATCGGCCGGAAACTTTCGGAGAAGAAGATTTCACTATAGCCATATACGGCAAAATAACCCCACACTCTGATGGCCATGTTTTTGACTAATCAACATGGCTTGAAGGAATCTGATAGAGGGTCTCCCAAGGAACATTTCTACAAAATTATTTGAAAATTTGCCAAACACTTTTTGAGGTAAAGATATTTTAAGTTTTCACTATAGCCATATAAGGCAAAATGCCCCGCCCCCCCTGGCCACCATGTTTTTCTACCAATCAACTTGGCTTGAAGGAATCTGATAGAGGGTCACACAAGGAACATTTCTACAAAATTATTTGAAAATCGGCCTGACACTTTCGGAGGAGAAGCTTTTTCCCTATTTTTTTAATTTGGTTGCCATGGAAACCAGAATTTTGCATGGATCCAAAAAATTTGAATGAATTTAGTAGAGGACATTAAGAGGAAGTTTCATCTTAATTTGCCAAGTGGTTAGGTAGGAGAAGTCGTTTGAAGCAAAAAAATAACGCATGCACGCCGGGACAATTCGCCATGACATAAGCTCGACTAGCTTTCAGCCAGAAGAGCTAATTATAATATTTCAATCACCCTTTCCCTCAAATAGACACTTTCTGACGCCTCTGCAGCAGACAGCTTTTTGAACACATGGAAGCAGAGGAAGAAATTGCTCCATACGAGCAATTTCTCCTTTTGTCACAATGCTTTTTACTCATGCCTCTTACTGTTGACAAATGCTAGTAAACTTACAGTTTTACATCTTGGGTCATTTAACAAACCTTTTACATCTTGGGTCATTTAACAAAACAAATGATCTGCCTGATCAAAATTATCAACAGGTTCACCCTGTGTGACACAATATGTAGTTCAAAATGATCTACTTAATGTTAGTTATCATGTACAAGTGTCTTCCTGGAAGGCTGTGTTATAGCTCAAAATGATTTACTTGAATGTCTTGTTCATAGTAATTAGTTAATTACACAGTTATCTTCCTGTATTATAGTAAACAAAAACAGATCTCATTGTGCATCCTTGATTCGTATTTGTATCGTTTACAACATTCCATTCCGTTACTGTTTTCCGAGTTAAAACAAACACTTTCATTCAGAATACTTGTCACAACGACTCGCTGCTGTTACCAGCTTTGAAGAATGTAATTAACGTCGTTTTGTTTTTGTTTTCTACCCGTTTTGTTGCGTCCAGGACTTGCCATTTGTCTTTTATTTCTCTGATTCAACTAAAAACGAAACCGGAAATAACAGTAAATATACCCCAACTTTTACAATACATAAAAGTTGGTTGTAAAAATGTCCCATACACTGACATTATGAATCTTCTTCACAAGTAATGCTGCGCATTAATATAATCTGTCAACATTTCCATGATCTGAAACGAAACAAAAATACATACAGTTACTGATTGCACAATAAAAATAAAATCAAGATGTGTATACATGTCTGCACAAAACCATTTTTATCAATATATATGTATGCTATGATTTGAATAATAAAATAGTCCGTTTATAATAGATACTTTGCAATTATTGATCTGCATTAAGTTATTTGGGGTTATAATGCATCTGTATCCAGTGAAGACTCGGAGGAGCCTATGTATCATAGTATGCAGTCTCACCAGTCTTAACTGACCATACACATGTAATTTAGACCTAGAAACAGCGTAGCCTCACTACTTTTATGTCAATATAACTTTATAAATGACGCCAAGGCAAAGTGTCTGTTAGACATGGATTCACTAGACAATTTATAACATACGTACACAAATATATATATGTTTTTGTGCGTTAATTGAATAACATTTTTGGCAAAGCATCATGCATATGCTCCATCTAAGTATAGATAAAATCTGGAAAATTCATTTATCAATATACATTGTATTTCTTCATTCTTTTCAATAATAAAACTTGTATACATAATATCATCAATACAAATAACTGTACACACTTAAGTTTGAAAGCAGTTTTCACATCACTTAACCACTTTTGTCTGCTAAGTCCTTAAATGAGCCTAAATAGTGTATACATACAAGAACGATGATACACTTGTACAATATATGTACGAAGTCTCCGAAGTCCTTCATTTATTTTTTATTTTTCATTTTCCTTTTCCATTACTTTTTAAATAATTAACAGATGTCAAATGATAAAACGAACAAGCGAATGTCTACAGGAATTGGGCTATTTTCAGACATACGTGTACATGAAATACATGTGAGCTTATTTTCATATTCGGTTACGATACAGCACAGGGCGAAAAAAAAAAAAAGTTTTCCACTCCAAATTACAGTTTAATTGACAGACCTACCTCGAACGTTTTACGGATTGATGACTAAATGAACATGCACACATTTCTTTCCTGTCAGTCTTCCTCAATATAAACTTCATGTGTCTTTTCTCCACTAAACCAATAACAATCTATCGTCAGCTTGTCAGATTTCTACTTTCATTTTGAACGGAAGTTGCAAGTTCTCCTCCGCAGAGTTGTCGTTCCTTACCATCTCTTTCAGTAAAATGAATCGATTGGCTAGATAATTAGTTGGGAGATAGTTTTTCATCGACGCGTTTGACATTATTGTTCATACTACCAAATATCCAAAAATCACTTCTGATTATTTCGTTTCTAAAAAGTATATTCTTTATGATTGAACATTAAAACAAATTGGTATATATTCATACATTAATTATGAATATATTTATTCAAACTTCAACTCAATATTGTAAACGTTCTACTTCAACTTTCAACCACTAATGCTTCCTTTTTACAGTCTTTTTTCAATATTCAGATATCTTGATTCACCAAGGTTTTCGAAAATGCAGTTTTATTGCCTGATAATTGACACTACTTTTTTGTTGACGGTTAAAAAAATCCCTCTTTTTCGGCTCCCAGCTTTACACTGTCGTTCTGTTTATAGTCGGGGAGCCAACTGTTGTACGATTTCTCAAAATGCACATGACTATAGACAGTACCCTAAGGGGTACCGTCCAAAAACCGATAGTATTTCAGCATTTTTATCGATGAAAACATCTTTATCACCGATCCAACCCCGTTTGAGTTGCTTTCGGCCACCTACCAGCAACTCATGAAATGTTTGTTTAACCGATTGAACACTTGTCCATCACCGATGGCCGTTTACACAGAAAACCAGAACTAATCACGCATGACAACCGATCAAAACAGAGAGTAAATTTAAAATAAAATGACCGATTGGGGACCGACCGTCTGTGTAACTGGGGCATACCTGGCCTGTTAAAGAACCCCAAAAATGAAAAAAGAAAATGTGATGTTGTTTGTTTTTGCTGTCCTTTCTACAATATAAAGGAAATAAATTTAAATTGAATTCAAATTGCAATATGTTATGTTTCCTAAATTATAAATTTGTATGCATTTCAACGTCACTGTACTGATAATTTTCATTAGCTATGAATAGTATTGTCAATGTCAAGTTAAAAACAGGGTCCCTTTGTCAATGGAAAAGAAGACAATATCCATTGACAAATCTTTATTTTCTTCAATTGAATTTGATTCCAATGTTACATGGACACTTTTTCAATACAGGTTTTTCGTGGAATCCATTGAAATTGTTCAAAATAATTTAGGAGAAATGTTCCGCGAGTGACCATCTATATAAAATGTTTAAACCTGAAGCGTTACATGTATTTCCCCACATATAAACACTTGGTTTCTGACGCCGCTGCAGCTATCGACTTTTGAAAAAACTTGCATATTTAGAAATTTCTCATAATTCATCATGAGTAATTTCTCCACTGTCACACTATTTACAAACTCTTTTCAATAATTATACTTTGATTTCTAGTTTTTCCATATTTTTGCCCTGTTTTCATTCAAAGTCGTCTGCAAAAGTAAAGTGTTCATTTATACAATTTGAGCCAATTTACCTTTAATATGACCAGGGAAAATATATACAGATGTGTCCATAATTGAAAGAAATGATTCACACTTGGGGCTTGAGTGAAAACATGTGCACTAAACTGTTTTCTTTCAACAGGCTGATTTCTAATAGAATCTTTTCTTTTCTTTTCATCTAACTGTTCTTTTATCATTATCTAATTTTCAAATTGTTAACAAGGTAAGATGGCTGTTTTAGATTGCACCCTGTCAGATCCGTAGCTGTGCCGAAATGTAGACTACGCACATTTCAAGAAGGGTCCGGGGGCATGCCCGCCCCCCCCCCACCCCCGGAATTTTGTTTTTCGGCTATATCGTCTCAGATGACTTTTGGCGTATATTTCACAATATCTAAATCTTAATAACCCTACTTAATACCGTAATATAACGGCATATATACACAAAATACCCTTAAAACATTTGCAGCATTCGGAATTTATTTGTTTTAATATTGACTGTCACTTCAACAAAAGTGAAACCTCGATGAAGTACTAACGCAGATAAAAAAGTAATCCACAGTTTTATTCCATAGTTGTATTATTCCTATACAACAGACGTTTTCTGACGCATCTGCAGCATTTGAAATCATTCTGACAAAAGGAAAAATTGCTTAAATCAAGCAATTTCTTTTTCTGCCACAATGCTTTCAACGCTTTTCAATAAATATACTTTCATTTATAGAGAGTTTCCATACTTGTACTTAGACGTTTTTTCAAAGACGTTTGCTGCATATATGCGGTATGTGTGAAAGGGTTGTATACATAGCCAATAAAATAAGATGTGTAAATCGTATACATGTATCCACAAGCCGTTATTATCAATGAATACACGTAAAATAAAGCGCGCTTACAGCATATAAAACGAGTAAAAAATACGCACTAACAAACAAGTTACGAGATAATTAATAATAATAATAATACAGATTTGAAAATAGTCGACTGAAAGGTAACATATTATCCGTTCGACCTATCCATGTGTACTTTGAGATCTAAATGCAGCCGAAGGGACCGTGTTTAAGTTCGAGAATTCGAAAATGCAGGTGTTCGATTCTTTCTTTTAAGCCTACACGTGAAATAGAAGGGCAAGTCGTCGCTCCTTTCTTCTTGCAAACACATCCATCACTTAATCAGTGTTTATGTCTCGATCACGGTGAATGTTCATTTGACCAAGTCCGGATAATCTTCCGGTGGTCATGGTTGACCGTAGATATGTTTTCACCCTTCTCATAGTGCTAAACGAACGTTCAGCAGTGGCGGTCGAAACGGGCATTGGCAGTAAAATGTGGAGGTATGTTGACACGTTTGGGTGTAAATTTGTGTTAACTTGTGCCAATGTATCGCCTATAGTGTCATACACATGCCATCGCCATCGCACCTATTTCTCCAACGACATACTTCACGCTAGAAATATTCTAGAGATTCCGCCGGTAGATCACGCTCAAACGTGACATATATTGACTGCACTATGACATCATTAATATGACCGATTTAACTGCGAATAAGGTATTGTGCATTGAACCTGTCGCCATCTTCAATTAGCCGGTCTGATAATTCCATTGATAGTTTATCAACAAATGGTAAATAAAGGCGCATTCTGTCGATGCTGCTAACGATGATTGTTGTATGCCCTTGGGCGCGATGGTTCAACGCTAACTATATGGGCCATGTCGACGGACTTGTTATTAAGGGCATCCCATACAGCTGGGTCGTTCCGTTCGGCTTCAACCTGTCGAGTTACCGTTCTCGCTTCTTGCACGGCTTCAACAGATCACAGGTTTTGTGTTGTAACATCTGGGATAACGGCACCAGCCTTGACAACACATTCTCGATGGCCACGAGACCAATGATGAAACCGAACTGAGTGATCGCAGCTCTATATGCCCCGGCATTGGCATCACCGTTAAGGTTGAGGTACTCTAATCTGTCAACGACTGTCGTACATGAGCACTTGGAAGAGTTAATTGCATCAGCGCTGGCTGCCCATCGTGTTTCACAGAGCGACTGTAATTTAGTCCGATTTTCCATTTGTTCCCTTCTAACTTGATCATTCGCTAGAGTTTCGTGAAAGCGCAACAGCCGTTTGCACGAGTAGTTAAACAGAAACGCTACTTCTTGAACCGTGTTCATCATGTTTCTGGCAAGTGGCTCCACGGACGCATGAATAATAGCCAGGTTTAGTCAGTGAGCTTTACAGTGGGTGTACACTGCGTCGGGAATTATCTGCCGAACTCGCGCGTGAAAACCACGGTACTTTCCGGACATGTTGGATGCTCTACCGTAGCCTTGACCCCTCACTTTTGCAATGTCTACACCGGCTTGTCTCAAATGTGCCAGGAACGCTTCGGACAAAGATTCGCCAGTCGTAGCTTCACATTCTGCAAAGAATATCAAATCTTACCTAACCGACTTGGTTGAATGGTCGAAGTATCTCAAACAGAGCGACATTTGCTCCATAGTAGACGCGTCAGTGGCTTCGTCTGCCATAAACCCAAAGAACGGAGCACTATTACATTTGCGCACAAATTCCTCTCTGATTTGATCCCCGCATATCGCGATTATTTCATTTTGTATATCTGATGAAGTGTACTTTTTTCTCGGGTCACCGTTCTCCAAATCATCACGCAACACAGTGTTATATTTGGCTAGGTATTCTAAAAGTGCTTTAAAGGTACTTTTCACGTATAGCTATATTGTGTTTACCACAGAGGATAATTGTATCAATTATGCCTTGTAATATACTTCTGTTCCTGCTTACTAGGACATCATGGGCAAAGGAAACTGATTGGGCAATGTATTTCTTATTTCCAAACATAACTGCAGTGAAGTTTTCAGCCGCTTCCAGCGAATTCGCATGTGTCTTCTTGCACTTAATGTGAGCGGTGATGACCTTGCTAGGTATTCTAAAAGTGCTTTAAAGGTACTTTCCACGTATAGCTATATTGTGTTTACCACAGAGGATAATTGTATCAATTGTGCCTTGTAATATACTTCTGTTCCTGCTAACTAGGACATCATGGGCAAAGGAAACTGATTGGGCAATGTATTTCTTATTTCCAAACATAACTGCAGTGAAGTTTTCAGCCGCTTCCAGCGAATTCGCATGTGTCTTCTTGCACTTAATGTGAGCGGTGATGACCTTGCTAAGATTGCTTGGGTTGGTTGCTGGTTAAGATACTAGCGATCTCTTCTCAGATCCAAATAAATGGCACGGACCACAATACGCTCCACCAGTAGACTTCGAATATCGTAGCCATGTGTTGTTCACAAACCAATGGGACTGTATTTTTCGGAATTTTCCATTGATTCCCCTGTACAATACAAATGAAAATATGATTATAGACTAATATTTATTAGTAGGTCACGACCTAGTGTTAGTCAACCACGTCGCTTTCAATTGAAATTCAAGAAAGAACGCTCGTGACCTATTTTCTAGACATTTATATGGTCCGTGCCGATTTTAAAAAGCGGGTCTCTTAAAAAAACATATTTTAAGAATAATAAATAAATAATAATACACCCATATAGTGTATTTGTTGGGTTATTTCTTTTGTTTCGAACTTGTGGGTTGCACTCCACAAGTATGCTTTTCATTCCGTAATTAATCCCCTTTTACGGAATGAATAACATTAATATGCAAATGAGATACCCGTTATAAAAAATAAAAATAAACTATTTATCTAAGTGTATTTATAAGGGTGGTGAATGGTCTTTAAGATTGATTGATTGATTGGGGTTTAACGCCGTTTTTAACAATTTCTCAGTTATATCACGGCGGCCAGTTCACCTACTCATGCATTTCCTGGATTTATCACACTAGTACTCCACACAACAATCTTCCCAAGCAACTGGCTGCTTTGGTCTTTAGGAGAACACCACACCCCACAAGTACTCGGTCACCAGGACGGACAGACAGACAGACAGACAGACGAACACACCGAAATTAATAACCCCCCTTTTTTTCTTCGAAAAGCGGGCGATAATAAATTAATTATCTAAAATAAACATACAAACGTCAAATTAAACCCAAATATTTACCTTGAAAAAGTAGTCCGATCTCAATCATAACCGGCCTTATGAACAGGAGAACAGTCCCCATAACAATTATTTCACTTAAAAGTTAAGTTTCTGAGATTTCGTCAGTCAACCAAAAAGCATGCAAGACATGTGTGTTTTGCTATCTTCAGCCTCGGAAATAAAAACACACTTCCTTTGTTGAGATTTCCTAACTGTGATTTACTGATTATAGCGTCTTCACCTGATGGACATTAGGCTATTGTTTTAGCAATATTTTCCTTCGAGTTTGGACATGTTTTTAAGACAACTGACAAAAGGACAGATTGCTTATAACGAGCAGTTTCACCCTTTGTCACACCATTTTCATCTCTATTTAATAATTTAACCCTTTCCCACTTATACCAAATCTGCAGCAGACGACTTTGAAAACATTTCAACAATAATATGGAAAATCTCCCTAAGTGAGGACACACTTATTGAGCAAATAGAGTTTAAAACATCGTGTCAAAAGGAGATATTGCTTTTTTTTAACAATTTCTTCGTTTGTTACAAAATTAAATTTTCAAAAGTCGTCTGCTACAAAGGGCGTCAGAAACCTTCTATATGTGGTGAAGGGTAAACTCTCATTAATTGAGTTTTTACCATTTCTGACCAGGGCCCGTATTCACAAACACGTCTAAATTCGATTTTCGGACTAAATCTAAATTATCTGACTAAATTACGTCGATTTAGATTTGGTCCGTATTCACCAACGCGTCTAAATTGTAAATCGGACTAAATATTTAGATTTTCGGACTAAATATTTGGTTCGCTTCGGGGCATGCTAAATTAGCCGACTAAATTGGAAACAAAATGGCGACTGTTTTGTGCCCACCGCTAGAATATTTCAAATCGACTTTTAATAGGTGTAAAACCAAAATAAGGGGTCGAAAAGGGTTTGTAAGCGAGTCATTTATAGTTGTCTCCCGTTTCTAGCAGAAAAAAAGGACACACTTCCGGCATATTTGTCTGTCATGAGCAATTTCTCTTGCCACAGTACTTTCAACTCAATTTAGTAAGTGAACTTACATTTACCAGAGACATATAAACACATATATGTCTCTGCATTTACAAATGTAAAGAATATGTAATTCAAAATTCCATATGGAAAATGACTCATTTAACTCTTTCCCACCTATAGATGCATAATGTGGGAAAGGATTAAACAGATCTATGTTTCTTTTCTTTAACTGTCAATCATTGTATTATAATATATAAACATGAGCATTTTATGGCATTTGTATTTTTCTTTAATTTCAGTTGGGAATGGTGACAGAAATTATACAGAATTCATTAACTGAAGGAGATGAGATGACAGCCAGCCCCAAATAGGCCTTACAATATCATTAACTGTTGCCATAGTCACAGTGTATCATTTGAGTGATGTTTCTGTTAAATACTTTCTAACACTTACTATGCTATTTTAACCCTTTCCCATATATATACAGACACTTTATGAGGCCTCTGCATCATATGACTTTTGAAAACATAATACGCAGTTTCTTCTTTTTACAAAATGTTTTCATATATGAGTTAATGATTTCTCGATGATAATTAATTCTTACATAAATAGACATTTTCGAAACGTTTGCCTAGATTTTTTCAAAATAACATGCTGCAGATATGTTGTATGTGGGAAAGGGCTTAAGGGTTGTGTAATGTGAAAAACAAAGGCATACAATATCTTGAGAATTGAAATCAAAAAGAAATTAATGCAGAATTGAAAATGTGATGGGATGTAGAGGATTTGATTGGTTAACAGGATTTCTACTTTTTGAAATTTTAGTAATGTTTTTCAAAATATGTTACAACAGAGGCATCACTCTGTGTTGAGAAGAAAAATCAGGTTATGGCGAAAAGAAAACTTCTTTTAGGTTAACCATTAACCGATTACAGACACATTTATTTTAAATATTGAGACAAAAGGAGACATTTCTCATAATGAGCAATGTCTCCTTTTGCCAAAATGTTTTCAACTTTATTCCATGATCATACTTTCATTTAAGGAGATTTTCATTAAACATGTATCTGCCTTAGATCATTTTAAAGTTGTTAAATGCAGATTTGTGTTGTATGTTGGAAAAAGTTTACCTTTCAAACTATAAAATCAGGGATTTAAATAACATTTAGGGTACTTTTATATTAATTACAAAAATTAAAGTCAATATTTTGTTAACCATTTACTTGAAACATATGCATTTTAACACCTCTGCAGCAGACGACTTTTGAAAACATTGTGACAAAAGGAGAAATTGCTTATGAGATTTTTTTTTCCTTTTGCTATAATGCTTTCTACTTTATATCCATGAATTATAACTTTATTTAGCGAGATCTTCTATTTTACCTAGATGTTGTCAAGGTCATGTGCTGCAGCTTTGTTGTATGTGGAAAAGGCTTGACATAGGAATTAGTTTCAATTTTTTTGAAATGTTCAACCAGTGCATGAACATTTACTTGAATTTACTTCTGGAACTGTAAAATCATGACCTTTAGATTTAAGAATTAGATTATATTTATATTACAACAATTAAGTCAATTTTTTGTTAAGCAAAGATATGAAAAAATATCTGTAAGTGCATAGAATTGAAAACAGTGTGGGCTTGTGACAAAAGGAGAAAGTGCTTATGATGAGCATTTACTCCTTTTATCAAATTGAATACAAGTTAGTTTCTTTATTGAACAATAAATTTGTTGATGTAAAGTCTTAAATTTGTTCCATAAAAGAATAAGAGTACTTTTAAATTCAAACATTTAAAGTCAATTATTTGTGAAGCAAAGATATTATATATTTTTTAAAAATTCTGTTAAAGAACAGAATAAATAGTACATAGACACTATTTTGTTAACTCTTTCCCATATACAAATTCAAATCTTCAACAAATTACTTTCTGTTTCAATGCATTTGCCAGTATTCAAAAATAAGGAAACTCTTTAATTGAAAGAACAATAATAGTTATATTTGAATAAAGTTGGAAAAAAATCTGCTTTTGCCACACTGTTTTCAAAAAGTATTTGCTGCAGAGGTGCCAGAAAGTGTCACCAAGAACGAGTTTCAATTTTAATTGAAAAACTGTTCAACCAGTGCTTGAAAAATATATTTTGATGTTAAATATAAATATTGGTTCATCGACCTGTTAAATTAATTAAATGAATTGTAATTTAGATGTCTCATTACCACAACATAAATCTTAAACCTTTTCCACCTGGCATTCAGATGCATCTACAACTGACGACTGTTGAAAACATTGTGGCAAAGGGAGCAATTGTTCAACATGAGCCATTTTTCATTTTGCTGCACAGTTTTCAACACTATTCTAGAATACAATGTAATACTATCATTTAAAGAGCTTTTCCATGTTTTTGCATAGACAATTTCAAAGTTGTATGTGGCAGAATTGTTGTATTTTGGAAAGGGTTATTTTGTAACCTTTGGTATGATTAAGAGTTACTGACTGTTAATAACAATATGTCTGAACGTATATTTTATTTTAAAGCCGACTGCTTGAAGAAAAAAACGAAAACTATGAAATATCTAGAAAACTGCATCAATAAATTTGACAGTGTTGTCAAAAGTTGTCTTTATCAGATAAAGGCCTGAAATATTGATGTTTTCATGCATTTCAAAAGTAATTTTATTTAAGAATAAAAATTCTTTCTGACAGTACTCATTTTTAGCTCGACAGTAGTATGTATGGCGGTTTAGGTGTAAACAAAGATGACGTAATCGGCGGCCATTTTGTTGACCTAGTTACTATTTATAGTATCTCATTTGCATATAAGGAGTGACACGAATGAGGACGCCATTGTGTTGACCTAGTTATTTGCATATAATGACTGCGCATGCGTGGCGGCCATTTTTTAATCATAGGTCTATATTTAGAATGACATCATAGGTCTACATTTAGAAAGCTTTAACAATGGAGCAAGTGTTTCAGTAGCACCCTTCGGGCGAGACCACCAACGATTTGTCTCTAGCCTTCTACCAATAGATTCTAGCGGGTATGTTGTTGGAACCCTCGAAAATAATGGCGGGGAAATTCGACCTAACCTTTGCTACATTGTTTCGGGAAACCTGACACGAGACATCCATACAACACGATATATCCCTTTAATATGTCGTATAGTCGAGCCGAAGCACGCAGTCAAACATGTATGGTAAAGCAATAAATGTAACGTCTTACCTCGAGAACGTCCAGAGTTCAAATGACAGATGCGCATGTCCTGACACCACGATCTATTTTTAGACACGTTATTTCACAATCAGAAACACACCAGGTGTCCGAACAATAGACCATTGAAATGTTAATCTCCTTTAAAGGCGCCATACTGTCTGCGTCTATTTATTTAAGGCCGGAAACATGAACAATGCCCAATTGAAATGTCAAAGTTAATCTCCTTTAAAGGCGCCATACTGTCTGCGTCTATTGATTTAAAGCCGGAAACATGAACAATGCCCCATTGACATGTCAATATCAATCTCCTTTAAAGGCGACACAGTGTCCAGCGTCTATTGATTTAAGGACGGAAACGTGTACAAAAGCCCATTGACATGTTGAAAATTAATCCCCTTTAAAGGCGACATACTGTCTGCGTCTGAACACCTGCAACGAACGCGTTAACACTTGTCTGAGAATAACCCTTTACACTGCTGTTCAAAAGATTACCCTACATGATGAAAGTTATTATCATGTTTTAATTTGCACTTGAAAAGTGTCACTGTAGTTAAACACGACTTTACCAATTTGATCATATTTCAAATATAGAGGGAAAAGGAGCCCATTAAAAGCGTCAAATCGTTTTTTGTTAATTTGTATCACTATTTACGCTTTAACTTTTTCTCTTTATGCTACCAAATGATAGAAGACCCAAAAAGCTTTCATTTAAACCAAAGTTTGTCGCTATAATTGTTTACCGTTTTCGAGTTATGTAATATGAGAGACTTTTAAACCCCCAAAATGAACTTGCCCCGATCCTCAAGTTTGATATACCGTTGGAAAGATCTCTTAAAAATTATGGTCCTACGAATATTAGTTCTCTAGTTATCGTCGTTTTAAATATGTGTTTGTTTCAAAGTGCGTCAAAAGTCTTCTCAATGCGTAAATGCCGATATCTCCTTTATTTCTTGTCCGAATGTAGTCGTGTTTGGACTCGTTGAAAAGGGTTTCGTAAACTCTATCGATTGAGGAGGTCGAACCGGAAGTTTGGTCTGTCTGTAAACCGGAAGTGACGTCATTATATATTACAATGGTCATATATTCCTTAGTTCTGAACCGATGTTTACAATTTGTATATCATTCGAAAGCTCTCATCGAGATATGAGTATATTCGAATTTGAAAGATATCCGATCAATGTTTTCATGACATTGTACTTTAAATAAGCAGCGCAAGGGGTAAATGAAAAACAAAGACATGAATACAATTTCTACAATTTTATTATATAATCAAGTATTGTAGTTCGCATAATCAAAATAACTAACACTATTTATTGAACACAGCATTCACAAATCACGATTCATTAAGGGATAAAAATGATTATCAATTCGTCTCATACTCCTTCCATGACGTCTATGAAAAACTGTCAACCGTTCCGTTATGTTGTAAACGTGGTTAATTTAGGGCTCCCCCCGGCACTTTCTTTCCGATAATTTAGTCTTGTAGTCCCGGTGGTCCGTGTATTCGATACCCCTTTTTCGCATTGTCAATCATGGTATGTTGTCTTTTCCTGGATACATCTGATTTGGCTAGTTCAACAGCTTGAGCCACGGGTGTCACAAAGTTAATGGTGGGTTCTTTCATCGTCCCACCCATCTGAATTTTTTCCACGACGTATTGTCCTTTATGATTAGGTTTCAACTTCCCTTCGGCCATCCGTTGAAAATGTCGTGTCCACATTTCTACTCTATCCATCGTTGACGTAAGTGAAGTACACAGCGAGTGATAGTTTTATCTTTGGCTATTAGCTGTAACTTTCCTCCCCTTATAGCATGTCTTCACCATCACTGTCGTCGCTACCACCATAGCTAACGTCGTCGTTCTCAGACTTCACTATACCTTCTATTAAATAACGGTGTTTCTTAATGGCCGACTGTATGGCCTGTTCTAGTATCATTCCCTCGGACACGAGTTCGTGTACATCTTCCATGACACGTTGGTGAATGACTCCGTGTTCTAATTGGAATGTGTGGAGAAGCAGTTGGCTATACATACGTAAGACATGTGTTGTATCTTCCGCTACTATTTTTGAGTCTGCCTTTTTCTTGGCCTCGTCATTGGACATTCCATCTCGCTCATACTTTTCCACTTTTTTTCGCCAAGATTTTTCATTATTGTTCGAAGCTTTACGGTACATGACTCCAAACACTTTGTGTTCTTCGCTGTCTTTATCTTTTACATCTTCTTCGCTCTGGTCATAGGATATCCACCGTTTTAATGGAGGCGTTTCCGAGTGATCCTCCGTGGCAGAACGCTTATTACACCATCGTTTGACATGATTTTGTAAAGAATGAACGTCACCAAACACGATACCACAATCGTCGCAAACGGGCATGTCTAGACTGTTATCAGACTCGAGGCTGGAATCACTCTTTATGTACTCCACAGGGGTGTCCCTTATAGTTTTCTTAACTGAATATCCTCGCTGATCATATGCTGGAGTATCACTTATATACTTGTGTTCAGCTACTGATACATTCTGTTCAAAAATGTTTGGTCTAAGTCGCATGTATTCGGGTGTAGAGGCTTGAAGATCAATAACGAGATGTCCATATGGCTTTTCTGTGGCGTTTCGATATACATTCATGAAACTGTGACTACTGGTAGGGTAGATCCGTCGTGCCAGTACAGAAATTTAATGTCTATCAACTGGGTTGTTAAACACAATTAAATATTTTGTATTAAGGCTGATATCTCGGCACGCTTTTCCTTGAGGAAAAACGTTCTGTGTCAGGAAAATGACCGTCAAGTTTCTATGATGAGATCCTTTAGTAAAAAGATTAGCCACTCTTTCATCCTTCTTCGCCTCTCCCATCAAATCATCTAATATGATGCAGTTCCGCACGTTTACGTCTAGATACATATCTTGTTCAAGACAGTCTGGAATCCCCCTCACAAATTCAACGTTAGACAATTCTGTCTTGATTTCGTCGTATAATGGTTGATTTTGACTATAACACCAGATGATCCTCTGAGGTGGTGGTTGGATTGTATCTTGGCACAATATCATCTTAGTCAATACCGATTTACCACTTCCACTCGGCCCAGACAAAACGAGTGTACACGGATGTTTAAACTTAAATACAGGCGCTCCGGGCGCTCCCAAATGCGCTCCGGGCGCTCCCAAATGCGCTCCGGGAGCTCCCAAATGCGCTCCGGGCGCTCCCAAATGCGCTCCGGGCGCTCCCAAATGCGCTCCGGGAGCTCTCAAATGCGCTCCGGGAGCTCCCAAATGCGCTCCGAGCGCTCTGAAAGTTTATAAGGGGAAGATATCCACAATAAACTGCAACACACGACTTTGAAAAGATGAGTACAATTTTCTGTACAACGTGTGATCAGACGTTCTGTAGTAGATACAATCTAATGAGACATGAGAGAAACAAACACTTTGAAGAACCATCTTCACATACAGACCAAAGATACTGGAATATATCACCAGGAGTACAACAATATGAGGGAGCGCCCGGAGCGCATTTGGGAGCGCCCGGAGCGCATTTGGGAGCTCCCGGAGCGCATTTGGGAGCTCCCGGAGCGCATTTAGGAGCGCCCGGAGCGCATTTGGGAGCGCCCGGAGCGCATTTGGGAGCTCCCGGAGCGCATTTGGGAGCGCCCGGAGCGCATTTGGGAGCGCCCGGAGCGCCTGTATTTAAGTTTAAACATCCGTGTACACTCGTTTTGTCTGGGCCGAGTGGAAGTGGTAAATCGGTATTGACTAAGATGATATTGTGCCAAGATACAATCCAACCACCACCTCAGAGGATCATCTGGTGTTATAGTCAAAATCAACCATTATACGACGAAATCAAGACAGAATTGTCTAACGTTGAATTTGTGAGGGGGATTCCAGACTGTCTTGAACAAGATATGTATCTAGACGTAAACGTGCGGAACTGCATCATATTAGATGATTTTATGGGAGAGGCGAAGAAGGATGAAAGAGTGGCTAATCTTTTTACTAAAGGATCTCATCATAGAAACTTGACGGTCATTTTCCTGACACAGAACGTTTTTCCTCAAGGAAAAGCGTGCCGAGATATCAGCCTTAATACAAAATATTTAATTGTGTTTAACAACCCAGTTGATAGACATCAAATTTCTGTACTGGCACGACGGATCTACCCTACCAGTAGTCACAGTTTCATGAATGTATATCGAAACGCCACAGAAAAGCCATATGGACATCTCGTTATTGATCTTCAAGCCTCTACACCCGAATACATGCGACTTAGACCAAACATTTTTGAACAGAATGTATCAGTAGCTGAACACAAGTATATAAGTGATACTCCAGCATATGATCAGCGAGGATATTCAGTTAAGAAAATTATAAGGGACACCCCTGTGGAGTACATAAAGAGTGATTCCAGCCTCGAGTCTGATAACAGTCTAGACATGCCCGTTTGCGACGATTGTGGTATCGTGTTTGGTGACGTTCATTCTTTACAAAATCATGTCAAACGATGGTGTAATAAGCGTTCTGCCACGGAGGATCACTCGGAAACGCCTCCATTAAAACGGTGGATATCCTATGACCTGAGCGAAGAAGATGTAAAAGATAAAGACACCGAAGAACACAAAGTGTTTGGAGTCATGTACCGTAAAGCTTCGAACAATAATGAAAAATCTTGGCGAAAAAAAGTGGAAAAGTATGAGCGAGATGGAATGTCCAATGACGAGGCCAAGAAAAAGGCAGACTCAAAAATAGTAGCGGAAGATACAACACATGTCTTACGTATGTATAGCCAACTGCTTCTCCACACATTCCAATTAGAACACGGAGTCATTCACCAACGTGTCATGGAAGATGTACACGAACTCGTGTCCGAGGGAATGATACTAGAACAGGCCATACAGTCGGCCATTAAGAAACACCGTTATTTAATAGAAGGTATAGTGAAGTCTGAGAACGACGACGTTAGCTATGGTGGTAGCGACGACAGTGATGGTGAAGACATGCTATAAGGGGAGGAAAGTTACAGCTAATAGCCAAAGATAAAACTATCACTCGCTGTGTACTTCACTTACGTCAACGATGGATAGAGTAGAAATGTGGACACGACATTTTCAACGGATGGCCGAAGGGAAGTTGAAACCTAATCATAAAGGACAATACGTCGTGGAAAAAATTCAGATGGGTGGGACGATGAAAGAACCCACCATTAACTTTGTGACACCCGTGGCTCAAGCTGTTGAACTAGCCAAATCAGATGTATCCAGGAAAAGACAACATACCATGATTGACAATGCGAAAAAGGGGTATCGAATACACGGACCACCGGGACTACAAGACTAAATTATCGGAAAGAAAGTGCCGGGGGGAGCCCTAAATTAACCACGTTTACAACATAACGGAACGGTTGACAGTTATTCATAGACGTCATGGATGGAGTATGAGACGAATTGATAATCATTTTTATCCCTTAATGAATCGTGATTTGTGAATGCTGTGTTCAATAAATAGTGTTAGTTATTTTGATTATGCGAACTACAATACTTGATTATATAATAAAATTGTAGAAATTGTATTCATGTCTTTGTTTTTCATTTACCCCTTGCGCTGCTTATTTAAAGTACAATGTCATGAAAACATTGATCGGATATCTTTCAAATTCGAATATACTCATATCTCGATGAGAGCTTTCGAATGATATACAAATTGTAAACATCGGTTCAGAACTAAGGAAGATATGACCATTGTAATATATAATGACGTCACTTCCGGTTTGACCTCCTCAATCGATAGAGTTTACGAAACCCTTTTCAACGAGTCCAAACACGACTACATTCGGACAAGAAATAAAGGAGATATCGGCATTTACGCATTGAGAAGACTTTTGACGCACTTTGAAACAAACACATATTTAAAACGACGATAACTAGAGAACTAATATTCGTAGGACCATAATTTTTTCATATATGAAAAGGGCGCAACGAGATCTTTCCAACGGTATATCAAACTTGAGGATCGGGGCAAGTTCATTTTGGGGGTTTAAAAGTCTCTCATATTACATAACTCGAAAACGGTAAACAATTATAGCGACAAACTTTGGTTTAAATGAAAGCTTTTTGGGTCTTCTATCATTTGGTAGCATAAAGAGAAAAAGTTAAAGCGTAAATAGTGATACAAATTAACAAAAAACGATTTGACGCTTTTAATGGGCTCCTTTTCCCTCTATATTTGAAATATGATCAAATTGGTAAAGTCGTGTTTAACTACAGTGACACTTTTCAAGTGCAAATTAAAACATGATAATAACTTTCATCATGTAGGGTAATCTTTTGAACAGCAGTGTAAAGGGTTATTCTCAGACGAGTGTTAACGCGTTCGTTGCATGTGTTCAGACGCAGACAGTATGTCGCCTTTAAAGGGGATTAATTTTCAACATGTCAATGGGCTATTGTACACGTTTCCGTCCTTAAATCAATAGACGCTGGACACTGTGTCGCCTTTAAAGGAGATTGATATTGACATGTCAATGGGGCATTGTTCATGTTTCCGGCTTTAAATCAATAGACGCAGACAGTATGGCGCCTTTAAAGGAGATTAACTTTGACATTTCAATTGGGCATTGTTCATGTTTCCGGCCTTAAATAAATAGACGCAGACAGTATGGCGCCTTTAAAGGAGATTAACATTTCAATGGTCTATTGTTCGGACACCTGGTGTGTTTCTGATTGTGAAATAACGTGTCTAAAAATAGATCGTGGTGTCAGGACATGCGCATCTGTCATTTGAACTCTGGACGTTCTCGAGGTAAGACGTTACATTTATTGCTTTACCATACATGTTTGACTGCGTGCTTCGGCTCGACTATACGACATATTAAAGGGATATATCGTGTTGTATGGATGTCTCGTGTCAGGTTTCCCGAAACAATGTAGCAAAGGTTAGGTCGAATTTCCCCGCCATTATTTTCGAGGGTTCCAACAACATACCCGCTAGAATCTATTGGTAGAAGGCTAGAGACAAATCGTTGGTGGTCTCGCCCGAAGGGTGCTACTGAAACACTTGCTCCATTGTTAAAGCTTTCTAAATGTAGACCTATGATGTCATTCTAAATATAGACCTATGATTAAAAAATGGCCGCCACGCATGCGCAGTCATTATATGCAAATAACTAGGTCAACACAATGGCGTCCTCATTCGTGTCACTCCTTATATGCAAATGAGATACTATAAATAGTAACTAGGTCAACAAAATGGCCGCCGATTACGTCATCTTTGTTTACACCTAAACCGCCATACATACTACTCTCGACTATTCGAAGAATATGAGAGCTATTACAGTCACTTGTGCGTCTGTGTTGCAACTTTGGTAAAGGTTTTGCATGCAAGGCTTTTTCTCAAAAACCACATATGCTATTGCTTTGAAACTTCACACACTTGTTAGACATCATCAAATGACCTTGCAGGACAAGTCCCAAAACTATTTATATCAGATTTTGACACAATTATGCCCCTTTTTGGACTTAGAAATTCTGGTTTAAGTTTTGCATGCAACTACATTAAGAGTCAATATCTCTGTATTTACTTGATGCATTGCATTGCAACTTTATACAACCCTTCCCAACCATCACACCTATGTAGATTATCAAGATAACTCTATCCTGGATTTACTGCAAGTTATAGCCCTTTTTTTACTTAGAAATTCTGGTTAAAGTTTTGTGTGCAACTATGTCATTAAGAGTCCAAGTTGAAGTTAGAAATTTGGGATAGAGTTTTGCATGCAATGCCTTTTCTCAGAAACAGCATATACTATTCAAACAAGACTTATCTAACTTGATTTATAGTTATATACTATCAAGCCACTATCTCAGTAACAACTGTTGACTCTATAGTATCAAATGGCCAAATAGTCGAGCATACTGTCTTGCGGACAGCTCTTGTATAATATTATAATTGAAGAAAAGTTTCCTCACATGCTATGTTGTATAATTGAATGAATTAAACATGTGCTATTTTGATATTTGTTCACAAAACAATATTCAATAATATGTTATATTGTATTAAGTAGACACAAGTGTTTAACTGTCAACATTATAGTTTGATGCATATAAAGAATTGATATAGAATGAAAATAATTCTGTTTGACTTCATCATTAACCCTTGGTCCCTTTCCATAAAATTAAAGATTTCACAAAGATATTAAGCACTTTTCTTCTAATGACAAATATTTCAAATTTTGTAATTATGTGTAATATATATATGTCTATACTTGAAGTACATGTACATATTTGAATAACAGTTAAACACAAAATTCGTCTGCTCTAATCACATCAAAATATGTCTGCAAATGGGAAAGGCTTGATATTATTTGTAGCCAACAAGTCAATTGATTATGTTCTTCCTGCATACATGTAAACACATTTGAACAGTGTCAACAATTTGGAGTTTTGACACATTTTGTACAAGTCATTCCAGTTTAAAAAGGAATCAATCAGTTGATATAAGAGTTGAATTGTTGTCCAAATTTACAGTTCGATCACAGTTTGTTTGTAAGTTCCCATCGCATCCGTCATAAAAAACATGTCGGCAAGGCAATACACTGAAATCTTGTTTACCGCGATATTCATGAAAGTGACACTTTAGAGCGAAAAAGAACGAATCAAGTAGACGGCGAAATTTACCTTGAAACAGACATGTATAGAGTTTAATTCTTTTCACGTCTGCATTTATGGATGACAATTGTCCTCAAAGTAAACTTTGAATCAAGTATGTGTAATCATAGACGACACTTTTAGCGATATTTACGAAAAACAAAAGGATGAATGAAAATGACAGATGATCGAAAACGACAAATTCGAACTACAATAATAGCGACAGACGAAGTTTTCGTCACGCAACATAGTGAAAAAGGCAGATATTATACTGAACAAGAATTGCCGATCATTTGAACAAAGCAAATGCATAGTTATGTGGATTGAAAAATTGAGATGCCAGCTTTGTGAAATAACGATAAAAATGAAAATTTATAAATAGACTATAAATGAATGGTACTGTCTTTTATTTCAGCTCTTAGATTATTTCGGGAACAAGAGTCGGTGCGCGGCCGCTTACAACATTTACAAAGTGGACTAAATTGAGATCGGTTTAAAACGCGTTGGTGAATACGGACTAAATCTAAATCTCCGGGAATCCAAAAAGTGAACTTAATATTTAGATTTAGATATGTTGAATATGAAAAGGGGTGAAATAAGAAATTTGTTGTGTTTTTATAAGTTCTAGATGGAATCAGCTATGCATATACCGAGTTTCCGGTCGGGTCAATAACGTCACACAAACTACTTAAACACTGGTAGAAGAAGGCTTCCCACATTAGCACTCAGGATTGACGGGCTAACATTATAACTGAGGCGTCAGTGTCAGGATAAATTATACTGGTAAACTACCTAGGAAACACCATGATAAAAACAGAAAAACTCAGAGCACTAGATAAGAGGGAGTGGAAAGGTCTTTTCCCCACACACTATTTCTCTTATTACCCAACCAAATCCTTTGTAGTGGGTACTCAATAGAATTGTCTCAGTGAGACGATTCTTTTGAGTACCAACAACATCGGGTTTGAATGACAAATAAGGATTTTAGAACATGACAAATGCCCCTTATCTAGAGCCCTGAATACTGTTGAAAATACTGTTGAAAATGCTGTAAAACATTGTGCAAACAAAGGTTTTCATTACTGTATATACTTTATGGGAAGTTGAAAGTGTGACAAAAAATTAAGTATTTGTGCTAGGTCATGATGACTTAATGTTATTCTCACTGTTTATCATGGGTTTTTGGACAGAAATGTTTCTAATTTTTTATATCATAAATGACGTCGCCGGAGTGTAATAAAGCCATTGAATAAATTGCGTATTCAACTAGTGTAATAACAATGCTACGTAACGTGACGTCATAACGTAACGTTTAGCGTTGTAAATACGCGCGCTTTATAGCGACGTTTATATGGATATAGCGCTGTAAATTATTAAATTAGTATTTATGATATAAAAAGAACATTACATTCGTGGTCATTCAATACGAAATTTATTAAACTCGTTTTCTAAAAGTGATAAAAACTCGCCAAGGCTCGTTCTTATCAATTTCAGAAAACTCGTTTAATAAATTCCGTATTGAATGACCACTCATGTAATATCCTCTATTTATTGTATACTTTGATATTGTTCCCTCTTGTTTCCATATGAACAAAGGATGCAATATCATTTGTTATTGCATGCTTTCATATTGTCCCGTTCACTTTGCATTGAAGAAAGTGGTCATGATTTTTCGATCATGACCGCTGTCAAGGAGTGATCATGACCGTAGATAAGGACGTGCGAAAATTCTGCATAATTAACATGCTAGGGACTACTTTTGTTATGTAAACAAATATAGCTGACCTAAATATCATTGTTAAACATCACGGGACTTTGTAATGTTAAATTCTCATATATTGATCATGGACAATTTCTTACTGTCTCATGCTAACAGTACGTTTTTGACATGAAAACAGTCTAAAACGCGCGTCTAAAACGTTGGTTATGCACGTGCATGACGTCATTTAAAAATATTACGTCACCGTTATAATTCAAACGGCATTTGCACACAAATTACTACTTATGTAAACAAACAGTTTGTTTCTAATTCGGAAGCAGATTTATCAATTATAGATAATAAAAAAAAAATCCACAACGTAAAGCAAATAGTTTACAATATGAAAGTATGCAATAAAAAGGTTATTGACCCTGTACTGTGAAATCATCGTTGGACCTCGTTCTTTGGCGAACGTAACCTCGCAAGCTCGGCAACGTCAACCAAAGAACTCGATCCAACGATGATTTCACAGTACAGGGTCAATAACCTATAATATTGCACTGGAATCTTTTTCACATGACGCTAAGGACGGAACTATTTCCATACACTAACGTTAAAAAGCGCTCTCATCCAACCTTTCGTGATTTAGAGATCCAGCTAACTTCTACTTCTACTTTGTTACTGCCAGGGCTTAGTGCATCGCAGGCAAGTGAAGCCATTAAAATGGTTAAAACAACTAATAAGGCATATTAACAAATATAAATGAAATAAAACAAAACAGCTGTGTTGTTTAGGCTGTGTATCAATGTAGACGGGAAGTCCTAGGGAAAAGCTGTGCTTATACGGTTCGTAGTACATTGTTTGGTACATCTTTTATAGATGACACGTAGTGAAAAATCGATAGACATACACAAAACCCAATCTGGTCTATTTATAGCGTTAGCTATGCTAAATACGTACGTAATTTCTGACGTAATAATGTGACGTGTACATCAATAATAATGCTCGAGTGTTGTTTTGATTGTCGTTGACGATCTATTATAAGTGTATCAACAAATAAAGAGGGATTCATAACGGCTAGGATGAATAAGCAAATGATTGTTTTAAAGGTAGGTCTTCAGATCTGTTTTGTTATCCTCCGATGTGAAGTTTATCAACGCAGTAGCCTTTATATGTATATCAAAGATGTGTGTTCGCTTTACTGAACATACTGCGAGGTCAAAAGGCCCTTTTAAAGGGGCATCTAAATCGTAATAAAAAAACAAATGTCCAGGCGTAAATACAAGAATAAGATAATACACGAGTTCTTAATGAAAAACACTGTTAGAAAAGGCGTTACACATCATTTTTTCGACGATTCCAATTTCAAGTCGACAACAATGGCGGTTCGTAAATTATATTTTCCGCGACCTTAGAAACCAGCGTAAAGGAGAGTATAAATGCGCGATATATCGTTAATGTTTATTTATCTGAGCAATCCAAAACGACTGTTAATTTTCTAATAAATGTGACGTGTTTAAAACAAACAAAACGACACATTTTAAATAGCCAATATCAAATTATACAATAAAAAGGTTATTGCATGATTATGGGAATCTATTGTGTTGGGACTCGTTCCTTCGGCGGAGTGCCCTCGCAAGCTCGGGCAACTCAGCCGAAGGAACTCGTCCAACACAATATTTTCCCATATTGATGCAATAACCTATAATATTGTACAGTTTCTACAGGTTGTCCAATGTTCTTTACTAGGAGCGGAATTAATTTTTCATAGTTAATCATGCCCAGTCACATACAACTGCAAAATTTTGCGAGAATTCATAAGAAAAACATGTAAGCAGCGATCAAAAGAATCATGAGGCATTGATATATATATATATATATACATTAGTGAAAAGGTCAGTTATTAATTTCTTACATTTTAGGAGGATGAGTTTGAAGATCTATTTTTGCGGAAGTATAAGGGCAGGGAGACAGAACGCGGATTTGTATGGAAGATTGATTAAACAGCTACAGGACTATGGTACAGTTATCACAGAACATGTTGGTGCTAAAGAATTAGAAAAGAGTAGATACTATTATATTTGTTATTGTATTGATATCCGAGGCATTGCCTAGATAAGAGAAATAAAATGCTCTTTGCCCCGTTACAATATGACCCTATAATACCCCTCTAGGCTCTGAATTCTGGTTGCACAGGCTCTTATTAGGTTCTGTACTGTCGGTCTGCCTTGATGGTGTAGTGGTTTGATTATCTGCATAAAGAGGGGTAGACCAATGTTTCAATCCAGGGCTGGGTCAGGACAAAGACGTAAAATGCTTCGTGCTCAGGATTGCGGAGATAGCATTACAACAGATGTGCTGATCAGTGTCCAATCTAGGATTCGAAAATAATTGATTTTTTGAACAAATTGAGGCAGTTTTCCTCCTTTGTCTTCTATGTAAAAAATTCCCCTCCTAGATTGGACATTGGCTGATGGCAGGAAAGACTTATCAGCAGTACTGGTAATCTACCAAATATAACTGATTTTTTTTTTTTTATATTAGAGGTCAGATTACGCCAAATACGTCCCAGTTTTGTCCGGGCCCGATTTGGTTCAAAATTAATGTAACCTTTTTCGCATGGTGTATTTTTTATTGCATAATGCATCCCCTCCACTTTCTTTGGAGTATGTAAAGCTTAGATTCAACTCTTGTCAATGACATACGGTGTTCTTCCTGAGAACCGCTTAGAACGTGTGACAATTGAGGGCTGAAACTGGTCGATTTACATGGAAACAAGGAATTTATTTGGTGTATTGTAACCTAGAAGCTGGTGGCCTATATATGTGAATCTAGAAGTTTTAAAAACATCCAGACAATGTATCATTGTTTATGCACTGTAAATGAAAGTAGCATCTTTGTGAAACAGGAAGAGCTGCTCATTATGAGCGAATTATCCGTGTTTCACAATTTCCCTTAGCTTTTCGACACTTGTTCATTTCTATCGTTTATGTGTTGTTACATAACAACTAAAGGTAAAGACAAATAATTGTATTTTGTCGGGGCAAAACTATATATGTATTGATTATATTATGGGCCGGTGTCGTAAATACTTAAATAAACTAAAAATGTAAATGTTTGAATCTTGAATTTACAGAAAACGGGAAAAAAGTAAGCAATTGCAAGAAATAAATATCAAAAGTAAAAAAGGGAATAATTAAATTAAGAATAGAAAACTATACTAAAAAACAGTCCCCTTTAATTATTGAAAGGATAACATAGTGGAAGCTGGACAAAAGGCTTTATGCCGACAGCCAAGGGTAAATAAACGCACATTGTCGACGTCGCTTCCATAACAGTTGCAGGTATTTGATTGTGGTTTCGCTGCTGAAAGTCGGTCGTAGTGTTTCGTCATGTTTGTAGGTGTTTCATTACAGATGGAAATAGAAAAAGTTCTTGCACTTGGAATATCACCTGATAGGATTATATATGCACACACATGTAAGCATCCATCCATGTTGGAGTACGCTGCAAAAAGACATGTAACCATGACAACATTTGACAACGAAGATGAACTGTATAAGATCAAACAGATACATCCGAAAGCTGAGTAAGTAAACAAAAACTGTTTCTGTAATGTATGTAGTCCAAATTTTCGATAAACACATAAACTGAAAGGATGTTCTATCAATTGTCTGGCTTGCAGTCAAAGCTGCGGTCTTAAAACGATTGCAAGGTGGTTAGCCACAATTTGTGCATCCTGTGCTGGAGTTAACATTTTCCTGTGAGGCTTCATTGGCTTATATGCTAAACTACCTGTGCGCCCGGACTTGTTCAGACGGTTGGAGATAGTAGGAGTTTGTCTGTCGAAAGAGGGAGCAAGCTGTAAAATACGACAATGAAATAGGCCTCTAATATTATCATTTATTCAAATCATTTCTAATCAAAATGCCAATTGCGCGTTCATAACGATAATGTGTGGCTTCCACAATAATACACTGTTATGATAATGTGTATATATTGATTTTCTTTGACCACCTTAAAATCCTCCAGCAAAGTCATGAACTCTTACCAGTGAGCACGTGCAAATGCGAATCATTGTCATGGTATATGAGTTTTTCATTTATTTACAGCCGTTGTAGTATCATCATAATTTGTAACATTTCAAATCAATATTCGACATCAGATTAGGTAACAATTTAATTTTTAGCTCGACTATTCGAAGAATATGAGAGCTATTACAGTCACTTGTGCGTCGCATGCAAGGCTTTTTCTCACAAACCACAGCTGCTATTGCTTTGAAACTGCACACACTTATTGGACATCATCAACTGACTTTGCAGGACAAGTCCCATAACTAAACATCTGATTTTGACACAATTATCAGGCAAGGTTTTTTCTCACAAACCACAAATGCTTTTGCTTTGAAACTTCACACAATTATTGGACATCATCAAATGACTTTGCACAGATTTTGACACAATTATGTCCCTTTTTTTACTTAGAAATTCTGGTTAAAGTTTTGCGTGCAACTACATTAAGAGTCCATATCTTGGTAACTATAAATCAAGTTGGATATGTCTTGTTTGAATAGCATCTACTGTTTGTGAGAAATGGCCTTGCATGAAAAACCATAACCCAAATTTCTAACTTCAACAAGGGCAATAATTTATAATAAAATCAGTCAGGAGTTACCTAACCTGTTGGTTTGATACATTTAAAGACTATATTGAAGTTTGAAATCAATTCCTGAGTGGTTACTGAGATGCTTTCATGAAAGTACCATGTACGCGAAACTTTCACAAATTTTCAAAGTCTTAATTTGTACTAAATTCATACAAGAGTTATCTAACTTGACTGTTTGACATCCCTGAAGACACGAACGAAGTTTTAAGTCAATATCATTAGTGGTTACTGAGATATATCCATGATAGTACATTGCATGCAAAACTTTAACCAGAATTTCTAGAAAAGGGCCATAATTTGCATTATATGCTGAAAAGAGTTATCAAACTTGATTGTTTAAATAGGTGCGATGGTTAGGAAGGGTTGTATAGAGTTTCAATGCAATATACCAAGTTGTTACCAGGATATGGACTCTTAATGTAGTTGCACGCAAAACTTTAACCTGAATTTCTAAGTCAAAAAAGGGCTATAACTTGCATTAAATGCAGAATAGACTTATCTAACATGATAATCTACATAGATGTGATAATTGGGGTTTCAATGCAATGCATCAAGTAAATACTGAGATCTGGACTCTTAATGTAGTTGCACGCAAAACTTTAACCAGAATTTCTAAGTAAAAAAAGGGCCATAGTTTGCATTATATGCTGGATAGAGTTATCATACTTGATTTTAACATAGGTGTGATGGTTTGGAAGGGTTGTATAAAGTTTCAATGCAATGCATTAAGTAGTAACCAAGATATGGACTCTTAATGTAGTTGCACGCAAAACTTTAACCAGAATTTCTAAGTAAAAAAAGGGACATAATTGTGTCAAAATCTGTGCAAAGTCATTTGATGATGTCCAATAATTGTGTGAAGTTTCAAAGCAAAAGCATTTGTGGTTTGTGAGAAAAAACCTTGCATGATAATTGTGTCAAAATCAGATGTTTAGTTATGGGACTTGTCCTGCAAAGTCAGTTGATGATGTCCAATAAGTGTGTGCAGTTTCAAAGCAATAGCAGCTGTGGTTTGTGAGAAAAAGCCTTGCATGCGACGCACAAGTGACTGTAATAGCTCTCATATTCTTCGAATAGTCGAGCTAAAAATTGAATTGTTACCTAATCTGATGTCGAATATTGATTTGAAATGTTACAAATTATGATGATACTACAACGGCTGTAAATAAATGAAAAACTCATATACCATGACAATGATTCGCATTTGCACGTGCTCACTGGTAAGAGTTCATGACTTTGCTGGAGGATTTTAAGGTGGTCAAAGAAAATCAATATATACACATTATCATAACAGTGTATTATTGTGGAAGCCACACATTATCGTTATGAACGCGCAATTGGTATTTTGATTAGAAATGATTTGAATAAATGATAATATTAGAGGCCTATTTCATTGTCGTATTTTACAGCTTGCTCCCTCTTTCGACAGACAAACTCCTACTATCTCCAACCGTCTGAACAAGTCCGGGCGCACAGGTAGTTTAGCATATAAGCCAATGAAGCCTCACAGGAAAATGTTAACTCCAGCACAGGATGCACAAATTGTGGCTAACCACCTTTGCAATCGTTTTAAGAATGCAGCTTTGACTGCAAGCCAGACAATTGATAGAACATCCTTTCAGTTTATGTGTTTATCGAAAATTTGGACTACATACATTACAGAAACAGTTTTTGTTTACTTACTCAGCTTTCGGATGTATCTGTTTGATCTTATACAGTTCATCTTCGTTGTCAAATGTTGTCATGGTTACATGTCTTTTTGCAGCGTACTCCAACATGGATGGATGCTTACATGTGTGTGCATATATAATCCTATCAGGTGATATTCCAAGTGCAAGAACTTTTTCTATTTCCATCTGTAATGAAACACCTACAAACATGACGAAACACTACGACCGACTTTCAGCAGCGAAACCACAATCAAATACCTGCAACTGTTATGGAAGCGACGTCGACAATGTGCGTTTATTTACCCTTGGCTGTCGGCATAAAGCCTTTTGTCCAGCTTCCACTATGTTATCCTTTCAATAATTAAAGGGGACTGTTTTTTAGTATAGTTTTCTATTCTTAATTTAATTATTCCCTTTTTTACTTTTGATATTTATTTCTTGCAATTGCTTACTTTTTTCCCGTTTTCTGTAAATTCAAGATTCAAACATTTACATTTTTAGTTTATTTAAGTATTTACGACACCGGCCCATAATATAATCAATACATATATAGTTTTGCCCCGACAAAATACAATTATTTATCTTTACCTTTAGTTGTTATGTAACAACACATAAACGATAGAAATGAACAAGTGTCGAAAAGCTAAGGGAAATTGTGAAACACGGATAATTCGCTCATAATGAGCAGCTCTTCCTGTTTCACAAAGATGCTACTTTCATTTACAGTGCATAAACAATGATACATTGTCTGGATGTTTTTAAAACTTCTAGATTCACATATATAGGCCACCAGCTTCTAGGTTACAATACACCAAATAAATTCCTTGTTTCCATGTAAATCGACCAGTTTCAGCCCTCAATTGTCACACGTTCTAAGCGGTTCTCAGGAAGAACACCGTATATCATTGACAAGAGTTGAATCTAAGCTTTACATACTCCAAAGAAAGTGGAGGGGGTGCATTATGCAATAAAAAATACACCACGCGAAAAAGGTTACATTAATTTTGAACCAAATCGGGCCCGGACAAAACTGGGACGTATTTGGCGTAATCTGACCTCTAATATAAACAATGTTTAGATTTACCCCCCAACAAAATGTAAAATATTTAAAGATTACTTTACTGTAGTTGTTATTTAACATAACTATAATTTGAATAGCAAGTAGTGTAGATAAATGTAAAATGAATAGCAACTAATGTAGATAAAGATCAGAATATATGGATGCTAAATGCTAAGGAAAGACTCTTCATTTCTAATCAACAATATTTTGTCTACTAATTACATGTAATATACATTGAATTAATTTGATCTGTCGCAACATGACGTAACTCTTATGATTGAGTCGGCTTTTTCAATCTATAAATCACCCATATAAATTTTCCTGACTGATATTATAGGTTATGGCATCTGTATGGGAAAATATTGTATTGGACGGGTTGCTCCACCGAAGAAACGAGTCCCAACATAATTTATATTGGCTATTTAATATGTGTAGTTGTTTGTGTTTTAAACACTTAACTATTTAAAAGATTAATAATTGTTTTTAATTGTTTTGATAAACAAACATAAACAATTTTTCGAAAAATTATTTTAATTTCTGATGGTTGCTAGGGTCGTGGAAAATATGAAATTTACGAACCGCCATTGTTTTTCCCACATTTGGTTTGGACTCGAAATTGAATTGTCAACAAAATGATGTGTAAAGCTTTTTCTAACAGTGGATTTCATTTAGAACTCGTGTATGATCGTATTCTGGTATTTACGCCTGGATATTTTCTTTCTTTATTACGATTGAGATGCCCATTTTGACCTCAAATAATGTTCAGTAAAGCGAACACACATCTTTTTTGCTTTGAAAAACTTCACATCGAAGAATGACAACAATCTTCAGAAGATCTACCTTTAAAACAATCAATTGCTTATTCTTCCTAGCAGTCATTAACTTTCCCTTGATTTTGTTCGTCATGTGTAATTGAGATAAACTTAAATCGATCGTCAGCGACTATCAAAACCTACTATAGCGTATGGCAAAATGTGTAGCAAGTTTTCAAATACCGATACATTTGAATTACAAGTCACATTATTACGTTACTCGGAAACTACGTATGTATTTAGACATAGCTAGCTCTAAGAATAGACCGGATCGAGGTCTATCTATTTTTCACTGCGTGTCATCTGCAAACGATGTACAAAACTTTGTTAGCTGGTCTTTAAACTCGTCAAAGGTTGGATGGGAGCGCTCAGTAACGTTACTGTATGGAAATAGTTCCGTCCTAAGCAGCCCGTGAAAAAGATCTGAGCGCAGTATCACATTGCGTTCAATATCAAAGCGTGCTACATCGACAGATACTGCATCCTTTTTTCACATGGAAAATAGAAGGGACAATATCAAAGCACACAATAATATTGTTTATAAAACTATACTTTTAGAAATATTCTTCCTTTGAAATATTTATACATATCTCATAAAGTTTATATTGTGATCAATTTTTACTTATTTTACTAGGGGCGTTTGATTGGCTGAATTTCAATGCGGTTTTTGTTGTCAAGCTCGTGTCACATATAAGATGTCATTTAAAAAACAACATTATTTAAAATGACAAAACTTTGCCATACCCATTAATATAAATATTTACCTTGTTGGCTTTGATGTTAGGTGTATTGGTTTTGCTATTTGTAATGATTGTATTCATGTGGCAATACCGATTTGTTTGGTGTTTTATGGACTCCCTATCATAATAAAAATGGGTATCAAAAATGGTTAAGAAATATCCAGACCTACCAAAATTAGATTTGATCAGTTGATATAATACAGGTTTACCGTCATTAAAAGTGATGTGTACTGACGTGACCAGTACTCCCTTGTTTTAAGGAATGGAGAGCTTATTTTTCGTTTTCATGGGGATATGAACAAAAAAACCTGATCACTCTCTATGAAATCGCGAAGCGGTTTCATAGGATGTGTGATCAGGTTTATTTGTTCATACCCCCATGAAAACGAAAAAAACCGCTCCATTCCTTATATTTTAGTATTAATATATGGCTATTTCAGTGAGTAATAAAACATTTTACAATTTTATTTATTTTATTTATTTTCCATAATACAGCACGTACAGGACGTCACCAATGTTAATTTTGTTATTCATGAGGTTATGAACAAAATATTTCAGCCAATCACAGACAAGCAAAAGTGATGAACACAAAAAAAACTAAAATATTAGAATATGAACAGAAAATATATGGAAATGACGTCGCTGCTGCTTAGCTAAAACAATATGTCCCTCCTCGGGTGCAAAACCACGGCAAGCCATCTGTTCGAAATACTCCGATTTCGAATCCGCGTTATGACACATAAACTAGATTTAATGATGTTTTCATTCTTTTTCAATATGTCAAATTACGCCAAATATATCCGCGGCCATGCTGATCTGGAGCCAAATAGTAAAAATACAAACTTTGTTTGCATAGAAATGAGTGTATACCTTCACCAGAATATACTTAATATATGAAATCATTTAAAATATGTATAGGAAGCACTGGGAATGTTTGATTTGATCATTTTAAGTATTTTGACCTTGTTTCAAAGTGCAAGATGATAATGTGAAAACCAAGTTTCGTCCCAGCCCAATTCGTGCAAAATGACGGTAATCATCGGTGAATTATGTCTTGCATAATACATGACCTGCCATTTTTGTTGGATTATTTTAAAGTTCAGAGGTAACTCTTGTCAGTGATATATCTGTTCTACCTGTAAAACGCTTAGAAAGTGTGACAATTGAGGATTGAGAAGGTTGATTTACATGGAAACGAAGAATGAGTGTGACCAGGGACGTAGATAAGAGGGATAGGCAACTCCACTTGTACACCTGTTATCTGGTTAAAATGTCACACATAGAAATAAATTGTCCAAATTTTCACATTTTGTAGCGAATAAAACTTTGAAGTCACAATTGGCGCATAAACAAAACATACATATTCTAAAAGCTTAGCATTTCATCTAAGGGTTTAGAGACAATGAATAACTAGAATGTCTTTGTATTTTGAACAATGACAGGTTTAAAAGACACAGATATTGGGATTTCTGAATTATATTATTTTTTTCCAAAAATTAATAGACTGACATTTTTCATACGGATAACATATTATCAAAACCTGTAATATATTACATATCTTGAGTAGTTTGACCCTAGCCAGGTATGTCATGGCTGGTTGTTCACGACGAAGATATAAGGGCGCATCGCAAGCTTCTTGTTCCAAAACATTGGATGGGACAGAGGGTAAAACTCTCAGAGCCATAACTAAGTCATAACTCATCATAAGTTATAAAGTCATCCACCAGATGGATTCAAGTTCTTGTTGTGCCTTTTTTGCAGGTATCGAATATTGCCTCAGCATAGCCAACTGCTTGAGTCGTCGGCGAATTGACTTATAATCATCACTGTCCCTTTCAATACATCAGGGAAATCATAAGTTAAGATTGTGAAAAATAGAGGGGATAACATGGCGCCTTTGGTTGTACCTCTCGTCAGAAATTTGGTATCAGAGAGCCCTCAAGTTTAATTGTAATATTTCTATCCCACAAAACGGCCCGTGTATAGTTGAAGTATCGCCCTGTGATTCCGGGATGTTTTAATTTAAATAATATACCTGAGTGCCAAGCCATATCAAAAGCGACCTCTAGATCTAGAAATATTTGCTAAAACATGATATTCTCTATGTTTGTATTGAAGTACACACCATGTTGAAGCCGCACTAGGTGGTCTTAAGTGCTGCGTCCTTTTTTAAAACCAGACTGATGGATTGATGCTTATTATGTTTTAGGGTCTATAAGATTTTGGCTCTTTAAGGTATTTTCCTTTTTGTGGTAATAATAGCCACTGTACTATGACACATGTGGATACATGAACTCCAAGATACTGCTTGTTACTTTGCAGGATTTTCTATACGATCGCCACTACAGTGCCTTTGACGCTTTGATTTTAAAGGGAATCATACAGGCTAGCTTCATATCCTCCGGAAAGTCTCTCTCTCTCTCTCTCTCTCTCTCTCTCTCTCTCTCTCTCTCTCTCTCTCTCTCTCTCTCTTGTGCTAAACATTGTTGGGTATGCTATTGTGTCAAGACCTTTGTCCTGCTTCTTAAACAGTCATTTAGTTTTTGGAGGGTGAATCAGTGTTAAGGGTTTAATTTTCATCGTCTAAAGGTGGTGAGCATTGGTCTCTTTTTCAAATTGGTTCTTAAACAGTCATTTAGTTTTTGAAGGGTGAATCGGTAGCCTCTTTTTCAAATTGTCTTGATATACCAAAACTGAAAGGTGTATGTATATTAAAGTAACTTGAGATTTTTTCAGGAGTTGGGAGTAATTGCTGCTCAACTGTTTTATACAGGGATTGATGTAAATGAAATGTCTTTGATTATGCGGATCCTATTCCAAAACTCCCTTATATACGAATCCAAGTTTTTAGTTTTACCATCTAATATGACCTTTTTGCAGTGGGCTGAGAGCTCCTTCAGTTTGAAAAGGTTGACTACAATGATGGTATTTTTAGAGCTGTGTTTGATTGGTGTTCAACGCTGTAATCAACAATTGTTCAGTTATATCACGGCATTTCCTGGATAAGCTCCTTTTACTACTGGTAACTTTATCCTTACATCAGCCAGTCAGTCGTTATGCTAACCCCGCAATACTGAGCGTTAAGGTAGGCAGTCATTACTACGATGTTTAAAGTATTCGGTATGAGCCGGTCGGGGACCGAACCCGCGACCTCCCGCCACCGAGGCGAACGCCCCACCACAACACCATCGAGGCGACCGGATTTATGTTAGTGTATAGGGCATGTTTGTGTTAACTGGTATGGAAGCCGGAAATGAATCTCTAGCTATGGACAGGTTTTTTTATGTTATATATATTTTTTAAAGTTGTTCATAATTCCAAATCTGTCTTTCAAAATTGAACCTATCTTCTGTATTTTCATGATTTTCGTTTCAGATTAAAATTGGGAAATGGTCTGATCCACAGGTGTCATTAATGTCTTGCCATCATATCTCACTTGCTAATGTTGGACTTGTGATGGTTAGATCAATGCACGAGAAGATACCTCGGTCTAGTCCAACCCTGGTTCACAAGCCATCGTGTTGCAGCACGAGTCTGTGGTTTCTGACCCAGTCCTCGATTGCACGCCCATGGCTGTCGGTTTTCAAAGATCAAAGATAAGGTTATGTGCTTTAAAATCACCAGTGGACACGAAGTCCGTATCATTTATATGTTTATCTAAATGGCATAAGGATTCTTGCTCGCATCCCCTTCAGTATAAGTTAAATAGTGATTGGAGATTTGCCAAAGAATATATCAATTGTTTGGAGTTCTTAAGTTGTGATCCCTTACAATGTCTATCATTATGTTTTCATAGTTAAACCCATTTTAGAAATTTTAAAAAATGCGGCCTCCGGAGTTTGAACAATATTTTCCTTTATTGACCTTCTTTCTGGCCCAATATGACCCATACTCGAACTTGACCTAGATATAATTCAGACAAACATTCTGATTAAATGTCAAGCTGCTAAAGCAAAAAATGCGGCATCCAAAGTGTTCACAATAGTTTCCTTCGATTTGGCCTAGTGACCTAGTTTTTGACCCTACATGACCCATATTCGAACTTGGCTGAGATATCTTTTAGATAAACATTCTCATTAAATGTCAAGCTGCTGTAGCAAACAAATGCGTCTTCTACAGAGTTAACAAGATGTTCCTTCAATTTGGCCTAGTGACCTAATATGACCAATATTCGATCTTGACCTAGATATCTTTAAGACAAACATTCTGACAAAATTTCAAATTGCTGAAGCAAAAAATGCGGCCTCTAGAGTGTTAACAAGATTTTGGCCTAGTGACCTAGTTTTTGACCCTACATGACCCATATTCGAACTTGGCTGAGATATCATTTAGATAAACATTCTCATTAAATGTCAAGCTGCTGTAGCAAAAGAATGCGTCTTCTACAGAGTTAACAAGATGTTCCTTTAATTTGGGCTAGTGACCTAATATGACCCATATTCGAACTTGACCTAGATATCTTTAAGACAAACATTCTGACAAAATTTCAAACTGTTGAAGCAAAAAATGCGGCCTCTAGAGTGTTAACAAGATTTTCCTTCAATTTGACCTAGTGACCTATTGTTTGACCAAACATGACCTATGATCGAACTTGACTTATTTATCACCAAGAAAAACATTCTTATAAAGTTTCATCATGCTCAATTTAAAAATGCAGTATCAAGAGCATTTGATTACCCTTCAATTTGGCCTAGTGACCTAGTTTTTAACCCGGCATGACCCATATTCGAACTTGGCCTAGATATCATTTAGACAAACATTCTGACCACATTTCAAGCTGCTTAAGCAAAACATATGGCATCCAAAGTGTTAACAAGATTTTCTTTCAATTTGGCCTAGTGACCTAGTTTCTGACCCAATATGACCCATATTCGAACTTGACCAAGATATTTTTAAGACAAACATTCTGACAACATTTCAAACTGCTGAAGCAAAAATTACGGCCTCTGGAATGTTAACAAGATTTTCCTTCAATTTGACCTAGTGACCTTCTTTTTGACCCGACTTGACCTACATATCATCAATACAAACATTCTGATAAAGTTTCAACATGCTCAAGTTGAAAATGCGGCCTCCAGAGTGTTAACAATATTTCCCTTCAATTTGACCTAGTGACCTCGTTTTTGATGGAGATGAATGTACTGATAAACTTTCATGAAGATTGGATGCAAAATGTACCCTGTAGAGTGTTAACAAGCTGAAATGTTGACGACGCACGACGCACGACGGACGACGGACGACGGACAAAATGTGATCATATAGGAGAAAGTTGAAACTAAGAATTTCGATACGATTTTTACTATGTTATTTAAAATACTCTCATTTATGTAATTTAACCATATTTACAACACACTCAAAAGCTATTGAGACCACCAACTCTTTAAATTAAAGATAACATGCATGCAAAATAAAAAAGGTCAGTGTACATAAATACGTAAAACATAAATTAATTATCTAATATAAACATTCAAACGTCAAACTAAATCTAAATACCAAAATATTAACCTTGAAAAAGTGGTCCATTCTCAATTATAACCGGCCTTTTTGGACAGAGGCCATTTATGAAATTGGCCTTTTTGGACCTATAGATGGTCAAAGGGAAGTAAATCATTTTCCATAGGCGACCATTATAGCATTATGGGTTATGGTTCGTTACTAGCATATACCTGTATCAAACTAAAGTTCATTCTTAGAACTACCAGAAAAGCAAAACAAACTCACATGTTCACCGTTTCTTGAAAGAACTAGGAGGTCGAATCAAAGGTCACCCTTATTCACTGAATTTTACTTTCAATTTCAAAAAATACAGCATGTTCTGAAAATGGCCATTATAGAGTGTCAACATAGCTAAAAGCAAACACTATTTTGGTTATAAATCAGTCAGAGGTTATTCAACTTTATGAAAATCGCTTTTCAACTTTCAACAAAATCATTTTTGTCCAATGGGAGCCAACATCAGTCTTGTATATTCATCTGAAATTCCCTGGACAAAATTGTCTGCCGATCCGATTTACTTCCCTTTGACCATACATCCAAATAGAAAGCGGAAACGGAAGTACTTTGTTTACAAACATTTCCCGCGATATATACCACACTAGGTAAGGTTAATTAAAATACTATTTATTTTACTGTTAACGGAATGTCAATTATATATTATTGCAAACACAACAAAAGAATAGTCACCACAGCAATAGTTTATAACTAAAAAGTTAAGTTTCTGAGATCTTATCAGCCAAAGTTGTCAGACAACCAAAAAGCATGCAAGACATCGAGTGTTTTCCGGTTTCCGTAGAACTTCAGCCTCGGAAATACACACTTCATTTGTTTAAATTTCCTATCTTTGAGCTTCAGTAATTTACTGATTATATCGTCGTCACCTGATGGACATAGGCTATTGTTTTAGCAATATGGGCTGCTGCCACGTACTACCGACTTTTTAAAAACGTGGATCGAGATAATGGCTTATCGATATACTGATTTATCGATATGATGGCTTATCGATATATTATCGATTAACTTAATCAACAGTCAATTAAAGTGGCGAGCTATAATAGTAGGATACATGGTTTCGTACAATCAATAAAAAAAATCCGTTTTAATTATGAGCAAATATGTACAAACAAAATATATTCGAGATTTCGTTCAAAAACACACAGGCAAATTCATCCAAAATAAAGTTATACATAACTTAAACAGAATATTTACACAAGAACAATAATATTAACTGATCTACTAACTTTGTGTTTATACTAAACCAATAAAACACACTGTTGCTTTAATCAACTAGCTAGCTGTTTACAATATTTTAACACCTTCGGAATTAATCCCTCATTAAAAACTTGTGGATCGAGATAACATATGTTACAAAATTTAAAAAAACAAACATACGTGGCAGGAGACTCGGTCTTTTATATATTACTTATTCGAATCTTCAAACTTCATTCAAAGCTAGTCCAAATAATTTAGACTTTCGGTTTATCGTTTTTTCATCTGTCATGTATTAGTCAACCGGTTGGTTGCGTATGCAGGATAATAACAAAATGAAAAATTAACATATGCGATGTCTTTTTTTTGAAGGACTAATTCAAAGCCAGCTTCGTGCAATTATTTTCAAATATATTCATACAGAATTATAAGTTCGATTTGTTTTTCAACATTTTAACTATTTCCCTCATAAATACACATATTGACGTCTTTGCAGCAGACAAATTAAGAACACTGACAAAAGAGCATTTTCACACGATTTTCATCTCTTTTTGATAATTTAACCCTTTCCCTCATATAGACAATTTCTGATGCCTCTGCAGCAGACGACTTTTAAAAACATTGTGACAAAAAAGAAATTGCTTATAGTGAGCATTTCCTCCTTTTGCCTCAATGTTTTCAACTCGATTCAATAATTAAAAGTTCTTTTAATTAATTATTATAGAGATATTTTCTATTTGTGTCAATATGTTTTCAAAGTCGCCTGCTATATGAAAAGATGTTTTCAAAGTTATCTGCTGCAGATATGTTGAATATGCAAAAGGTGAAATGGAAATTTGTTGTGTTTTTTAGATCACCTGAGCCAAAGGCTCAAGGTGAGCTATTCTGATCACTTTTTGTCCGTCGTCCGTCCGGCGTTAACTTTTAGCTTTAAACATCATCTCCTCCCAAACTCCAAAGACAATTTCCGTGAAACATCACAGGACTGTTCCTCTGGTTGGCCTCTTTCAAAGTTGTTCAAAGATTTAAATTCCATTGAGAACTTTGGTTGCTGCGGCATCAGAAAGGGGGCAAAAGGTCCAAACTTTAAAAATCTTCTCCTCCGAATCTGCCTGTCAGATTCAAATATAATTTGGTAGAAATGTTCATTGGGTGACCCATTGGGTGAAAAGGTCTGATTTTAAGAAAATATAATACGAATCTTACTGTAATGATCCTCTATTTAATTTGTTTAAGCCGTTTTGATTGGTTACACAATCATAGCAACCAGGCGTCATCACAAAAGGGGTAAATTGAACATTTAGCTACAAATGACAACCATCTCCTACCATTCCAATAGACCAATTACCACAAAACATCACAGGAATGTTCCTTTGCTGGTCCTCTTTCAAAATTGTTCAAAGATTAAAATTCCAATGAGAACTTTGGTTGCTGCGGCATCAGAAAGGGGACAAAATGTCCAAACTTTAAAAATCTTCTCCTCCGAATCTGCCTGTCAGATTCAAATATAATTTGGTAGAAATGTTCCTTGGGTGACCCTCTATAAAAATTGTTCAAGCCATACTGATTGGTTGAAAAACATGGCAGTCAGGCGGCATCAGAAAAGGGGCAAAATGACAAAATTTGAAAATTCCATTTTTATGAAAGTGTTTGTCTGATTATAAGAAAATATAATACGAATCTGTAATGATCCTCTATTTAATTTGTTTAAGCCGTTTTGATTGGTTACACAATCATATCAACCAGGCGTCATCACAAAAAGGGTAAATTGAACTTTTAGCTACAAATGACAACCAACTCCTACCATTCCAATTATAGACCAATTTCCACAAAACATCACAGAAATGTTCCCTTGGTGGTCCTCTTTCAAAATTGTTCAAAGATTTAAATTCCATTGAGAACTTTGGTTGCTGCGGCATCAGAAAGTGAGAAAAATACCCAAATTTTAAAATCCTTTTCCTCCATATTCTACTTGTGCGATTGCAAGATAATTTGGTAGAAATGTTTCTTAAGTGACCCTCTAAATAAACTGTTGAAGCCATATTGATTTCGTTGAAAAACAGGGCAGCAAGGCGGCATCAGGAAAGGTGCAAAATGACAAAAACTTTATAATTCCATTCTTATTAAAGTTCTTGTTAGATTTCAAGATATAAATGGCCTTTACTGATAAGCTGTTTCTTGAGAAGTGTCCACTCCTTTCAGTTTCATTTGCACTCTCTGATAAAATTTTCCAGATATTTGCAGTTAAATATTTGCTACTAATTTACTATCAATTAGGTGATCGATTTAGGGCCATCTTGGCCCTCTTGTATAAGATCAGCTATGCATATACCAAGTTTCCGATCAAGTCAATAACGTCACACAAAATACTTAAACAATAGTAGAAGGAGGCTTCCCTCCTTAGCACTCAGGGTTGAGGGTCTAGCATCATAACTGATGCATCAGTATTAGAATAAATAATAGTATATTATACTGGTAGTACTGGTCAACACCTAGGAAACACCATGATAAAAAGAGAAATACTGTTGAAAATGCTGTCAAACATTGTGCAAACAAAGCTTTATAACTGTATATACAGTTACTATATATAGGACAATGAAAGTGTGACAAAAAATAAAGTGTCTGGTAGGTCATGATGATTTCATGTTAACCCTTTCCCTCATACGACAATTCTGCAGCAGACGACTTTGAACATATTTTGTCAAAAAATGGAAAATCTCTATTATTGAATGGATAACCTATGACAAAAAGTGGAAAACATTGTGGCAAAAGGAGAAATTGCACGTTTTGTGCAATTTCTTCTTTTGTCACTATGTTTTCAAAAGGCCGTCTGCTGCAGAGGCGTCAGAAAGCGTCTATATGAGGGAAAGGGTTAATCTCGCTGTTTATCATGGGCTTTTGGACAGAACTTTCTTTCAAAAATCTGTTTGCGGATTTTTCTAATTATTGTTCAGCTTCTACAGGTTGGTAAAATTTAAAGTTCGTTTATACAAAGCGAAATCACTTTCTCACAGTTAATCCTGCCCGGTCACACACAACTGCATAATCTTGCAAGAATTTATAAGAAAAACATGTAAGCAGCGATCAAAAGATCGAAGCGAATCATGGGGCATTGGTAAATACACTAGTAAAAAGGTCAGTTATTAATTTCATACATTTTAGAAGGATGAGTTTGAAGATCTATTTTTGCGGGAGTATAAGGGCAGGGAGACAGGACGCAGATCTGTATGGGAGATTGATTAAACAGCTACAAGCCTATGGAACAGTCCTCACAGAACATGTTGGTGCTAAAGAATTAGAGAAGAGTAGGTATTATTTTATATGTAATTGTACCGATATCTGAGGCCTAGCCTAGAAAAGGGAAATCAAATGATCTTTGCCCCGTTACAATATGACGGTCTATCTTAATTCTTATAACCCCCCTCTTGGCTCTCAGTACTGGTGGCACAGGCTCTGAGTCTGACAAGGCTCTTTACTGTCAGTCTGCCTTGGTGTTGTAGTGGTTTGATCCCCCGCATGTAGAGGGGTAGACGAAATGGTAGTTATAAGTGGCTTCACTCCTTCATGCTCAGGATTGCAGAGATAGCATTACGACAGATGTGCTGATCAGTGTCCAATCTACAATTTGAAAACAAGGGGAGAATTTCATGAACAAATTGAGGCATTTTTCCTTCTTTGTCTATGTAAAATAATCCCCGTTCCATACAATTTTAGGGGAATATGCAAAACAGTCTGAGAATTTGATTCATACCCCCTTCTAGATTGGACATTGGCTGATGCAGGGACACTATATTGTAATATAGTGTCCCTGGCTGATGGCAGGAAAAACTTATCGGCAGTAAATCTACCAAATATAACTGAAATACTATTGAAAGCGAAGAAAAATACTATAAACATGTACTGTACACAAAATATATTATACTGTTGTCTGTTCAATTCCAAATTTTTGTAAAGCTTAACTTGTCACTGATAAAAATTCAGCATTGAAAGTGTTTTTAACTAAACTACTGTAGACGACTTTGGAAACATCTTGGAAAACCTTAAAAATAAAAGGAAAGTATAATACTTAAATAAAGTTTAAAACAGTGTGGCAAAAGGACAAATTGCTCATTATGAGCAATTTGTCCTTTTGCCACATTGTTTTCAAAAGTCATCTGCTGCAGATGCGTCTACATGTGGGAAAGGGTTAAATAAAAGCATAATTATTGAGTAGAGTTGAGAACATTGTGACAAATGTAGAAATTGCTCATTATGAGTATTTGTTTTTGGGTTTTTTCCACAACGTTTTCAAGTCATCTGCTGCAGAGGTGTCAAAAAAGCATCTGTTTGTGGGAAAGGGTTAAAAAACAAATATCATTTAATTTTAATCAACATATTGAGATGGATGCTATTTATAATATCAGATATTATTACTTAACATTATTTCTCTGCATGCACATGCTATGGTTATCATTTATTTATTGACTCATATTTTTCCAAAATTGTGTTTGGTTTCATGAACTGTTGTGCAATTTTTATTTACAGATGAAAAATCACTCACAGACAAATATATACATGATAGGGACGTGGACTGGCTCAAGGAAACTGATGGTGACTACACTCTATTCAAATATCTTTAACCCTTTCCCCACATTCAACAAACTTGTAAAAATCTCTACAATTGAAAACCCTTTCCCACATGTACACACTTTCTGATGCCTCTGCTGTTTTTATACAAATTTGACAATTGTGAAAAAATTGTGACATAAGGAGACATTGCTCAAAACCAGCAATGTCTCCATTTGCCACATTGTTTTCAACTTTATTCAATAAATAAACGTTTCTACAGATTGTCCATATTTTTGGCTTGATCTTTTCAAAGCCGTCTTTTGCAACTTTGTTGTATGTGGTGGGAAAGGGTTAAAACTTTGTGGCAAAAGTCGTCTGTTGCAGATACATAGGGCTTATGCTTCTGATTTACTAATTGGTGTAAATGATAATTGTTATAGGAACGACAGTTCCCTTGGGTTAACCCTTTCCCATATGCAACAAATCTGCAGCAGACAACTTTGAAAACATCTTGGCAAAAACATGGGAATTCCTCATAATTGAAGGTATAGTTACGGAAAACAGTTGAAAACTTTGTGGCAAAAGAGAAATTCTTCATTATGAGCAATTATTATACGCCCGTTTGATGCCAAACTTGGTAGAAATAATCACCAGCACATGATATTGTGTGCGCTCAAAAAGGAGGTAACTTCTTATCTAAGTTATGCCCCTTTTTAGACTTGAAAAAATGTTGTCCTGCCTACTCCTACACCGTATAAGATATTGATGCCAGTCGGTAGAAATAATCACTAGCACATGATATTGTGTGCGCCCAAAAAGGAGGTAACTCTGTACCTATATCCTAGAGTTATGGCCCTTTTCAGACTTAAACAAATTCAAAAAATGTTGTTTTTATCCTTTTCTGCACTCTAGAGGCAGCATTTGTTAAGTGATGGTATGTTTTAATGCTTTAACTTTGAATGCATGCTTACAAATGATACAATCAATGATTATCTTAAAAGGCATCACTCAAACCAATTTTTATTACAAATTATGCCCCTTTCATGAGTATGAACTTCCTTTAGTGATAGTTCTAGTTCGTGAATGCATCGAAAATCATTCATAACCTTCCTGACGGGTGTATTTTGTGGCAATTTGGAGCTCTTGTTCCTTTTGTCACACTGTTTTCAAAAGTCATCTGCTGCAGAGGCATTAGAAAGCGTATTAAAGTAGGAAAGATTGAAGGCGGATACATGAGTGTTTTCTTCTTATATTGACTGAAATAAAATGTGGTCTTGAATAATTTTTTGACAAACTGAAGCAACGTTGAAGACATCTTGTTAAGATTCAAGGTTGTTGCAAACATATAATATTAACCCTTTACTGCATACAACACATCTACAATTGACAACTTTAAAACATCTAGGTAAGACTTTTGAAAATCTATATGTAACAGTTGAGTTCTAAAAGATCAGACCTCACAAGGACTCGAACTTTGGACCTTTTGATCCGAAGGCGAACGCTCTACCACATTGCTATAAAGGCTAGCTCAATAGCAAGGCAGTTAAAGTGTTTATGTTTATAGTTTATTTACTAGACAAAACTTCCAACGCCCATATGTACACTGCAATTTGACAAGAAAGAGTATCACATAACTATCCTGTAACAGAATCAAAAACAAAAACTTAACAAAATACCACAGTACATTACAATAAAATGCATTAATTGATTGAAGGGTGTATTTTTAAAGTTTGCAGGATAAGTCAGTAGCGGGTGTGACCACCAGCAGCATTCACCACAGCTAAACATCTTCTTCGCGATCTGCCAGCGTCCGAGACAGCCTAGAAACCTACAACAACTAACCAATGCGATTATCCAGGAATGGCGTAACATTCCCATTAACTGTGTGCGTCACTTGATCGCATCAATGCGAAGAAGATGTTTAGCTGTGGTGAATGCTGTTGGTGGTCACACCCGCTACTGACTTATCCTGCGAACTTTTAAAATCAATTAATGCATTTTATTGTTATGTACTGTGGTATTTTGTTAAGTTTTTGTTTTTCATTCTGTTACAGGATAGTTATGTGATACTCTTGTCAAATTGCAGTGTATTTGGTATAATATTAAATGAAATATTGATACTTATGTACATATGGGCGTTGGAAGTTTTGTCTAGTATACATAAACCTTGGCTACATATGTATACCACTTCCAAATTTGAAATTCATCCTCGAATTTCCGGAGACTGAGAAGGTTTTTCCTATGTAGTCCCTTATTGGGCGCCATTGTCCTTAAAGATCAGACCTGACCAGGGCTCGAATCTTGGACCTTTTGATCTGAAGGTGAACAGTCTACCACGTCACTATGAATGCTAGCTCAATAGCATGGCAGTATAAGTGTCCCCTTATACAAAAACCTTGGCTACATATCCCCCCTCAAAATTGAAATTCGTCCTTGAATTTCCGCAGACTGAGAATGTTGCGAAACGTTTTCTAGGCTTTTCTTAATGTAGTCCCATATTGGACACTATTGTAACAGTCCTAAAAGATCAGACCTGACCAGCGTTTGAACCTTGGACCTTTCAATCCGAAGGCGAACACTTTACCACGTTGCTATGAAAGCTAGCCCAATAGCGAGGCAGTTTAAGTGTCGCCTTGTACACAAACCTTGGCTACATATAGATGAAATTATAAGCTATGAATAGAGTTTAAAACATGGTGTCAAATTGCTAATTATCAGCAATATCTCCTTTTGTCGCAATGTTTTCAGAAGTCTTCCACTACAGATGCAATTGCATATATGGGAAAGAGTTAATATATATTTATAATTTATCATTTCAGTTGTGGTAGCTGAAGTGACCCAGGCATCGTTAGGTGTAGGATATGAAATAGGCAGAGCTTTAGAAATGAATAAGAGAATCCTATGTTTATATAGACCGGAACCTGGGAAACGTATGTACATTAATCCTTTCCCACATATAACAGTCCTGCAGCAGACTTTATATGAATAGAGATTGTCTATGTTTTTACCTAGATGTTTTTAAAATTGTTTGTTGAGGATTAATTTTGTATAGAAAAGGTTAACCAGCTGGTTTATTGGAGGATGTGGCTAACAACACAGTGTTGGGTGAATCCTCATATACCCAAGTGAAGTAAACAAATATATTTTCAAATTTAATTTGTGCACCAATTATACCCCACCCCAATGCAGACAATGCTAGGTAGAGAAATGTTTCCTTTTTTCCCCGAAATATTTCATAATGGTTTTGTTTGTATCAGCCAAAGATGAGCCTGCCGATGAGAGACGTGTTGACTTTTGTGAAGAATGTAGAACCAGATCAGCGTGTGCATCCACACAATTATATTCTTATCAGGAGCTCCACTGTTCACATATTACTAACACAAGCTTGTTAAGAGATTCTGTCAACTTGTGTAGATTCTGATAGTGTTGATAGGAACCTACACTGTTCAGAAACACAACTTGTACCCTTTTAGCTCGACTATTCGCAGAATTTGGAAAGCTATTACAGTCACTTGTGCGTCGGCGTTGCAACTTTTGTTAAAGTTTTGCATGCAAGGATTTTTCTCACAAACCACAGCTGCTATAGCTTTGAAAACTTCACACACTTATTCGACATTATCAAATGACCTTGCATGACAAGTCCCAAATCTTTTTTATAACAGATTTTGACACAATCTTGCCTCTTTTTGGACTTTTTTTTTGATTAAAGTTTTACATGCAAGATACTATCATGGACATATCTCAGTTACCACTAATGATATTGACTTGAAACTTCATTCATGTCTTCAGGATAGTCAGACAGTCAGGTTAGATAACTCTTGTATGAATTTAGTACAATTATTGCCCTTGTTTGACTTTGAAAATTTAGTTTAAAGTTTTGCATGCATGAAACTATCATGCACATATCTCAGTAACCACTCAGGGATTAATTTAAAACTTCAATTTAGTCTTTAAAGGTATCAAACAATCAGGTTAGTTAACTCCTGACTAAATTCATTATAAATTATTGCCCTAAAGGCTTGTTGAAGTTAGAAATTTGGGTTAAAGTTTTGCATGAAAGCCTTTTCTTACAAACAGCAGATGCAATTCAAACAAGACTTATCCAACTTGATTTATAGTACTATACTATCAAGCTACTATCTCAGTAACAACTGTTGACTATAGTATCTAATGGCCAAATAGTCGAGCATGCTGTCTTGCCGACAGCTTTTGTTGAATAAACAGGCTCATACTGATAACTCTTTCCAACATATAGACACTTTTTGACGCCTCTGCTGCCGACGACCATTGAAAACACTGACAAAAGAAAAATTGAGTAATTTCTTATTTTGCCACAATGTTTTAAACTTTTTTCATTAATTGTACCTTTATTTACAGAGATTTCCCAAGATTTTGCCAATATGTTTTCAAAGTTGTCTGCTGCAGATTTGTTGTACGTGGAAAAGGGTTATGTCTTTAGATTGGTCCGAGTTGATACATAGTTAACTTACATTTACCAAGAGACATACATGTATTTATATGTCTGCATTTACAGAGAAATTAGTGCGAGTTTCTGAAAATATTTTTAATTATTTATTTCTTCTACAGGTCTGTCAGCCATGATAGCTGGTGCTGATAATGAAGATACATTTATTGTGAAAAACTATTCAGAGCCAGAAGCGAGTGAAATATTCAAGGAATTCTTTAATTGAGTCACATTTATTTTACCCTTTCCGACATGCAGATGCATTTTGATTTATCTGTGCATGGCGACAGACAATTCTTGCCACAATATTTCCATCTATCTGTTTTCATTAATTATACTTTCAATTGTAGATATTTTCCATATTTTTGTCTGGATGTTTTTTAAAATCGCGCGGCGGATATATTTTATGTTGGTAATGGGGTTAATCCTATCCCAAATACAGACGGTTTCTGACGCTTTGGCAGCAGACGTTATTTGAAAACATTGTGACAAAAGGAAGCATTGCTCATCATGAGCAATTTCTTCTTTTTCCACAATGTTTTCAACTCTTTTCAATTACTATGCTTACATTTACAGCATTTTTTCATATTTTTTCAAAGTGGTCTGCTGCGGATTTGTTACATGTTGGAAAGAGTGTTTAAGGGTTAAAATGAGCCGACTCCATACATAATTTATTATATGATGGTTCAATACTCTAAACCCATTACCTCACATGACTTTTCACAGGTATTCTGCTTTACAATCATGAGACGAACACTTTCAACGATCTAGAAAACTGAAAGATTTATATTGATAAAGAGTTGAAAATGTTGCAATAAAAGTTGAAATTGCTTGTTTTGAGCAAATTCACCTTTTGTTGCAATGTTTTCAAAAGTCGTCTGCTGCAGATGCGTCTATATGCGGGAAAGGGTTAATAATTTACAGAAGATGTTTTTTTAGTGTTGTCTACTTTGAAACCATCTGGCAGAAAAATAAGTATCATATATTTTCAAAATTGGGTAGTATATTGGTATGGGTTTAATTCAGATTTTAAATCATTGTGGGAAAAAGAGGTCTAAATAGGAAGGAATTGGCTATCTTTGTCCCTTAAAATAAGCCATATACTAATCTTCATTTCCCACAAAGTTTTACCCTATAATGTGTCCAGGCAAATACTCTATCCTTTTATTCTTTACTCTATCAAGCACCAAAATTTAAAATGTTCAAAATAAATATAACTCCTAAAACCTTTCCCATATACATCATATCTGCAGCAGAAATCTTTGAAAACAAAAATGGCAAAATTAATTAACCCTTTCCCTCATACGACAATTATGCAGCAGACGACTTTGAACGTATTTTGTAAAAAAGTAGAATATCTCTATAATTGAATGGATAACCTATGACTAAAAGTGGAAAACATTGTGTCAAAAGGAGAAATTGCACGATTTGTGCAATTTCTTCTTTTGTCACTATGTTTTCAAATAGCCGTCTGCTGCAGAGGCGTCAGAAAGCGTCTATATGAGGAAAAGGGTTAACACACTATAGATGAAAGTATAATTATTGAAATGAGTTTAAAACATTGTGGCAATTTATCCTTCTGTCATAATGTTGTCATAATGCGTTGGCTAGTGGAAATGGGTTGAAATACATTAAATATATTGGAAGAGAGAGTTTTATGAAAATAATTGTCTAATTAAGAGGAGTTATCTGAAATGAGTCAACACCCCATTTCTCACAATAAAGAGACTTGTCATGTCTAAAAGTATATAAGGAACCAATATGCTTTTCAATTTGATGAGATGGAAAAAACATAGGATTTTACGTGCCATAAAATGCATTGAAGAACATGAAATGAACTGTAATATACTGTATGCAAGAAAAAGGGATTGTTGCATGGAGAGAAAGAGAGTACATTTATAAGTGTTTCTTGTTTTACAAGTTAAGTTTTACTGTTCTTAATGATTGTTTTGTATGCAGAATGTAAAGAAAATAAAATCAGCATATGCCTGAAATGAATTCTTACTCCTTTTAGCTCAAGGTGAGTTATTGTGATCACTTTTTCTCTGTCGTATGTGCCTCATGGGTTGTCAACATTTTGTATCCGATCTTCATGAAAGTTTACCAGAACATACATCACCATTAAATGATGGACCAGTTTTAAACTTTTGAGTTCAAAAGCTAGGTCACTATGTCAAATTGAAGGAAAATCTTGTTAACACTCTGAAGTCCGCATTTTTAGATCACCTGAGCCAAAGTCTCAAGGTGATCTATTCTGATCACTCTATCCATCGTCCGTCCGTCATTTGTCGTTAAATTTTAGCCTTAAACATCATATCCTTTTAAACCACAGGAACAATTTCAACCAAACTTCACAGGAATGTTTCATTGGTGGTCCTCTTTCAAAATTGTTCAAAGATTAAATTCCATGGTGAACTTTGGTTGCTGCAGCATCAAAAAGGGGGCAAAATGTCCAAATTTTAAAATTCTTCTCCTCTGAATCTGCTTGTCAGATTCCAATATGATTTCGTAGAAATGATCTTTGGGTGACCCTCTACAAAAATTGTTCAAGCCATACATCAGAAAAGGGGCAAAATTCAAAAATTCCATTACTATGAAAGTGCTTGTCTGATTTTAAGATAATTGCATAGAAATCTTACTTCATTGTTACTCTGATCTAATTTATTCAAGCCATATTTATTGGGTATAAAATCATAGAAACTAGAAGTCATCATGAAAGGGGTAAAATTAACTTTTACCTTCAAATGATTCCTACAATTCCATTGGACCAATTTCAACAAAATTTTACAGGAATGTTACTTTGTTGAACCTCTTTCAAAATTGTTTAAAGACATACATTTTGTGTAGAACTTTAGTTACTACGGCATCACAAAGTGAGAAAAATGCACAAACTTTAACATTCTACTCCTCCAAAATCCGCTTGTCCGTTCACAAGATAATTTGATAGAAATGTTCCTTGAGTGACATCTTCAATAATTGTTGAAGCCATATTGGTTATTTGAAAAACAGGGCAGCAAGGTGCATCAAAAAAGGGGAAAATAACATTTTCCAAGATATTTGCAGTTAGATATTTGATACTATACTATCACTCAGGTGATCGATTAAGGGCCATCTTGGCCCTCTTGTTAACTGGCCAAGTTCAAACATTGGTCATGTCGGGTCAAAAACTAGGTCACAAGGCCAAATTGAAGGAAAATCATGTTAACACTCTGGAGGTCTCATTTTTAGCTTGAGCATGTTGTAATCTTTTCTTAATATTCATATGGTGTCATTACTAATGGCATTTTTAGCTCCACTGCTAAATAATCGCAAAAAGTCTGTTAGTCTGTGCGTGCATGCGTTAAAATTTTGCCATTTGGCTGTCGTGCGTTGTCAACAACTGCCTTGATAACAATCTACAGGCAACCTTTTGCATCCATTCTTCATGAAAGTAGATCAAAACATTCCTCTCCATCACAAATTGGACAAGTTTGAAACTTGGCCACATGAGGTCAAACACTAGTTCAATAGGTCAAATTTAAGGAAAATTTGTTAACACTCTGAAGGCCGCATTTTTAACTTGAGCATGTTGAAACTTTAACAGAATGTTTGTCTTGATGATACGTAGGCCAAGTTGGAATACTGGTCACTAGGCCAAATTGAAGGAAATTCTTGTTAACACTGTATAGAGGGCGTAAGTTTTGTCAGAATGTTTGTCTTAATGATAACTAGGTCAAGCTCGAATATGGGTCATATTGGGTAAATAACTAGGTCAAATTGAAGGAAAATCTTGTTAACACTGGAGAATTTTGGTTAAGTTTTTTGTACCACCCCATTTTTTTACCAAAACCATTACAGATATAGCTTAGACACTTACATTACTTATTAAACATCATTACCTTCATCAACAGACAAGAGAACATAAATTTATGAAGGTTTTTGTCAGAATTATGGCCCTTTTTCGATTAAGATAAACATTGAATCTGGGTAAAATCTAATTATTGACTTGTCCCTTAGGATATTGCTGGGACATTTGAAATACTTGTTTACCACCATGACCCCCATCTGTAGACAAGAGAAGGTAACTCTGTCAAGGATTTTAGTTTTGCCTTTTACTGCAAAAAGTTTTGTTTTAATGAAAAGCATTTAGAAGTCGAGCGTGCTGTCTCACAGACAGCTCTTGTTCTTCAGCATCTTGAATTTTTAGCTCTAATGGCCAAAGGCCAGAAAAGCTTTTGCGATGGCGTTGTGTCTGGCGTCCTTGCGTCCGTAAACAATTGCTTGTGAACGCGATATAGTCTTCAGTTTTATTGTATCTCCATGAAACTTATACAGTAGTTGGATATCCATGAGAGCTCGGTTCATTTCGCAAACCATGCAAGACTGGTTTATGGCCCTTGAAATTGTCAAAATTGCTATAATAGAGCTTGTGAACACAATGGAGGCTCTCTTCACCAAACTTAGATATTGATTAGAGCTCAGTTCCTGTCGAAAACCAGTCAGATGTGCCCTTGCATGACTGGATTATTGCCTTTGAAATTGTCAAAATTGCTATAATACAGCTTGTGAACACAATAGAGCCTCCATTTACTATCGGATCTTCACCAAACTTAGATAGTAGTTAAACAATTATCAGAGCTCGGTTCCTTTCGAAAACCATTTCGCCCATGCATGACTGTATTATGGGCCTTGAAATTGTTAAAATTGCTACAATACAGCTTGTGAACACAATAGAACTTCCATTTCTTAAAAGACCTTCACCAAACTTAGATAGTAGTTAAATATTGATCAGAGCTCGGTTCCTTTCGAAAACCAGATCCGCCCATGCATGACTGTATTATGGCCCTTGAAATTGTCGAAATTGCTATAATACAGCTTGTGAACACAATATAACCTCCATTTACTATCTGACCTTCACCAAACTAAGATAGTAGTTAAATATTGATGAGAGCTTGGTTCCTTTCGAAAACAAGTCCGATCTGCACATGCATGACTGGATTATGACCCTTGAAATTGTCAAAATTGCTTGTGAACACAATAGAGCGACCAAATAACTTTGCCAGTAGAGCATAGGCCCTCATGGACCTCTTGTTTTCAGAATGTTTGTCTAAGTGATATCTAGGCCAAGTTTGAATATCGGTTGTATTGGGTCAAAACCTAGGTCAATTTGAAGGAAAATCTTGTTAACGGAGGCACCATTTTTAACTTGAAAATATTGAAATATCAGAATGTTTGTCTTGATGATATGTAGGCTTATTTTGAATATGGGTCATATACGGTAAATAAACTAGGTCACAAGGCCAAATTTGAGGCAAATATTGTTAACACTCTAGAGGCCTCATTTTCTGCTTCAGCAGCTTGAAATTATTGTGTCTTAATGATATCTAGGTCAAGATCGCTATGGGTCATATTGACTCTTAAACTAGGTTAAATTGAAGGCGTGCGTCCGTCCGTAAACAATTTCTTCACTTTTGATTGTATCTCAACCAAACTTATACAGTAGTTAGATATCAATGAGAGCTCAGTTCCTTTCGAAAACCAGCCAGATATGCCCATGCATGACTGGATTATGGCCCTTGAAATGGTCAAAATTGCTATAAAAGAGCTTGTTAACACGATACAGTCTTCACTTTTGATTGTATCTCAACCAAACGTATACAGTAGTTAGATATCCATGAGAGCTCGGTTCCTTTCGTAAACCAGCCAGATCCGCCCATGCAAGACTGGATTATGGCCCTTGAAATTGTTCAAATTGCTATAATTCAGCATGTGAACACAATAGAGGCTCTATTTACTATCTGATCTTCACCAAACTTCGATAGTAGTTAAATATTGATGAGAGCTTGGTTCCTTTTGAAAACCAGCCAGATCCGCCAAGACTGGATTATGGCCCATGAAATTGTTCAAATTGCTATAATTCAGCATGTGAACACAATAGAGGTTCTATTTACTATCTGATCTTCACCAAACTTAGATAGTAGTTAAATATTGATGAGAGCTTGGTTCCTTTTGAAAACCAGCCAGATCCGCCAAGACTGGATTATGGCCCATGAAATTGTAAAAATTGCTATAATACAGCTTGTGAACACAAAAGAGCCTCCATTTACTATCCGATCTTCACCATACATACATGCTCTGGATTGAAAATGACCAAAGAACCATACCAGTAGAGCATAGGCCCTCATGGGCCTCTTGTTTTATTTCAGCAATTTCAATTTGTGTCATGTGTTTTGCATTAGAAATCTCATTGCATAACTCAGTTGAGTGATCTAGGGCCACCATAACCCTCTTGTTTTTCATCCCTTTAGAATACTGGTTTCCTTGGAAACCAAAAGAAAACAACTCTAAAAAATGTCTCCTCCCAAACCTCTTTTCAAATAATTTTGTAGAAAGGTTCCTTGAGTGACCTTTATCAGATTCCTTCAAGTCATGTTTATTGTCGACCAGTAGGGGCGATTTTCAAATAATTTTGTAGAAATGTTCCTTGTGTGACCCTCTAGCAGATTCCTTCAAGCCATGTTGATTGTCGTAAAATATGGCTGCCAGGGGGCGGGGCTGTTTTCCTAAAATTATACAGCTATAGTGAATAATTTCGCAGGAATGTTCCTTGGGTGACCCTCTAATAGAGTCCACGTTGATTGGTCACACTGCGTATGTGTCATGGATCTTAAATAACACCTTCCTCTCCCCTAACACTATCTGCAAATGTCTTAACGGCATATGTAGAGTTCTGTGCTTTATGGATTAAGTCCGGTGGTAGGAGGTTCCAATCATTTACAATGTTGAGTATATAGCTCAATTTGAAAGAATTCGTTTTGCTGATAATCAACCATGTTTTCACTTTTTGTCTTGATGATATCTACTAATCTAGGCTAAAACTGAAAAAAAGTCATGTCCGTTAAAAAAAACTAGGTCATTAGGCCAAATTGAAGAAACAAGTTGTCTGCGTTTTTTGCTTCAGTAGCTTAAAACTGTGTCAGAATATTGTCCTGGTGATATCTAGGACAAGTGTGAATATGGGTCAATTGGGTCCATAACTAGGTCATCTGATCAAATTGGAGGAAAATCTTTTTAACCCCAGGAGGTCGCATTTTTAATATGAGCATGTTGAAACTTTGTCAGATTAATTGTCTTGGTGATATCTAAGGTAGGTCATGTCCTGTCAGCGTCTAGGTCACTATACCAAACTTGAAGAAAATCTTGTAGACACTAACTAGACTGCATTTTAAGCTCACTTGTAACCGAAAGGGGAGCTATTGTGGACACCGTGTGTCACCCGTCGTCAACAACTGCCTTGTTAACACTACAGACAACATTGTACATCCAATCTTCTTGAAATATTATCAGAACATACATCTCTATCAAATATTGGCCAAGTTCGAAACTGGGTCATGGGAGGTCACACAAAGTTATTAACAGTTCATAAGCAGTTGCGTTTCGCATCAAGCAGTTAATGAAAACTTTTTAAAATGTGACCGCTATGAAAATTTTAGAAACTGCCTAAAAAGGATGAAACTGCTTATGAACTGCCAATAGTTCAGTTTGACTAGGGTATACCTTAAAAGTAAGTTATTAAAAAGTGTACTGGGTTTAGAAGTGACATCATTTCAAATCAGGGAATTGTTGAAACTTTATCAGAATAAATGTCTTGATGACAGCTATGCTAAGTTATAATATAGGTTATTTCCTGTCAAAAACTAGGTCACTGGGCCAAATTGAAGGAAAATCTTGTTTTCAACTAGAGCATTTTGAAAGTATGTCTGGAATGTTGTCTTGATGATGTCTAAGCAAAAATTGAATATGGTTCCAAGACAGGGTCACTTGGCTAAATTGAAGGGACATTCTGTTAACCTTTTCCCACCTATAACACATCTGCAGCAGACGATATTTAAATGTAGGTATAATTATTTAAAAGAGTTAAATACATTGTGGCAAAATTAAAAGGAGATATATGGGAAAGGATTAACACTAGTATTTGCTTACCTGACCGCAAAATTGGGTTATTATCATTAACTATGTGGCTAGCTGAGTGATCCAGGGCCACCATCGCCCTCATTTGGGAGTACAGCCACTTACTGGCTATAAATCATACACTTAAATCTCTTGATGTTATCATTTAATTAATATTAAAGCATTTATTATGTTGGATATTTATTTGTAGTAAATAAGATATTATTTCTTCTTCAATGTCTTTTGAATATGATAATATAAGGCTTAAAGCAGAGCTCTAGATAAAGGGTATTTTGAATGTTGTGACATTCTTATTTGACCCTCAAAATGTATGTTGTGGGTACTCTCAAGAATAGTCTCAATGAGATGAGTTTTTAGATCACCTATGCCGAAGGCTCAAGGTGATCTATTTTGATAACTCTGCCCGTCGTTCGTCGTTAACTTTTAGCATTAAACATCATCTCCTCCTAAACCACAAGACTAATTTCAACCAAACTTCACAGGAACGTACCTTTGGTGGTCCTCTTTCAAAAGTGTTCAAATATTTTAATTCCATGTAGAACTTTGGTTGCTGCGGCATCAGAAAGAGGGCAAAATGTCAAAACTTCTTCTACTCTGAATCTGCTTGTCAGATTCCAATATAATTTGGTAGAAATGTTCCTTGGGTAACCCTCTACAAAATATGTTCAAGCCATATTGATTGGTTAAAAAAACATGGCAACCAGGCCGCATCAAAAAAGGAGCAAAGTGACAAAACTTAAATCCTCATGAAAAAAGTTCTTTGATTGATACTCTACTTAATTTGTACAAGCCATTTTGGTTGGATACACAATCATAGCAACCAGGCCTCATCACAAAAGGGGGTAAATTGAACTTTTAGCTACGAATGACAACTCCTACCATTCCACTGGACCAATTTCAACTTAACTTCACAGAAATGTTCATTTACATTTGTTGGTCCTCTTTCAAATTGTTCAAAAGATTTACATTATGTGTAGAACTTTGTTTGCTCTAGCATCAGAAAGTGAGAAAAATACCCAAACTTTAAAATCCTTTTCCTCCATAATCCGCTTGTCCGATTCCAAGATAATTTGGTAGAAATGTTGCTTGAGTGACCCTCTACAAAAATTGTTCTAGCGATATTGATTTCATTGAAAAACAGGGCAGCTTGGCGGCATCATGAAAGCCGCAAAATTACAAAACTTTATCATTCCATTCTTATTAAAGTTCTTTTTAGATTTCAAGATACAAATAGCCTTTACTGATAAGCTATTTCTTTAACAGTGTCCACTCCTTGCAGTTTCATTTGCACTACTGTTCAAAATTTCCCAGATACTGGCTACTAATTTACTATCACTCAGGTGATCGATTTAGGGCCATCTTGGCCCTCTTGTTTTTAAGTACCTACATCATAGGTCTGGTTAGATAATGAAGGAGAAACTTTGGGGAAAAGTGCTGTATACCCATCCTTATCTGGACCTCTGAATTGTAAACCATTTTTTACTAGTTGTATACAGTTACTGTTTACCCATATGTGTTTACTGCTTAGTCAAGTACACAGTTTATATATATATATATATATATATTATCTTATTGAAACACATTGTTTTAGCAGCAGCGCTAAGCGGCTGTAAAAAATGTTTGTTTTTCCTGTAAGACATGTAGCTGTTGTCAACTTTCATACCTTTTATTGGTTTTATCTTTCAGAACATGACGCAATAATGTTGTTGATTGTTGATTTTTCACTTCTTTTAAATGTTTATTCCTTTTTACCGTGGCAACATGTCACTATATGTGAGCCCTTGCTTCCAGTTTCAAGTTTTTCTGACAGAGTGGTTTTCCATCAAGTACTCTAGGATAACAGTTTGTTCATTCAGTGAAGTAATAGCCTCTTGTTTGCGAATGCACATTTCACAAGCACAATTTAAAGATAAATCATCACTGGGATACTTGAGGCCACCGTGGTCTTCTTTCCTTGTCCAAGCAGAGAACTTGTCAACAAAACTTTTTTTCAGATTGTACATTTTTATTCAATAATGTTTGTACTCCATGTTGTAATGCAGAACTGTTTTTATTCCCTTTTGCTAATGCAGATAAAATATATCCACTAATGTAATATATCACTCTTTGGTCTGTCTCAGTTGATTGTTTTTCTTGAGTAGTTTCTGATTGATTATACAGTGCTGTGCGATTTGTTTTAAATCTGCCTTAAGTTGCTTGTGTAAAACGCCAATGAAAGGTTGGACAAAGTTTGCTTCTTGGAGTTCAGCAGCCAACATCTCTTGACTGGTTTCCACAACAGTAGGTTCACTTGCTTTCTCATAAAACGAGCTGAACAAAAGTTTCATTAATGCTGGTATCGCAGTCAGTGAAAGCACTGAAAATGTCTGTATATACAGCTCAAGCAATGTTTGATTTGTTCCCCTTTATTGGTTGTTGGTTTGAATATGGGTAGCCAATTCAATGATTTTGCTACCATAAACAGAGGACTTGATAGTTCTAAACTCATTTCGTTTGATGTTTTCAAGTGAGTCTTGGAATGTCTCTCAAAGAATCTTGATGAAACAATTTGGCCTTGCCGTGCAGAATTGAATTAACTATTTGGCGTGACCAAAAAAT
>JASEVX010000008.1:15130253-15230548 GCA_031761405.1 Serripes groenlandicus
TTGGTCGTAACCATACTGTTGTACTGCACACACTGACATACTCACAGAACATGTAAAAATGTCATAAAATGTATGGAAAAACATAAAAAAAAAAAAAAATCTAAATGTGGAGGCCTCCTCGTGGCTAGAACTGGAAACGTTGACTATAACTCTACTTGTAAAGTAAGAACGGCTAACATCCACAAACTCAGATAAATTAGTAACTGTAACTGTATAAAGGCACCTTGCTGTTTGTTATAGTATGGGTTCGATCGAACCCCCCCTGGGAAAAATGGCTGGATCCGCGCCTGCATCATTGTATCCACTACGCTGACTCAGAATACATCATTTTATCACATAAATACCTTATTTTCAAGTTGAGAACAAATCACGGAACAACGATATCCAACATGTGTGATATCAAAAACACGTCATACACGCGACTTCTGATGACGTCATTTTGACCTTTATCTTTATTATGTTTATTGTTAAGTTGTTAAATTTTACACATTGAAAAATGCAATAATACGTTATTTTGAATAAATAACGAGTCCTAATTGTTTAAAACATTGTTGTTTTTTTCTTCTTATTCAAAAATGATGAGGACTACTTTTTTATGCGGTGAATCACAAGTTCTTATGAAGAATATGTTATTCGGTCTTTGTTTCGATGTTGTCAATATTTTTCATTAAAACACACTGTTTAGGTGATAAAAAGAATCCATCACTCGTTTTCTTTGGAGATCAAGATTTCTTAAATTCGTCTCGAAAAAGAGAGTTATTAACCTCGCCAAGAGGCTCGGTTAATAACCGTCTTTTTCTAGACTCATTTAAGAAATCTTGATCTCCAAAGAAAACTCATGATGGATCCTATATATATCAAAAATTCGAATTCCTGATATCAAAAAATAGATTTTCTGATATCAAAAAATGAATTTTTGATATCAGAAAATCTATTTTTTGATATCAGAAAATACTCTTTATTTCTTGATATCAAGAAATCCATTTTCTGATATCAAAAAATCGAATTCCTGATATCAAAAAATAAGGATTAAATAGTAAAACGGCGCCTCATAGAATACATTATTCTGTCCACTACAATGACTCTGAATACATTCTTCTGTCCACTGCACTGACTCTTATTATATTCTTCTGTCCACTACACTTAAACTCAGAATACATCATTCTGTCCACATCACTGACTCTGAATACATCATTCTGTTCACTACACTGACTCTGAATACATTCTTCTGTCCACTGCACTGGCTCTAAATACATCATTATGTCCACTACACTGACTCTAAATACATCATTCTGTCCACTACACTGACTCTGATAACATCATTCTGTCCACTACACTGACTCTAAATACATAATTCTGTCCACTACAATGACTCTGAATACATTCTTCTGTCCACTGCACTGGCTCTAAATACATCATTATGTCCACTACACTGACTCTAAATACATCATTCTGTCCACTACACTGACTCTGATAACATCATTCTGTCCACTACACTGACTCTAAATACATCATTCTGTCCACTACACTGACTCTAAATACATCATTCTGTCCACTGCACTGACCTCTGATAACATCATTCTGTCCACTACACTGACTCTGAATACATCATTCTGTCCACTACACTGACTCTGAATACATCATTCTGTCCACTACACTGACTCTGAATACATCATTCTGTCCACTACACTGACTCTAAATACATCATTCTGTCCACTGCACTGACTCTGATAACATCATTCTGTCCACTACACTGACTCTAAATACATCATTCTGTCCACTACACTGACTCTGATAACATCATTCTGTCCACTACACTGACTCTAAATACATCATTCTGTCCACTACACTGACTCTGATAACATCATTCTGTCCACTACACTGACTCTGATAACATCATTCTGTCCACTGCACTGACTCTGAATACATAATTCTGTCCACTACACTGACTCTGAATACATCATTCTGTCCACTACAATGACTCTAAATACATCATTCTGTCCACTACACTGACTCTAAATACATCATTCTGTCCACTACACTGACTCTGAATACATCATTCTGTCCACTACACTGACTCTAAATACATCATTCTGTCCACTACACTGACTCTGAATACATAATTCTGTCCACTACAATGACTCTGGTAACATAATTCTGTCCACTACACTGACTCTGAATACATCATTCTGCCCACTACAATGACTCTGAATACACCATTATGTCCACTACACTGACTCTGAAGTCTGAATACATCATTTTGTCCACTACAATGACTCTGAATACATCATTCTGTCCACTGAACTGCTCTAAATACCTCATTCTGACCACCACACTGACTCTGAATACATCATTTTGTCCACCACACTGACTCTGAATACATCATTCTGTCCACTACACTGACTCTGAATACATCATTCTGTCCACTACACTGACTCTGAATACATTCTTCTGTCCACAACACTGACTCTGAATACATAATTATGTCCACTGCACTGACTCTGAATACATCATTATGTCCACAACACTGACTCTGAATACATCATTCTGTCCACTGCACTGACTCTGAATACATTCTTCTGTCCACTACAATGACTCTGAATACATCATTCTGTCCATATCACTGACTCTGAATACATCACTGACTCAGAATACATAAGTCTGTCCACTACACTGACTCTGAATTAATTCTTCTGTCCACTGCACTCAAACAAAAGGGTAGACAAAGTAATGTGGATAAGAGTGATAAGCAATGTATACCTGCTATCTGGTTGAAATATCAACAGGTTTGATGATATATAACGTAAGTCACTTTAGCGCCAAAATCAGCATATTTCATATTAATTTTTTAGAAACGCGCCTCATCAATCTGTTTATGTGATAGATAGAATATTGCATTTGTGTTTATTTATTTTCACTTTTAATAAACTTCTTAACTACGTTGAATATGATGCTCGCCAAAGCTCATGGCATATCATCTTAGTAAACTCGTGTTATTAAAAGTGATAATAATTAGATACTCATGAAATATCCTCTATATATAGGTAGGCAAATGAGCCTTCATGAACCTTCTTATTCCCCAGTCTCTCCGAGTCTCAATATTTTGAAGTTATCAGAGGTCCAGATAAGGAGGGGTTTACAACAGTTACTCTTTTCCCCCCCAATATCTCTCTTATTAACCCTTTCCCTCATAGACGCTTTCTGACGTCTCTGCAGCAGATGACTTTTTGAAAACATAGTGACACAAAACAAAATGCTCAAAATGAGCAATTTCACCTTTGCCACAATATTTTCCACTTTTTTAGTCATAGGTTATCTATTCAATTATAGAGATTTTCTATTTTTTGACAAAATATGTTCAGTCGTCTACTGTAGAATTGTTGTATCAGGGAAAGGGTTAAAATCAACCAAACCCTATGTTGTGGGTACTCAAAAGAATCGTCTCATTGAGACAGTTCTTTTGAATACCCACAACATAGGGTCAGAAGATAAAATAAGGACTTTAGAACAAGCAAAAAGCTCCTTAATCTAGAGCTCAGAGTTATATATTGCTTTGTAACCGTGAACAATCCAAATATCAAATCCCATTCAAGTACAGAAACCAACCTACCAAATTTCATAAACAATCCTAGGCTGACCTAGCTATCAAGTGAACCGAATGGTGTATTCTGAGTCTTGTCATCAATCACAATATTTGCTTATCCCTTTCCCTCATATAGACGCTTTCTGACGCCTCTGCAGCAGACTGCTTTTTGAAAACATAGTTCCAAAAGAAGAAATTGCTCAAAACGAGCAATTTCTCCTTTTGCCACAATGTTTTCCACTTTTAGTCACAGGTTATCCATTCAATTACAGTGATTTTCTATTTTTTGACAAAACATGTTCAAAGTCGTCTGCTGCAGAACTGTCTTATGAGGGAAAGGAAAGAAGAAATATTGTAGTAAGAAAGACTTAGTATATGTCAATCCATTTCTCCTTTCTGCACATTTCACATGTTATTTGCCACAGAAGCATGATATATTATTTCTATTTTCCCTTTTCAAGATACAATAAATCTGCAGCAGTTGTCTTTGAAAACTTCTTGGCGAAACTATTTATGAATGAGTTTAAATAGTATAAAGAGTTGAACACACATTGTGACAAAAGGAGAAATTGCTCATGAGCAATTTTATCTTTTGCCATACTATTTACGAAAGTGGTGTGAACGCTGTCCAAACCTACAATAAATCTGCAGCAGACGACTTTGAAAATATCTAGTCAAAAATATGAAAGATATTTGTAAATGAAAGTGTATTTTATTGAATAGAGTTGAAAGCATAAACAATTTTTCCCTTTTGCCACAATGTTTTCAAAAAACGTCTGCTGCAGATGCGTGAAAACATGTCTGCAAGTGGGAAAGGTTTATATTACCTAAAATAGGAAAAGGGTTACTGGTTACATGTAGTTTACGTCTATGAACTTTCTTTTTTTTCAGAAATGTTAGCAAGATGAGTTTGAAGATCTATTTTAGTGGGAGTATAAGCGGAGGGAGACAGGACGTGGATCTGTATGGGAGATTGATTAAACAGCTACAGGCGTTCGGAACGGTCCTCACAGAACACGTAGGAGCTAAGAATGTGGAAAAAGGTGGGTGGTATTAATGTCACTGAAAACAATTCAAGAAAAAGACATATTTAAAATTTCAGTAAGAAAGCATTGTCATTGATAAAGTGGAAATCATTGTGACAAAAGGAGAAATTGCTCATAATGAGCAAATATTTCTTTTGTCACAAAGTTTTCAAAAATTGTCTGCTGCGGAGGTGTCAGAAAGCGTCTATGTATGGGAAAGAGTTATGCTGGGAAATCAATTCATAAAATGTGGTAATTCTGTCACAGAGCTCTTGATAAGGGGTGTTTTTCATGTTCTTAAATCCTTATTTGACCTTATAACCCTATGATGTGGGTACTCAAAAGACGATTCTATTGAGTACCCACAACATAGGGTTTAGTTGGATGATAAGAGAGATATTGTGAGGAAAGGAGCTCTATACAACTCCTTATCTGGACCTCTGAACTGTTAATTTATATTAATAATTCTAATTTGTGTTTCGTCCTTATTTATAACTTTGTGTCATTTACTGGTGTTCCAATTTCTATTTATAGATGAAGAGTCGCTCACAGACAAATATATACATGACAGGGATGTAGACTGGCTGAAAGAAGCTGATGGTAAACCAGATACGGTGGCTTTAATTATGGTTTTATCCGCAATAAGGCTGTTTTTTAAATGTTTTGTAACGAAAGAAAGCAATAGTGAAAATTTGGTCACATTTGAAAAAAAATGTTTCTTAACCCTTAACACTTTCAGACATCTCGACAGATGACTTTTAAAAAACATTGTGACAAAAGGAGAAATTGGTCAAAACTTTTAACAGTAATTTATATTGTCCATATGTTATAATAATAATGAGCGAATGAGAAAATGCGGGGAATCACACCCAGGACCGTGTATAGCATATGGACCATATAGAGACTATTTGTAGTAGTTTAACCCTTTCCCTCATATTTTGTCAAAAAATAAAATATCTCTATAATTGAATGGATAACCTATGACTAAAAGTGGAAAACATTGTGGCAAAAGGAGAAATTGCTCGTTTTGAGCAATTTCTTCTTTTGTCACTATGTTTTCAAAAAGCCGTCTGCTGCAGAGGCGTCAGAAAGCGTCTATATGAGGGAAAGGGTTAACAGGTATTATGTGTTTTTTTAATTTTCTCAAAAGAAAATTAGGACGCCTGTGATAAGACAGAGAAGATGAACAGGCTGATCTGAGTCTATATTGTTCGCAAATTCCATCTTGTATACCCTTTCCCAGGGATGGGCTCATAAAATGTGGGTTATGTTTAAACCTTTCCCACATACAACAAATTTGCAGCAGACGACTTTGAAAACATCAAATCCAGATATGGAAAATCTCTAGAAATTAAGGTATATAATTATAATAACTGAAAAAAAGTTGAAAACATTGTGGCAAAAGGAGAAATTGCTTGTTTTGAGCAATAATTTTTTTTGTCTATTTTAACTTTCAAAATTATATTTCTTCATCTGCTTGTTTATATTCAATCAATTGTTAGACTTTTATGATTAACCCTTTCCCACATACATGTAAAACAGATCTGCAGCAGACAACAATGAAAACATTTCGGTGAATCTATGGAAACTCCCTATAAATGAACGTTTAATCTTTGAAAAGAGTTGAAAACATTGTGGCAAAGGGAGAAATTGCTTATTATGAGCAATTTCTCTTTTTGCCACAAGGTTTTCAAAAGTCTTCCCTTGCAGAAGCATCAGAAAGCGTCTGTATATAGGAAAGGGTTACAATTGTTCTATGAAAATAAAATACTTTTTAATGAAAACTGATTATACTATTTTTCAAAAAATGATAAGCATTTCAAATGTTTAGAATGAAGGTATCAGGCAATGCATGAATACCTCAATATAAATTTCTCATATTTTTTTCAATCATGTTTTCTTTTGTTGAATGCATGGTGATGGTGATGCAGTTGGTGTGGCAGGTGTTTAGTGAGGGTGGTTGGTATCAAATTTAAGTTTCCACTGAATGACTTTAAACATGACTGAGTCTTATCCAATTTTCCTAGGAATATAGCTTAGATATATAAAGGAATCTTATTGCCTTTTATGGTCATTAACCCTTTCCCATATACAATAAATCTGCAGCACAGCTTTCAATATAATTAGAGAAAAATACGGAATATATCTTTATATTAATGTTTAGTTTTTGGAGTAAAATTGAAAACATTATGACAGGGGAAATTGCCTATTATGAGAAAGTTCTTGCTTTGTCAGTGTTTTCAAAATGCATCTGCTGCAGGCATCAAAAAATGTCTTTATGTGTGAAAGGGTTAAGGTCCACATCAGTGTGTTACCAGTGTCATGGTTACCGTCAAAAACATCTAGCTTCATTGCTTTTCTGCGTTTGTTGTTTTCAGTTGTGTTAGCAGAAGTGACACAGCCATCGTTAGGTGTAGGGTATGAAATAGGCAGAGCAGTCGCATTGAAAAAAAGAATCCTATGTTTATATAGACCAACACCTGGGAAATGTATGTACATTAACCCTTAACCCTTTCCCGCATACAACAAATCTGCAGCAGACGACTTTGAAAAAAGTTGAAAACATGGTGGCAAAAGGAGAAATTGCTCAAAAAGAGCAACTTCTCCTTTTGTCACCATGTTTTCAAAAGTCGTCTGCAGCAGATGCTTCAAAATGCGTCTAAAGTTGGGAAAGGGTTAACCCAATATAGATGAAATCATGCGGCATAACACTTTGAACAAATTGTGGGAAAAAGGCAAAATAGCTCAAAGCAAGCAATTTATTCTTTTCATTTAATGTTTTCAACAGTTTGTTAAAACTTTCCCAATTTTCCAGATGTTGCAGTTTTAAACCAAAAGTGTTCAAAGAACACAACTCTTAATAAAGTATCATGAAAATAATCCTTTCAATGCATTTGATAACATTGTGGCAACAGGAGAAATAGCTCTTTATTTCCTTCTATATGTACTACCAGTTGTCCATGTAATTCAATAACAATACACACTTATATGGAAAATTTCCATATATTGCTTGCATATTATTAAAGTCGTCTGTTGCAGATCTGTTGTATGTTTGAAGGGGTAAAATGTTCAATGTCTCATTTTGTCACGCTATTTTCAAAAATCTGCTGCAGAGGCATCTGTATGTGGTTATAACTAATGGAACTACACTTCTTGTTTATATCGGAAAATGAATTAATGTTTATTTAAATTAACATATAGCTGGACACTGAAGACTCAGGTGAGACTGTGCATGTGCCGAGGCTCGCCTGAATCCTCACTGTATGCAGATACATTAACCCTTTCCCATATACAGCAAACCTGCAGCAGACGACTTTGAAAACATGATGGCAAAACCTGGAAAATCTCTATAAATGAAGGTATAATTACTGCAAAAAGTTGAAAACATTGTGGCAAATGGAGAAATTGCTTGTTTTGAGCACTTTCTTCTTTTGTCACAATGTTTTCAAAATGCGTCTACAAAGTGGGAAAAGGTTTAAAAAGGGCGCAGATTATGTTAATGTTATATATTTTGCAGGTCTGTCACCTATGATAGCTGGTGCCGATAATGGGAATACATTTACTCTGAAAAGGTACTCAGAGCCGGCAGCCAGTGAAATATTTAAGGATTTTTTTTAAATGAGTTAACATTGTATAAGTTAAGACCATAAAATGGCAGCAATTTAATGGAAAATCTCAAGATATTATTACTGTATGGTTTTAACACACATGTTTCTACCACATCAAATGTGTTTTTATGATATTATTGTATTGGAGTGACATTGTATAAGTTAAGACCTTAAAATGGCGGCAATTTAATGGAAAATCTCAAGATATCATTACTGTATGGTTTAACACACATGTTTCTACCACATCAAATGTGTTTTTATGATATTATTGTATTGGATTGGAATTGTATAAGTTAAGACCATAAAATGGTGGCAATTTAATGGAAAATCTCAAGATATCATTACTGTATGGTTTAACACACATGTTTCTACCACATCAAATGTGTTTTTATGATATTATTGTATAGGAGTGACATTGTATAAGTTAAGACCATAAAATGGCGGCAATTTAATGGAAAATCTCAAGATATCATTATTGTATGGTTTAACACACATGTTTCTACCACATCAAATGTGTTTTTATGATATTATTGTATTGGAGTGACATTGTATAAGTTAAGACCATAAAATGGCGGCAATTTAATGGAAAATCTCAAGATATCATTACTGTATGGTTTAACCCTTTCCCTCATATAGACGCTTTCTGACGCCTCTGCAGCAGAAAGCTTTTTGATAACATAGTTACGAAAGAAGAAATTGCTCAGCACAAGCAATTTCTCCTTTTGCCACAATGTTTTCCACTTTTAGTCATAGGTTATCCATTTAATTAAAAAGATTTTCCATTTTTTGACAAAATATGTTCAAAGTCGTCTGCTGCAGAATTGTTGTATGAGGGAAAGGGTTAACACACATGTTTCTACCACATCAAATGTGTTTTTATGATATTATTGTATTGGATTGGAATTGTATAAGTTAAGACCATAAAATGGTGGCAATTTAATGGAAAATCTCAAGATATCATCACTGGTATGATTTAACACACATGTTTCTACCACATCAAATATGTTGCTATAATATTACTGTATTGGAGTGACATTGTAATTAAGTTAAGACCATACAATGGCGGCAATTTAATGGAAAATCTCAAGATATCATTACTGTATGGTTTAACACACATATGTTTCTACCACATCAAATGTGTTGCTATGATATTATTGTATTGGAGTGACAAGAGTGTACACTTTTACACAAATTATTTTACCAACTATGCAATGATATTATTCTTGTACACTTTTACACAAATTATTTTACCAACTATGCAATGATATTATTCTTGTACACTTTTACACAAATTTTCTTCCAACTATCCCATGATATTATTCTATGCTTTTACAGTGAAAATACACACATTATTATACCTACTTTCCCATGACGTTGTTCTTGTATGCTTTAACCGACTATCCAATCATATTATTCTTGTATGCTTTAACCAACTATCCAATCATATTATTCTTGTATGCTTTAACCAACTATACAATCATATTATTCTTGTATGCTTTAACCAACTATCCAATCATATTATTCTTGTATGCTTTAACCAACTATACAATCATATTATTCTTGTATGCTTTTACACACATTATTATACCTACATGTACTATCACATGATGTTTTTGTATGCTTTTAAACAAATTATTCAGGAAAAACTATAAATAGTTTCTATAAATAAGTATCATTATTGAAAAGAGTTGTAAACATTGTGATTAAACGAGAGATTGCTCATTATGAACATTTTCTCATCTTGTAAAAATGTATTCAAGGAGCCATTAAACACTATGCATGACACAATTAATTGTTCTTGTATGCTTTTACACACATTATTTTACAAACTATCCCATGATATTGTTCTTGTATACTTTTACACATACAATTTAGCTCACCTGAGCACATATTGCGGCTGAGCTATTGTGATCACTCGCCCGTTCGTCATCGATGTCGTTCTTCACCCGTTAACATTTTGCTATAAATATATTCTCCACCAAAACCTATGGACCAATTAAAAAGAAAATCACAGAAATGTTTCTTAATAGGTGCTTTTCTTTCAAATTTGTTCAAATAATTAATTTCATTGTAAACATTGGTTGCCAAGGGATCAAAAAATTTGTTGGAAATAGTTTGTCACAAACGTCCCTATCGTTTATGCATAACTTGAAGAGTGGAATAACATCCCCGGCATTTATCAATGAGAGGTCACTACCAAGCGGTCATCAATGCATGCGGTGGTGGGATAATCTTGATTGACATCTACGACGATGCCCCTAAATCCACCTGGTAATGTTAATGAGCTCCAAGTTGTATGCGACACTTCCACACCTCTGGATGTGTTCATTAAGTTAAGTATCTCTGGGTTTTATCCTGTTTGAAATGAAAGTCAAAGTCACAGTGCACTAAGTTTGGTACACAACACTTACTCTTCTCAAGATTTATGTGCGTAACAATTTTTGTACAAGCAAAATTTACAGTTTGGGCTTAAGTCCTGGAAGGATAATGATGAATGTAAAGCATTGGTGAACCCTGTACATTTTATTATACAAAAACAAAAATAAATTGATATATCATTATGCAAAAAAAAAACCAATAATAATAATTTTAAAACATGTTGGTAGTTTTTTAACCCTATCCTACATTCATACGCTTTCTGACACCTATGCAGCAGAAGACTTTTTAAATCATTTCTGGTGGGAGAAAGTGCAAATAATGATTAACTTCTCCATCCGCCCCAATGTTTCAACTTTAATCAATACTTAAACTTTTCATTTATAGTGATTTGACTACATTTGTCCACAGATGTTTACAAAGTCGTCTGCTGAAGATTTGCTGTAAATTGGAAAGGGCTACATGTAAGCGAGGCAGGTGGCACAAAAAGAAGGGTTTCTTTGATAAGACTTCCATATACAGTCAAACTTGTCTTGGCGGTCACCTCTGTTAACCCTTTCCCTCATATAGACGCTTTCTGACGCCTCTGCAGCAGACAGCTTTTTGAAAACATGGTGACAAAAGAAGAAATTGCACAAAACGTGCAATTTCTCCTTTTGTCACAATATTTTCCACTTTTTGTCATAGGTTATCCGATCAACTATGGAGATTTTCTATGTTTTGACAAAATACGTTCAAAGTCGTCTGCTGCAGAATTGTCGTATGAGGGAAAGGGTTAAACAGCAAGTTGAAGGCTAAAGAAAAACATTTTCTTAATATATATTTTACTTGCATTAACCCTTTCCCACATACAACAATTCTGCAGCAGACGACTTTGAAAACATGGTGACAAAAAACTGAATAATGTCCAAAAAAGAAAGCTTAATTGTTAAATAAAGTTGAAAACATTGTGGCCAAAGGTGAAAATTCTTATCATGAGCGATTTCACTTTTGGCCAAAATGTTTTCAAGTCGTCTGCTGCTAATGCGTCAAAATGCGTTTGCAGCCACCTGTCTTCAGAAGCCAAATTTTAGCTCTCACCTGTGTGGCTGCCTAAGACAAGTTTGACTCTACTTGTATTACCAAATGAAGTGGATCGACTAGTTACCTATTACAATCCACCCTCACCGGAGCAATTATGGGCAAAAGACGTAGAAATAGTATTGCTCAAGAGAGGTTAAACTGTTTTAACCCTTTCCCACATACAACAAACCTGCGACAGACAACTTTGAAAACCTAGTGGCAAATATTTGGGAAAATCTCTAAATGAAAATGTAATTATTCAATAAAGTTAAAAACATAGAGGCAACAGGAGAAATTGTCATTATGTTTTGAAAAGCCTTCTGCTATAGATCAGAGGTCCAGGTAAGGAGGGGTATTCAGCTCTTTTCCCCACAATATCTCTCTTATTATTAAGGCAAACCCTATGTTGTGGGTACTCAAAATAATCGTCTCACTGAGACGATATTTTGAGTACCCACAACATAGGGTTAGATGGTAAATCAAGAATTTTAGAATATGCAAAACGCCCTTTATCTGGAGCTCTGTAGATGCATCAAGTAAAGAATATATGTGGGAAAGGGTTAACATAAAAGCCTCTTGGGAGAATATTTTAGTGGTTCAAAAAAGGTATTTGCAGTCCAGAGGTGGCATTTTACAGTTAAGCATGAGAAAGTGCTTTTTACATGGTTTGAGGGAAAAACACGGTGCAATATTCACATTTTACAAAAGTAAAAAGTTCTACAAACAAAATATAAATGAAAAGTGCAACTGATTTATAAGAAAGGAATAAGAGTGATTTATGTCAAGGTCACCATTACTATAAATAGATTAACAATACTGTTATGGTCACTTTTGGAAACATTGTTTCGTGCTTATTCTGAATTACTTGCTTATCTTCATGATTTTTATGTCCGCAGCATGTAAATATGAAATTATATGATAATAAAAAAAAAATTTGATATAAAATCTTGAGCTTCTTAATCTGACTAGTATTTATCCATGGAGCCTGAGGTGACACATATTCACCTGATTCAAAACCCGGAAACCAGACTTTAGAGGTCTGGGTCACCGGTATAATGCCAGGCTAGCCAGAACATTTCTGTCTCCAAGTTAGCAAAATGGTCTAAAGCCCAAAACCCAAGGATTATCAAAGCTCTATATATTATAGATACTATTGTCCGGTCAACTCCTAAATATTCCTAATAATTTTCAAATGCAAAGCTGCATTTTAATAATTTAGTCTTAAAAGTTTTAACCTTCAAAATTGTACTGATCAACCAGTATATTGTTGATGTGTAAATTTCTTTGGTGATGATGAGACATGATGTTTAGATTACAACACAAGGGTATTGAACTTAACAGTATGTCAACACCTTGCCCAAATCGCTTTTGCCCAGATGATTTCAAAGATGTATGCTGCAGGTTTGTTATATGTGAGAAAGAGTTGGAAGACAAAACTATAGCTGCAGCAGACATACTTTAAAAATATAACTTATAAAAAAATGTCTAAAATTGAATGTACATGACTGTATTACCAAGTAAAGATAATTCAATACATTGTGGTAAAAGATGATGAGCGATTTCTATTTTTGCAGCAATATTTTTTTAAAAGACTTCTGCTGCTTATGCTTTTGCATGTGGGAAACGATAAATCTCAATGAAAGGACTAAAACAATATGAGACCCTGATTGCTGAAAACATTTCAGGAACAGTAGAAATAAATAATTTGGCACGTTTTTCAGATGGATCATAATTGCATGGAGACTTCTGCTGCTTATGCTTTTGCATGTGGGAAACTATAAATCTCAATGAAAGGACTAAAACAATATGAGACCGTGATTGCTGAAAACATTTCAGGAACAGTAGAAATAAATAATTTGGCACGTTTTTCAGATGGATCATAATTGCATAGATGCTCTAAATTGTTGTGATTTTTAGTCCTTATCTTTGAAACACTTACAGCAATTCACCGATATGATTTTTTTTTAGAATTTCAACTTGAAAAACATCTGGAGTAAGCAAAGAAAATATATATAAAAGTATTTTTCTGAAACATAGTCATAAAATAAAATATTGTATTAAGACCTTTCTAGCATATAGACGCTTTCTTGCGCCTCTGCAGCAGACAAATTTGAAAACATTGTGACAAAAGGAGAAATTGCTCATTATGAGCATTTCTTTTTGTCACAATGTATTAAATGTTATTCAATTTTTTTTTTTCAGTCACAGATAGTTCCCATATTTTTTACTATATGTTTTCAAAGTTATTTGCTACAGATTTGTTGAATGTGGGTATGGGTAAAAATGAAGAAATAGCTCATGATGTGCCTTTTTCCCCCTTAACCCCCTACCTCATATAGACGCTTTCTGACGCCTCTGCAGCAGACGGCTTTTTGAAAACATAGTGACAAAAGAAGAAATTGCACAAAACGTGCAATTTCTACTTTTGCCACAATGTTTTCCACTTTTTGTCATAGGTTATCCATTCAATTATGGAGATTTTCTATTTTTTGTCGTATGAGGGAAAGGGTTAACATTGGGTTTTTAAAGTCACCCACAACAGAGGTTACATAAGATATATTCTGGTCAAGGCCCTACAATATCAACCTGATCACCCAAATAATTGATTGATTGATTGATTGGGGTTTAATGCCGTTTTTAACATTCTCTCAGTCATATCACAGCCGGTTCACCTACTCATGTGTTTCCTGGTTTTCTCACACCAGTACTCCACACAACAAACTTCCCAAGCAACTGTCGTGTGAGTGCCTCATCATAGGGTTTGAAGGATTTTTTAACCCTTTCCCTCATACAACAATTCTGCAGCAGACGACTTTGATCATATTTTGTCAAAAAATAGAAAATCTCTATAATTAAATTGATAACCTATGACTTAAAAGTGGAAAATATTGTGGCAAAAGGAGAAATTGCTTGTTTTGAGTAATTTCTTCTTTTGTCACATGTTTTCAAAAAGCTGTCTGCTGCAGAGGCGTCAGAAAGCGTCTATATGTGGGAAAGGGTTAATTAAACATAAATAAAACCTTTTTTGTATCCATAAAATAATTATAATAAATATTTCAACCTTTTCCTGCATACAATAAATTTTCCAAGACGACTCAATTCATCTTGGCAATTTTTTGGCAATTTTTTTTTATATATAGCATTGAAAACATAGCGGCAAAGGGAGGAGAGAAATTGTTTATATTGATCAATTTCTCCCTATGCCACAATGTTTCCAAAGTCCATATGCATCTACATATCGAAAAAGGATCAAGGCAACATGTTAATTTATCTATAATTCGAAGCCAAAGACATCACATAAACTATTCATCAAAATTCTAATCCTCTTCGATGACAACACAGCTTGTTTCCGAGGACTCTGTTCCCGTTGAACTTTCAAATGTTTTACTCTCATAGTACATAACCATTCTCATCTGCGTTTTGTACTCAGCGGGCACTTTAAATCGGGGACCATGTCCAGGCACGATCCAGTCCACCATCTTTAAAACGGCCATTCTATTTTGTAGTTGAATTTCAGGGTTTTCGCTGTTGTCTTGCCATAGTGTATAATCTTCCAGGTCTTCGTAACACTCAAATAAATCTCCTGTAATATCAGATGTTTACCATTTTAACTTATTCCCTTATACAACTAATCTGCAGCAGGCAACTTTGAAAACATATTGGCAAAAAAATGGAAAATCTAAATTAACCCTTTAAATCCTGAATGTTTTGAGTTGTTCAGGTTTGCATTCGGAAGAGTCAATAGCCAAATCTAGGAATATCAAGATAAAAATGTTTCGTTAATCAGCCAACAGTATCGAGTCTGGCGAGATGGCGCGGATGCACCAACTGGCCTGATCCTACTGGCTTCATAAAATCTTCTTTTGTCATTATGTTTTCAAAAAGCTGTCTGCTGCAGAGGTGTCAGAAAGCATCTATATGAGGGAAAGGGTTAAAGTATGGTAATTGTTTTATAGAAATTTGATGACAATTTTGTGGGAATTTTAGCCAATTGCTTATCTTTAACCCTTTCCCACCTACAGACACATTTTGACGCATTAGCAGCAGGTGTGGCCAAAGGTGAAATTGATGAGCAATTTCTCGTTTGGCCACAATGATTTCAACTTTATTTTACAATTAAGCTATCTTATATGGAGATTTTTCAATTTCTGTCACTATGTTTTCAATGTCATCTGCTGCAGATTTGTTGTATGATTGCTTATCTTTAATAGCTACAATGTCTATTTGTGTATTGAACACTTATGTGTAATAGCTATATTGCATAGCATTGTTATTATAACTGATATGAAATAGCTAAAGTAACAATTTGAAACTTACAAATAATAGCCCCATTGCCTATGTATCGACTTACATGTAATTGTGTATTTACACTACATGTGTATTTCTTGCCTAACTGTGTATTGTAACTTACCCATAAAAGCCACATTGCCTTACTAAGTATTGTAACTTACCTGTAATAGCCACATTGCCTAACTGTGTATTTTTAGCAATAACACTGACATCTGACCCTGTATGGCCCGGAGTAGATATCACTTCAACATTGTCATCTATCTCATAGGGGATTCCCTTAATGATAAAAGAGAAGATCCTTGTATCAACATTTTATTTTATATCATATCTCTATATTCCTCTGCTTTAAAAGGAGCCAAGTTAAATATTTTAACATTTATAAATATGGAACTACAATTTGGCCGAGAGTTAAAAAACATGGTAGAAAAAGGAAAACAAGAGGGTCATGATGGCCCTGGAACGCTCACCCTTGGCGGCTATAGTTTTTGACCAATCAAACTGGCTTGAAGGAATCTGATAGATTGTCACCCTAGGAATATTTCTACAGAATTATTTGAAAATCGGCCAAACACTTTCGGAGGAGAAGATATTTTAAGTTTTCACTCGAGCCATATAAGGCAAAATAGCCTCGCCCCCTGGCGGCCATGTTTTTCGACTAATCAACATGGCTTGAAGGAATCTGATAGTGGGCCACTTAAGGAACATTCCGAATCTTTATCTTGAAAAGTACTGAGAGGTCATTGACCTTCTCCAGGAGCGAATGTAAAGGTAGAATTTCTGTTTTCAATATCATTCAACAATGTGTCAATATTGCAAATGTAAAGGACTTGTGACAAATAAATGAAGTTTTTATCATGGTTTTCAAAAGGAACCGTGGTTTTCAAAAGGAACCGAGCTCTCATGTATATCTAGCTACTGTATAAGTTTGATAAACATCGGATAATAAATGATGACTTTTTCTTGTTCACAAGGTTTTTGAAGGGAACCGAGCTCTCATGGATATCTAGCTATGAAAAAGTTTGGTAAACATCGGATAATAAATGAAGTTTTCATGTGTTCACAAGGTCAATTATAGCAATTTTGCCAATTTTAAAGGATCTGACTGGTTTTCGAGTTTTCATGGATATCTAGCTACTGAATAAGTTTGGCAAATTACGGATAATAAATGAAGACTTAATCATGTTCACAAGAAATTGTGGACAGCCGACGGACGAAGGGCGATCACAAAAGCTCACCTTGTCACTATGTGACAGGTAAGCTAAAAGGCTCATATGGAGAAAATTTCTGTTTTACAACAATGTTTTTAAAAGTCATCTGCTGTAAAGCATTAACCCTTTCCCTCATATAGAAGCTTTCTGACGCCTCTGCAGCTAACAGCTATTTGAAAACATAGTAACAAAAGAAGATTTTTCTGAAAACGAGCAATTTCTCCTTTTGTCACAATGTTTACCACTTTTAGTCATAGGTTATCCATTTAATTATAGAGATTTTCATTTATTTGACAAAATATGTTCAAAGTCGTCTGCTGCAGAATTGTTGTATTAGGGAAAGGGTTAAATGTTGTCTGTATTATAGATCTCAATATAGTATCCACAGAAATCATAAGAATAACATATATGCAAGTATTGATCTTAATTAGTTTGTTTGTTTGTTTGTTTGTTTGTTTGGAGTTTAACGCCGCTTTCAACAGCTTTGGTCATATCACGGCGGTCAGTGCACCTACCCATGTTTTCCTGGCTTTCCCACACCAGTACTTACACAACATTCTTTCGAAGCCACTGACTACTTTCTCACATAGATCAGAGGTGAGAGGCAATGGAAAACATCGCCCGAAAGAATGTCGCCGCAACCGGGTATCAAACCCGTGACCTCCAGATCACGAGTCAGATACGCTACCAATTGAGCTACCCGGCCGGGTGATCTTAATTAGTATCTCCTCTTCCCAAATGTGTTTTGGTTTAAATGCTTTACTATGGACGACTTTTGAACAGCATCAGGAAAAGGGGTAAACAAGTTGAACTAGAAATATCACTGAAGATGATAAATACCCCCAAAACAGCACCTTGACTCAAAATATGGTTTACGACCGACCAACAAAAGGGCCATAACTCTGTAAACAAGAAAAAGTAACAAAGGGCAATAACTCTGTATTTAGATTAAATAGAGTTATGGTTTCTGTACACTGCACTTTCTCTCAATGTGTTGCATCATCCTATGAAGTTTTATTAAATTCCAACAATTAGTTTTAAAGTTATGCTCCGGACAAGACTCTACGAATATGAAAAAGTAACAAACGGCAATAACTCTGTCATTATGTAAAGTAGAGTTATGTTTCTTGTACACTGCACTTCCTCTGATTATGCTATACCATTATATGTAGTTTTATTAGATTCCATCTATTAGTTATTAAGTAATTCTACGGACAAGAAAAAGTAACAAAGGGCAATAACTCTGTATTTAGATAAAATAGAGTTATGGTTCCTGTACACCGCACTTCCTCTCAATGTGTTGTATCATCCTATGAAGTTTAATTAAATTCCAACAATTTGTTTTAAAGTTATGCTCTGGACAAGACTCTACGAATAAGAAAAAGTAACAAAGGGCAATAACTCTGTAATTATGTAAATTAGAGTTATGGTTCTTGTACACTGCACTTCCTCTGATTATGCTCTACCATTGCATGCAGTTTTATTAGATTCCATCTGTTAGTTATTAAGTAATTCTCCGGACAAGAAAAAGTAACAAAAGGCAATAACTCGGTATTTAGATTAAATAGAGTTATGGTTCCTGTACACTGCACTTCCTCTCAATGTGTGGTATCATCCTATGAAGTTTTAATAAATTCCAAGAATCAGTTTTAAAGTTATGCTCTGGACAAGACTCTACGAATAAGAAAAAGTAACAAAGGGCAATAACTCTGTAATTATGTAAATTAGAGTTATGGTTCTTGTACACTGCACTTCCTCTGATTATGCTCTACCATTGTATGCAGTTTTATTAGATTCCATCTGTTAGTTATTAAGTAATTCTCCGGACAAGAAAAAGTAACAAAGGGCAATAACTCTTTATTTAGATTAAATAGAGTTATGGTTCCTATACACTGCACTTCCTCTCAATGTGTTGTATCATCCTATGAAGTTTTATTAAATTCCAACAATTAGTTTTAAAGTTATGCTCCGGACAAGACTACGAATAAGAAAAAGTAACAAAGGGCAATAACTTTGTATTTAGATAAAATAGAGTTATGGTTCCTGTACACCGCACTTCCTCTCAATGTGTTGTATCATCCTATGAAGTTTCGTTCAAATCCTATGTTGCATTGTTAAGATATGGTCCGGACAAAATATGGCTTCCGACCGACCGACCGACCGACACAGTGACTCCTATATACCCCCCCAAAACTTTGTTTTTTGGGGGTATAAATATGTTGTCAAATGAACAAAATTTTAATGAGTGATAAAATAATTTTAACCCTCTCCCTCATACAACAAATCTGCAGCAGACGACTTTGAACATATTTTTTCAAAAAATAGAAAATCTCTATAATTGAATGGATAACCTATGACTAAAAGTGGAAAACATTGTGGCAAAAAGAGAAATTGCTCGTTTTGAGCAATTTCTTCTTTTGTAACTAAGTTTTTAAAAAGCTGTCTGCTGCAGAGGCGTCAGGAAGCGTCTATATGAGGGAAAGGGATAACATTTACTTCTATCATTCGAAAAATGAGTGAACTAAAATAAATATAGTAAAGTTAATCCTTTCCCACAAACGACATATTTGCAGCAGATGACTTTGAAAACAACTAAAATTCAAGATGACTGAAAATCTATTCGCGCATTATTTGAACGTGTAAAGTAATTAATATTCATATAAATGATAAAACATATTGACCCTTTCTCACAAACAATAAATCTGCAGCAGACTGCTTTTAAAATATCAAGTCTAAAATACAGAAAATCTCTATAAATGACAGTATGATAATTGAATAGAGTAATGAAATCATTGTGGCAAATGGAGAAATTGCTCATTATATGCAATTTCTCCTTTTGTCACAATGATTTCGTCTGCTGCAGAGGATTCAGAAATCGTGTATATGTGGGAAAGGGTACACTTGGTGCATGTTTATAAACCAGTCTTTAAAGATATGAAGTTAAACATATGTCTCACATTCCAAAATGTCAGTAAGTGTAAGCATGTCAGGCAGACAGACAGACTGACAGAGAAGTGACTCTCATTGTTCTCCCTCTGCTAATGCAGGAAACACAAGAATGATATGTGATTAAAATTATATAAACTTTCTGGTTTGGATTAGTATTCATTGCGAGTAACATGTTAAGTCAATAAAATCATTGATTGTTTCAATTTTTTTCCAGTTATATCACAATGTTTCCTAGATGGGTGACCATTACCTCGCTCATCCGAGCCGGACACTCTTCCTCTACACCACTGAGACAGTACAATAAAATCATGTTAAAGAAAAACAGTACCTGTTTGAAATCATGCAATATATACTGATCGCCGACACAAATGTCATGGGACAAGATATGTACTGCATTTAGGAATAGATTCAGATTTCCAACATGGTCTGAATGGCCGTGTGTACAGACTACAAACTGTATGCTCTCGGGACTGATGCCATTCTTTGCGAGGCCTGTTAAAATACATGCACAATGTTAGTAAGTGTGGTTCAGAGCTCTAGGTAAGGAATGAATGAATGTATATTGTTTTATGGCGCATCGACAGCTAAGGTCATTTAGCGCGCAATTAAATTTAATTATTCATGATCCCTGGGTAAACAAACCAGTACTAGGCTAGAAAATGTGCCTTGCCCAAGGGCACTCCACCATGACCGTAGTGCCGCGACTGGGGATCGAACCCTGGACACCAGGTTTCGAAATCCCTGACGCTAACCACTCGACCACAGCGGATTCCTCTCTAGGTAAGGGGGGTATTCTTAGTTCCAAATTGGACCTACAAAACCCTATGTTGTGTGAAGATTATTTGAGTACCCACAACATTGGTCTAACCCCCCTTTCCCACATATAGATGCTTTCTGATGCCTCTGCAGCAGATGACTTTTGAAAACCTTTTGACAAAAGTAGAAATTGCTCAAAACAAGCAATTTCTCCCTTTGCCATATTTTTTTCATATTTATTCAATAATTATACTTTTCTGTGTTTTTCTCTATATATTTCTAAAGTAGTCTGCTGCAGATTTGTTGTATGTGGGAATGGGTTTAAATGAGTAATAAGAGATATATTGCGGACCCGAGTTTGCACCATCTTATCTAGACCGTCTGATTGTTTACCTGATGCAACAATTTCAATCAATTATTTTGAAAACATTGTAGGAAAAGAAGTGAATAATGGATTTGAGCAGTGACTTCCGCTTACTTTTAAAATTTTCAATGAAAATATCTGTAGAAAAGGAAGTACTACCTGCGAAACTGAAAGTACAATTTTGATAAAGTATAGAAAACATTTAGTATGTTTTCGAACTTCCCACAATGTTTTCATAATGTTGTCTGTATCAGGGAAAAAGTTGGAACATAAAAACATTGGCAACACTAAAAGCTGTCAGAACTTAAATAGTTGATGCAGAGTACCAAATCACTCAAAAAATCTTTAAACCTTTCTCACATACAACAAACCTTTAGCGGATAACTTTAAAATCATCTGGAGAAAAATATGGAAAATCTATTGACGTGAGAGTCTAGTTTTAGAATAGGGTTGAAAACATTGAGAGGCCAAAGGATAAATTGCTCATAATGAGCTAGTTCTCCTTTTTCCACAATTTTTTCAAAAGTTGTCTGCTGCAGAAAGCGCCTGTATGTGGGAAAGGGTTAACAAAAATATAAATAACAATATAAAATAAATAAGAGTAAAAACTTGACTAGCATAATTTCAAATACAAGGAAAACTGTCAAGCAGATTAACTCTAGTTTAAGAACTCTAAGTTTACTATTTAATCTATTACAGCATACAGACGGTTTCTGGAGCCTCCGCAGCCGACGACTTTTAAAATTATGTTGCAAAATGAGAATTGCTCATAATAAGCAAATCCTCCTTTTGCAGCAATGTTTTCAACTTGATTAACCCTTTCCCTCAAATAGACGCTTTCTGACGCCTCTGCAGCAGACGGCTATTCGAAAACATAGTGACAAAAGAAGAAATTGCACAAAACGTGCAATTTCTCCTTTTGCCACAATGTTTTCAACTTTTAGTCATAGGTTATCCATTCAATTATAGAGATTTTCTACTTTTTGACAAAATATGTTCAAAGTCGTCTGCTGCAGAATTGTTGTATGAGGGAAAGGGTTAAATAAGTATAATTTTATATATAGAGCTTCTCAATAGTTTGTCCAAGATGTATTCCAAGTCTTCTGCATTGGCAATTAGAAGGCTTAACACTCGCCTAATGGCTCCTGGCAAACACAATTGGCTGCAGGTACCGGTAAGTGTTAATTGTCTTTGGGGAAGTATAATTTTACATGCAGAACATAGTAAAATGCATGATGAAGATTTAAAACAAGTGAGTTCCAAGTGTTAATTTCAATCACAGGAACTAGGTTGACACAAAGTTACAAAGATTGAACCTTTTGGCACATACAGAATTATCTGCAGTAGATAAATTAAAACAAGAGGGCCAAGATGGCCCTACATCGATCACCTGATCATTTGTCTGCGAATGTAACCTGCAGGGAATGGACAGTCAACAAAACAGGTTATCAATTTAAGACATTAAATCATTTTGTCATTTTGCCCCTTTTCTGATGCCTCCTGAATGCCACGTTTTTCAACCAAACAGTATGCCTTGAACAATCTTTGTAGAGGCTGACCCAAGGAACATTTCTACCAAACTATATTGGAATCTGACATGCAGATTCAGAGGAGAAGATTTTTAAAGTTTGGACATTTTGGCCCTTTCTGATGCCGCAGCAACCCCGGTGGTCATGATTTTCAACGGATCGGACATATTTGAACAATCTTGGTAGAGGGTGCCCCAAGGAACATTTGTGCAAAATAGTTTTCAAATCGGGCTAATACTTTTGGACAAGAAGATTTTTAAAGTTTTAACAATGCACATATAAAGAAAACAAGCTTCGCCCCCTGGCGGCCATGTTTTTTCAACAGATCGGAAATATTTGAACAATCTTGGTAAAGGGTGCCCCAAGGAACATTTGTGCAAAATAATTTTAACAAGAGGACCATGATGGTCCTATATCGCTCACCTGATTTAATCAAACTTAAAAAGTTTTCAGTGTTCTTTCCCCTATATGAGTCTATGAAAAACAAGTGACCCCCGGGGAGGGGTCATTTTTTACCCCAGGGCTATAATTTGAACAATCTTGGTAGAAGTTCACTAGATGAAGCTACATACCAAATATCAATGGCAGGGGCCTTCTACTTTTAGACAAGAAGATTTTTAAACTTCTTCCCCTATATGAGTCTACGTTAAACAAGTGATCCCCGGGGAGAGGTCATTTTTGACCCCAGGGCTATAATTTGAACAATCTTGGTAGAGGTTCACTAGATGATGCTACATACCAAATATCAAAGGCATGGATTTTCTACTTTTAGACAAGAAGATTTTTAAAGTTTTTCCCCTATATGAGTCTATGTTAAACAAGTGACCCCCGGGGAGGGGTTATTTTTGACCCCAGGGCTTTAATTTGAACAATATTGGTAAAGGTCTACTAGATGATGCTACAGACCAAATCTCAAAGGCCTGGGGTCTCTACTTTTAGACAAGAAGATTTTTAATTTTTTTCTCTATATGAGTCTTTGTAAAACAATAAACCCCCGGGGAGGGGTCATTTTTGACCCCAGGGCTATAATTTGAACAATATTTGTAGAGGTTCACTAGATGATGCTACATACCAAATATCAAAGGCATGGGCCTTCTACTTTTAGACAAGAAGATTTTTTAAGTTTTTCCCCTATATGAGTCTATGTTAAACAAGTGAACCCCGGTGAGGGGTCATTTTTGACCCCAGGGCTATAATTTGAACAGTCTTGGTAGAGGTTCACTAGATGATGCTACATACCAAATATCAATGGCAGGGGCCTTCTACTTTTAGACAAGAAGATTTTTTAAGTTTTTCCCCTATATGAGTCTATGTTAAACAAGTGACCCCCGGGGAGGGGTCATTTTTGACCCCAGGGCTATAATTTGAACAATCTTGGTAGAGGTTCACTAGATGATGCTACATACCAAATATCAAAGGCATGGGCCTTCTACTTTAAGACAAGAAGATTTTTAAAGTTTTTCCCCTATATGAGTCTATGTTAAACAAGTGACCCCGGGGGAGGGGTCATTTTTGACCCCAGGGCTATAATTTGAACAATCTTGGTAGAGGTTCACTAGATGATGCTACATACCAAATATCAAAGGCATGGGCCTTCTACTTTCAGACAAGAAGATTTTTTAAGTTTTGGTTAATTTCCCCTTTTTTGTTGCCGTGGCAGGCAAAGTTCTGCATGGAATAGAATTTTTTGAACAGGTTTGAAACAGATCCACCCAAGGAACATTCCTGTAAAATTATTTTGATGTAGGAGAAGTCGTTTGTAGGAAAATGTGAACGGACGGACTATGACGACGGACGGTGAGCGATCACAAAAGCTCACCTTGCACTTCGTGCATTGGTGAGCTAAAAATCGGGCCAGTATTTTTGGACAAGAAGATTTTAAAAGTTTTAACAATGCACATATAAAGAAAACAAGCTCCGCCCCCTGGCGGCCATGTTTTTCAACAGATCGGAAATATTTGAACAATCTTGGTAAAGGGTGCCCCAAGGAACATTTCTGCAAAATAATTTTAAAATCGGGCCAGTACTTTTGGACAAGAATATTTTTAAAGTTTTAACAATGCACATATAAGGAAAATAAGCTCCACCCCCTGGCGGCCATATGTTTCAATAGATCGGAAATATTTGAACAATCTTGGTAAAGGGTACCCCAAAGAACATTTGTGCAAAATAATTTTCTAATCGGGCCAGTACTTTTGGACAAGATTTTTTAAGATTCGGCAATTTTCCCCTTTTCTGATGCCACAGCAACCAAAGTTCTCGATGGAATTTAAATCTTTTAACAATTTTGAAAGAGGTCCACCAAAGGAACATTCCTGTGAAGTTTGGTTGAAATTGGTCATGTGGTTATAAGGAGGAGATGATCTAAATGCTAAATGTTAACGACAGACGACGAACGGACGACGGACAAAAAGTGATCAGAATAGCTCACCTTGAGCCTTTGGCTCTAGGTGATCTAAACTAGAATGGAGTGCTCCCGGAGCACGTGTGTCACTTGCCACAGCCGTGTCAGAAAATTTAAATTTTTGACCGAAAAGGGGCAATAACTCCGATATAAAAATATTTGGTTTATCCCCCTTTTGTGAACCAATCACACACATTGATATAAACATTTGTCAGAAGTTTCAATGTAATCCTTTTGGGTAGAAAAAAAGTTATTTGAAAACGTGACGAAAAAGTGTGATGGACAGACAGACGGACGGACGGACGTACTGATGGCGTGTATTTGTGGGGTTATTTCCTTTGATGTTTTTTTGTGGGTTTAACCCCACAAGCATGCAATTCATTTCGTAATTAACCCCCTTTTACGGAATGAATAACATTAATATGCAAATGAGATACCCGTTATAAAAAATAAAAAAAATATATTTATCCAAGTGTCTTTATAAGAGTGGTGGGTGGGCTTTAGGAGAACACCACACCCCACAAGTACTCGGCCACCTGTACGGACAGACAGACACCCTTTCCCAATTGCAGACATATTTTACCGCATCTGCAGCAGACTACTTTTAAAAACATTGTGACAAAAGGATTCAATCATTATGCTTTGATTTATAGAGATTTTCCCTATTTTATGCCAAGGTGTTTTCAAAATGGTCTGCTGCAAAATTGTTGATTTTCTAAAAGGTTAAAGTCTTTGAAAACATATCCACATATATTAGGATAATCTCTATAAAGGAAAGTATAAATATTAAATGGAGTTGAAAATATTGTGGCAAATTTGCTACAATGTTCTCAAAAGTCGTCTGCTGCAAAGGGTTAAACCTCTAATTAGTCAGTTTTCCTATTGCGTGCTTCCTATCGACTATTTGAACCCATTCGTGAGAAAAGGAACAAGTTGGCAGAGAAGGCTCAAATCAGTATGAACATCTTCTCCATCTGATCACTAATCTACATAAGTTGACAGAAGCTTCTAACAAGCTTATATAATAAATGAAATTAATATGTAAACAACCACCTGCACCCGAGAGAAAAAGGCATGATCGAATCAAAATCACTTGTGATATAAGGACACTCGTTCCCTTGAAGAATGGTGCACGTTTTTTTAAAACAACCAAAACTCTTAGTCTTACAACAGCACTTATCTAAACCTTTTCCCTCAATCAGATAACATTTCAAACCTTTGCAACGATTTTTTTTTTAAATATTGTGTTAAAAGGGCAAGTAGGTTATGTTGAGCAATTTCTGCTTGAACGAAACTAAAAGAATTCTTGGCAAAACATTGGAAAATCTCTACATATGAACGATGATTACCGATTATAATTGAAAACAATTACTAATTTGATAAATTCTTCCTTTCACCAAAATGTTTTCAAGTCATCTTCTGCAGATGCATTAATATGTGACAGCATGTAGGAAAGAGGTTAAATCCAATTCATACAGTACAACATAAATAATATCAGAACAATGTCTTCAACTCTCAAGCCTCATTCCACAAAACAAAATACCTCCTGAAAACTGTGAGCGAGATATTCATCTCCCTTGCTTATCTCGGAGGCAATGACATAAACAGCATTGTTGAAGATATTTAGATTGCCTATCTTGTTGGTTTTCCCACTAGTGCACACTACGTAATTAATATCTTGGGCATGAATACCCAAACTGTACAAACCTAAAATGAAGAATGTGCCGGACATGTAAAATATTTCAACCATTTCCCGCATAAAATAATTCTGCAGCAGATGACTTTGAACGAATCTAACCAGAAATAAGGGATATCTCTGTTAATGAAAACATAATTATAGCATAGAGTGGAAAACATTGTGGCAAAAGTGGAAATTACTTATTATGAGCAATTTAACCCCTTGGCCTAATATTTTCTAAAGTCCTCTGCTGCAGAGGCGTCAGAATGCATCTACATTTGGGAAAACGTAAAATGAAAAATTTCCACATTTTGATGCAACTACAAAAGATGGTTTCATAAAAACTTCTTAAAACTAGGAGAAATTGCTCACAATGAGCCATTCTTTCTTTTGCTAAAAACTCTTTATATACTATTCATTAAATTTAATGATACCGATTTTTACCTTGTTTTCAAGGTCTTTTTTTTACATATTTGTTGTATGTGAGAAAGAATTAACTTATTTGTTTTATACGAGATAATATTTTAAGCGACGCCCATCGTCATGCATCCCAAACAAACCGACAATTAATCATTAAAAACTACCCGGTTCTCATGCATCACTTAACTTTGGTTTGTGATGCAGAAACCGTGTTTGGCAATCTAGTGTTCCGGACAGGACATATTGATTTTTTTTTTCTATTTATAACTAAAATACTGCATCTAGATTGCATATCAGATCTATGAATTGTATGGGGAGGTTGCAAATTTTGACTCATCTCTTGTTGTGATTGAACAAGAACCTTTGGATCATCAAATGACTCTACCTCTGAGCAATGGCAGCCTCTAGTAAACATGCAACATGTTTCAGAGAAATGATGTTTCCTAATAATTATGCTTTGTGGTGGTTTTTCATTGTTTAACCCTTTCCCTCATATGACAATTCTACAGCAGAAACTTTTGAACATATTTTGTCACAAAATCCCTGTAATTGAATGGATAACCTATGACTAAAAGTGGAAAACATTGTGGCGAAAGGAGAAATTGCTTGTTTTGAGCAATTTCTTCTTTTGTCACTATGTTTTCAAAAAGCCTTCTACTGCAGAGGCGTCAGAAAGAGTCTATATGAGGGAAAGGATTAACTCTCAAATGTTTTAAATTTGTCTACTGCAAGCATGTGATTAGTGACTAATACCTCAAATCGGTTGGAAAAGAATTTGTAGTCCAAAAAAAACAACAAGAGCGCCAAATGTCACAAAATACGCCCGTCCTGTTTTTTGGAGACCAATTAAGTATAGTGATAATTGGTTGTACATCAGGCAAATTTAGAGAGCAGACACTGTTAGTACAGTTCTGGCCATTTCGAGGGACATAAGTGTGTAGTGACTAAGATAACGTGATAAGTTATCAAACTTGTCCAAGATATTATGTCAATACACATTCTGACCAAATTTGGTGATGATTGGACAAAGGCTTCTAAAGTTATTTAGCTGACAAGACAAATTTTAGGTAATTTCTATAATTAAAGGTTGATAACTCTCGATTGACTAAAACAATATGGCTAGTTATCGAACTTGTCCAAAATATTATGCCAATACACATTCTGAATAAATTTGGTGAAGATTGGACAAAGGCTTCTAAAGTTATTGAGCTGACAATCCCAATTTTAGGTAATATCTTTAATAAAAGGGCAAAAACTCTTGCCTGACTACAGCGATATGGCTAGTTATCGAACTTGTCCGAGATATTATGCCAATACACCTTCTGACAAAATTTGGTGATGATTGAACAAAGGCTTTTAAAGTTATTGAGCTGACAAGACCAATTTTGGGTAATTTCTATAATTAAAGGGCGATAACTCTCGATTGACTAAAGCGATATGGCTAGTTATCAAACTTGTCCGAGATATTATCCCAATACACATTCTGACCAAATTTGTTGATGCTTGGACAAAGGCTTCTAAAGTTATTGAGCTGACAACATACTGGACGCCGCCCAGCCGCCAGCCCGTACGCCGCAGGTAAAACTATAATACGATCCGTTTGTTCAAATCGGGCGTATAAAAAAAGAAGTACCGGTACCGAGTACAGTAGAAAACATTGTGGGAAAAAAAGATTGTTCATCCTGACCAATTTCTTCTTTTCCCACAATGTTATCAAAAGTTGTTTGCTACAGGTCTGTATAAGCACTTAAATCCAATAAAGGTTTTCATGCCTTCCCCACATTTAGATGCTTTCTGACGCCTTTGCAGCAGACGACTTGTGAAAACAATGTGACAAAAGAAGAAATTGCTCAAAACAAGCAATTTCTCCTTTTGCAATAATGTTTTAAACTTTGTTTTGTAATTATGATTTCCTTTATGGGGATTTTCCATGTTTTTGCCTAGTATTTTCAAAGTTGTCTGCAGCAGATTTGATGTATATGGGAAAGGTTAAACTATACCTTGTAAGATTAAATCTTTATCCCAAGGGTTTCCAGTGTCTACCATTATGTTTTGTGGGCCTTTCAGTAACGTTATAGATCCGCATGCTTTCTGACCTGAAACACATTGAAAAACATAAGTAAACTATCAAGATTATGTTGAAGAGACACAAATGTCACCCGACAGTTACCAAATTGTATATATTACAATTTCTGAAATTGAAGGCTATATTATAATAATAGATATACAGTTGAACCTGTGCTGAAGAACACCTTGGAAGAAAAGCAATTCAATGTCTATAGTAACCACACTTTTACTTTCCTAAATTCTCATTTTCTGTATAAATGACCCTGCAATTAAAGACCACCTGTGAACAATAAACCAGATTGTTTACTTCCCATGGGTGGTCTTTAAACACAGGTTTGACTGTATATGAAATTTTAAAAAGGTAATATATCTTCTTAAATGATAAGACAACTATCCTTACATTTATTTGATTTGCACCAAATATAATTTCCAAACTATAATAACTTAAATATCTCCATACACTGCAAAGAAAATGAACAAATGATATTTCTAAACAAAAACCTTCTGGAGCAAATCTCACTCTACTCTAGGGAAACCAACCAAAGGCCAACCACTGTGATTGGTTTAACCCTTTCTAACATACAACAAATCTGCAGCAGACGACTTTGAAAACATCTGGGGAAAAACACAGAAAATCTCTATAAATGAATATAGAACTATTGAATAGCGTTGAGAACAATGTGGCACAAGGAGAAGGTGCTCATTAAGAGCAATTTTACTATTTTTTTGTCACAATGTTTTCAAATGTCGTCTGCTGCAGAGGCATCTAAATGTGTTTATAAGTGGGAGAGGGTTAAAAGCAGATACATAGTTTGATCTGGCTCTGCACTGTTTGCTTGTTAGTTACATGTATCAGGTGTCAAGATGCTTGTAACAAGGAAAGCATTCTTCATTTGGATCAGATTAAATGAAAAGCCCAATGATATCTTTCTCTTCTCTTGTCTTAAATTAACCCTTTCCCACATGCAACAAATCTGCAGCAGATGATTTTAAAAAACATCCGATAAATTTATGGAAAATCTTTAAGAATAATTATTAAACAGAGTTGAAAAAATTGCTCCTTTTGAGCAATTTCTCATTTCATCTCATCTGCTTCAGATGCGTTTGCAGGTAGGAAAGGATTAACTATGCCAAGGTTGTATTTCTGGAGCATGGAGCATTCCTACCTGGCCCTTCCTTGATGCTGTAGCCTTCTTTAAGGACAATGACTTCATACATCCTGACCAACTAACTGAAAAATATATAAAACTTGGTCTAAATTATTTGATTTAGCCTGTGGAATTCCTCCAACAAGTTTTTGATTGTTTGCTGTTTTGCTGTTTGCCACTTTCAACAATTTGTCAGTTACATATGTATATCACTTTCCTGAGTAAGTTACAGGGTTTTCAAAATTAACCGATTGCCGATTTAAATCATCTGTTAAAATCGCTCTTTGATCTGTTAGTTTTGCTCCCCTGGGCCCCCTACCAGGATTTTGCCATTGAACTGACCCCCAGTCTGATCGGTTACTTTCTTCACTTGATCTGCTACAACAAAACATTTTGACAACCCTGAAGTTAACAGTACTATAAATCCATTTATCCTGACACCTGCAAGTCAGCCATAATGTGAACACCACAACTCTGAACACCAAGGAGGCAAAGCCAATGTTAACTACCATTGTTTAAGTCTTCGTATGATTCGTCTTTGGATCAAACCTGCGACCTCACGCACCCAAGACGGAAATATACCAATACACCACCAAGGTGGTCTCTCCAACAAGTGACATCACCCTTGATTCTACACAATTTATCATGCAGCAGTCTTACCTAAGAGAAAACAAATGAGAAGTAAACACAATGGACCAAGATTAGACTGCAAAAATAAGCATGTGATCTTCATGAACATTTGTTGCACATCTTATATATTTAATTAACATTTCCATGTCAACAGAAATGTTCTAGTAAATACAGTATTTTAACCCTTTCCCTCATATAGACGCTTTCTGACGCCTCTGAAGCAGATGGCTTTTTGAAAACATAGTGATAAAAGAAGAAATTGCACAAGATGTGAAATTTCTCCTTTTGCCACAATGCTTTTCACTTTTTGTCATAGGTTATCCATTCAATTATGGAGATTTTCTACTTTTTGACAAAATACGTCCAAAGTCGTCTGCTGCAGAATTGCCGTATGAGGGAAAGGGTTAATATAGAATAATCATTTTCACATAAAATGAAACAAAGATACAACAAATTACAAAACCATTGTCCAGTCACGGCACGACGTTCATACTCATAGTGGAGTGCCCTTTGGCAATATACATTTCCTAGCCAAGTACACTGGTTTGTGCACCCGGCCAAGGATCATGAATAAGTGAACTGTCACCGTGATATTATAACTGAAATAATGTTGAAAACGGGGTTAAGCCCCAATAAACCAAAAAAATAAAAGTATTTTTTAATTACCTAGATATTGTGTGTACTATCCCTTGAGTTCACTTTTTAATGGTGACTGATAGACACGATAATAATGGATAGTTTCTGTGTGAAATTTGATTAATAAAGACAAATAAAAGGATGAGTTAAGTTTGATACAATTTAAAGCTTTATGATATAAAACGTAATGTGATATTCGAGTACAGTAACTTATCCAACTAAATTTCTACAATTACATATATCATTATAACCATACTTCACAAAATGTTCAGACGTTGCAGATTAAACTGAGAAGGCAAACGTTGTTTAATAATGTATCAGGAAACGCTTCTATAGGCCTACCGGCGGATAGTCGGAGATTACCATCGAGTTTCAATGCGATTCATTTCCAAAATCACCGGCAGAAGTGAAATAATATAAATTGTAAGCAAACCGAATAATTTAATGACAGAATCTCTGCCATTTACATGCTTAACACACTACCTGTATGTGGCAGCCACCGTTGCTGGCACTTTCTCAAAGTTTCTTATGATCCAAGAACTTTCCAGATATTTACAGAGCTTCTCGATTTAATTCGGTTTTGTCTACTTTACCTTACTATACTGTATGTTTACATTAGGCTGATTCGTTTCAGAAGAATGTTAATAGCGAGTTTGTTTTGTAATTCATTTATTAAGTCTACTCAGGGACACTATATTACATATAGTGTCCCTGATCTACTCAAATAAATAAATGAAAGTAGGATCATATCATTTTTTTAATAACCCACTCTTCCAATTAAAGAAATCTGCAGCAGACGACTGAAAATTACTAGGCAAAACAAAAGAAAAATTTCAGTGAATGAAAGCATAGTCATTCAATTGAAAACCTTGTGGCAAAAGAAGAACTTGCTCACCATAAGTAATTTCATTTCACTAACAATATTTTAATATGTCATCTCCTGCAAATGTGTATGCAGGTGGGAAATAGTTATAAAAAAGAGGGCCATGATGGCCGTGGATCGCTCACCCGACTTATGCAATGTGATTTGTCATGCCAACCACACAGTCAGATGATTTTTTATGTTTTCACTATAGCAATATACGGCAAAAAATAGCCCCGCCCCTGGCCAATGTTAGACCAATCAACATGGCTTGAAGGAATCTGATAGAGTGTCACCCTAGGAACATTTCTACACAATTATTTAAAAATTGGCCCGACACTTTCGGAGGAGGAGATTTTTTAAGTTTTCACTAAATCCATATCTCAGTAATTGAGCTGTGGAATAGGTCAAGCGTGCTGTCTTACAGACAGCTCTTGTTTATAAATCATCTCATTCTGCTGCAAATGCAGCTGAATTGGGAAAGGGTTAATTGACCTACAAAGTTGTGATATGTGTTCATGCTTGACAGCATACAGAAGGACATCCTAATTTGACGCCATAAGCACACTAAAGAAACAAGAATGACTTATTTTTACATATCATAGTAACATATGTTACTAGCTCACCTGAGAATTAAGTTCTCAAGGTGAGCTATTGTGGTCATTCCATAACAAACAAACTGAATGATACTTTTGTTACTTTCCATCAAAGTAGCTTGTTTAGAGAAATATGGCCATTGGGAATTGTGTTAATCTATAATGTATAGTACAATATTTAAAAGTCCTCCGAAACACATGGTTCAATTTTAAAATTAGTTTATAAGAGTGTTCAACAGTTGACTTACAAAAATGGCTATAGTCAAGTTGATTGACTAAACATCATGACCATCAGTCACTGACAGTTGATCCAATAGTAAGTGCAGCATTGAACAATCTCTGAAATTACTGGGCTGACTTTTTAAACAAGATGCCCAAGAGGGCTCCAAACACCCCCGCCCCTGATGGCCATGTTTTTGACCAATCAACATGGCTTGTAGGAATCTAATAAAGGGTCACCCTAGGAACATTTCTACAAAATTATTTGAAAATCAGCCCGAAACTTACGGAGGAGAAGATTTTTTAAGCTTTCACTATAGCCATATAAGGCAAAATAGCCCCGCCCCCTGGTGGCCATAGTTTTCGACCAATCAACATGGCTTGAATGAATCTGATAGAGGGTCACCCTAGGAATATTTCTACAAAATTATTTGAAAATCAGCCCGAAACTTTCGGAGGAGAAGATTTTTTAAGCTTTTACTATAGCCATATAAGGCGAAATGGCCCCGCCCCCTGGCGGCCATAGTTTTCGTCCAATTAACATGGCTTGAAGGAATCTGATAGATGGTCACCCTAGGAACATTTCTACAAAATTATTTGAAAATCGGCCCAACACTATTGTCGGAGAAGATATTTTAAGTTTTCACTATAGCCATATAAGGCAAAATAGCCCCGTCCTCTGGCGGCCATGTTTTTCGACCAATCAACATGGCTAGAAGGAATCTGATAGAGGGTCACCCTAGGAACATTTCTACAAAATTATTTGAAAATCGGCCTGATACTTTCGAAGGAATTTAGGAGAGGCCATTGAGAGGATGCTTCCTATGAAGTTTCATCCCAATTGGCCAAGTGGTTAGGGAGGAGAAGTCGTTTGAAGCAAAAAGTTAACTGACGCACGCATGGACAATTCGCCATGACATAAGCTCAACTGGCTTTCAGCCAATGGAGCTAAAAACCACTGACCAAGTGGAAAAAGGTAGATAGGCAGTGCCACCAGAAAATGCATCCTGACATCATTCGTAAAACTATCAACACGATTCTGCCATGGTTGTTTTTAGCTCACCTGACTACGAAGTGCTCAAGTGGAGTTATTGTGATCGGCTTTTGTCCAGTGTCCTCCGTCCGTCAGCATCCTCCTCAGTAACCAGTGGGTCAATTGGGATGAAATTTCTCAGAAAGCATCCTCTCAATGACCTCACCAGAATTCCTTCAAATTGTTGGGATCCATGCAGAATTTTGTATTCCATGGCAACCAAATGAAAAAAAAAATATCTTCTTTTCCAAAGCTGGTTGGCCGATTTTCAAATAATTTTGTAGATATGTCATTGGATGACCCTCTACCAGATTCCTTCAGGCCATGTTGAATCACAATAAGGGGACTTTTGTATTGCTTGCAATACTCCATTAATTTGTTTACATATGTGTGAGTGTTGAGAAGCATTGAAGAATGTTTCAATGCAATACATCTAGTAGTTACTGAGCTATGGTTAAATACATGTACTTATATGCAAAACCTTAACCAATCCGACACCGACGCCCGGGCAAGTAGAATAGCTCTCATACTCTCTGAATAGTCGAGCTAAAAAATCATTCCAGCAAAAGAAACAGGAGGCCCAAAAGGGCCAGTATCGCTCCACGGCCATAAGGCAAAAACCAAATCTCCAAACAGCCCTGGTGGCCATGTTTGTACCAACCACCGTGGCTTAAAGGAATCTTGTAGAGAGTCACCCACGGAATGTTTCTGCAAAATTATTTGAAAATCGTCTGAACACTTTCGGAGAAGAAGATTTTTTAAGTTTTCACTATAGCTATATAAGGTAAAATAGCCCCGCCCCCTGGCGGACATGTTTTTCCATCAATCAACATTTCTTGAAGGAATCTAATAAAGGGTCAAAAACAAGAGGGCCATGAGGTCCTGGATCGCTCACCTGAGAATAGGCTTTTTAAGACTTAACTCTTTCAGCGCCAATGGCAATATCATCAAGACAAACTTTATGACGTTTGGCCTAGATATCTTCAAGGCAAATATTCTGACAAAGATTCAAAATGACCCATAATTGAACTTGGCCTAGATATCATCAAGACAAACTTTCTAACAAAGTTTCACAATGCTCAAGTTTAAAATGCGGCTTTTAAAGTGTTAACAAGATTTTCCTTAAATTAAGCCTAGTAACCTAGTTTTTGACCAAACATGACCTATATTCGATCTTGGCCTAGAAATCACTAAGACAAACATTCTGACAAAGTTTCAACATGCTCAAGCCAAAAATATAGCTTCCAAGTTAACAAGATTTTCCTTAAATCTGACCTAGTGACCTAGTTTTTAACCAGACAGTTTCGACCTTGGCCTAGATATTACTAAGACAAACATTCTGACAAAGTTTCAACATGCTCAAGCCAAACATTAGGCTTCCAAAGTGTTAACAAGTTTCCTTAAATTTGACCTAGTGACCTAGTTATTGACCGGACATAACCCAGTTTCGAACTTGACCTAGATATCACCAAGACAAACATTTTGACAAAGATTCAAAATGCTCAAGTTTAAAATGCGGCTTTTAAAGTGTTAACAAGATTTTCCTTAAATTAAGCCTAGTAACCTAGTTTTTGACCAAACATGACCTATATTCGATCTTGGCCTAGAAATCACTAAGACAAACATTCTGACAAAGTTTCAACATGCTCAAGCCAAAAATGTAGCTTCCAAGTTAACAAGATTTTCCTTAAATCTGACCTAGTGACCTAGTTTTTAACAAGACAGTTTCGACCTTGGCCTAGATATTACTAAGACAAACATTCTGACAAAGTTTCAACATGCTCAAGCCAAAAATTAGGCTTTCAAAATGTTAACAAGTTTCCTTAAATTTGACCTAGTGACCTAGTTATTGCTCAAGCCAAAAATGTGGCTTCCAGAGCATAAACAAGATTTTCCTTAAATTTGACAAAGTGACTTTGTTTTTAACCCCACATGACCCAGTTTCGAACTTGGCCTAGATATTACTTGGACACACATTCTGAAAAAGTTTCAACATGCTCAAGCCAAAAATGTGGCTTCCAGAGTGTTAACAAGGTTTTTCAAACATTTGACCTAGTGACCTAGTTTTTGTCCGGACATGACCCAGTTTCGAACTTGGCCTAGATATCACTGAGACAAACTTTCTGACAAAGCTAAAAATTGAACCAGAGCAAAGAAATACAGCCAAACAAGAGAGGTGTTGCCCTTAAACCTTTCCAACCTGCAGATGCATTTTGACGCAATAGCAGCAGACGACTTTTGAAAACATTGTGGCCAAAGGAGGAATCGGCCACAATGTTTTCAACTTTATTTAACGATTAATTGATCTTTGATGGAGATTTTTCAGGTTTTTGTCACTATGTTTTCAAAGTCGTCTGCTGCAGATTTGTTGATTTATCTACTAATTAGGACCAACCTGCACATCAAGTATGAGTAAAAAACATTTTTCAGGTGAAGGTTACTGTGACCTTGTGACATCAAAATCAACAAGAGCACCGCGTACGGCACATACGCTCGACTAATAGAAAACAGAAACAAGAGGACCATGAGGCCCTGGAATCGCTCACCTGAGAATGGGCTATTTAAGACATAACTCTCTCATGCTCAAGCCAAACATGTGGCTTCCAGAGTGTAAACAAGATTTCCCTTAAATTTGGTCTGGTGACCTAGTTTTTGACATGACATGACCCATATTCGAACTTGGCCTAGATATCATCAGGACAAACTTTCTGATAAAGTTTCAACATGCTCAAGTTTAAAATGTGGCTTCTAGTGTTAACAAGATTTTCCTTAAATTTGGCATTGTGACCTAGTTTTTGACCCGACATGACCCATGTTCGAACTTGACCTAAATATCACTAAGTCAAATTTTTTGACATAGTTTTAACATGCTCAAGCCAGACATGTGGCTTCTAGAATGTAAACAAGATTTTCCTTAAAAGTCGAGCTAAAAAATCATTCCAGCAAAAGAAACAGGAGGCCCAAAAGGGCCAGTATCGCTCCACGGCCATAAGGCAAAAACCAAATCTCCAAACAGCCCTGGTGGCCATGTTTGTACCAACCACCGTGGCTTAAAGGAATCTTGTAGAGAGTCACCCACGGAATGTTTCTGCAAAATTATTTGAAAATCGTCTGAACACTTTCGGAGAAGAAGATTTTTTAAGTTTTCACTATAGCTATATAAGGTAAAATAGCCCCGCCCCCTGGCGGACATGTTTTTCCATCAATCAACATTTATTGAAGGAATCTAATAAAGGGTCAAAAACAAGAGAGCCATGAGGCCCTGGATCGCTCACCTGAGAATAGGCTTTTTAAGACTTAACTCTTTCAGCGCCAATGGCAATATCATCAAGACAAACTTTATGACGTTTGGCCTAGATATCTTCAAGGCAAATATTCTGACAAAGATTCAAAATGACCCATAATTGAACTTGGCCTAGATATCATCATGACAAACTTTCTAACAAAGTTTCACAATGCTCAAGTTTAAAATGCGGATTTTAAGGTGTTAACAAGATTTTCCTTAAATTAAGCCTAGTAACCTAGTTTTTGACCAAACATGACCTATATTCGATCTTGGCCTAGAAATCACTAAGACAAACATTCTGACAAAGTTTCAACATGCTCAAGCCAAAAATATAGCTTCCAAGTTAACAAGATTTTCCTTAAATCTGACCTAGTGACATAGTTTTTAACCAGACAGTTTCGACCTTGGCCTAGATATTACTAAGACAAACATTCTGACAAAGTTTCAACATGCTCAAGCCAAACATTAGGCTTCCAAAGTGTTAACAAGTTTCCTTAAATTTGACCTAGTGACCTAGTTATTGACCGGACATAACCCAGTTTCGAACTTGACCTAGATATCACCAAGACAAACATTTTGACAAAGATTCAAAATGCTCAAGTTTAAAATGCGGCTTTTAAAGTGTTAACAAGATTTTCCTTAAATTAAGCCTAGTAACCTAGTTTTTGACCAAACATGACCTATATTCGATCTTGGCCTAGAAATCACTAAGACAAACATTCTGACAAAGTTTCAACATGCTCAAGCCAAAAATGTAGCTTCCAAGTTAACAAGATTTTCCTTAAATCTGACCTAGTGACCTAGTTTTTAACCAGACAGTTTCGACCTTGGCCTAGATATTACTAAGACAAACATTCTGACAAAGTTTCAACATGCTCAAGCCAAAAATTAGGCTTTCAAAATGTTAACAAGTTTCCTTAAATTTGACCTAGTGACCTAGTTATTGCTCAAGCCAAAAATGTGGCTTCCAGAGCATAAACAAGATTTTCCTTAAATTTGACAAAGTGACTTAGTTTTTAACCCCACATGACCCAGTTTCGAACTTGGCCTAGATATTACTTGGACACACATTCTGAAAAAGTTTCAACATGCTCAAGCCAAAAATGTGGCTTCCGGAGTGTTAACAAGGTTTTTCAAACATTTGACCTAGTGACCTAGTTTTTGTCCGGACATGACCCAGTTTCGAACTTGGCCTAGATATCACTGAGACAAACTTTCTGACAAAGCTAAAAATTGAACCAGAGCAAAGAAATACAGCCAAACAAGAGAGGTGTTGCCCTTAAACCTTTCCAACCTGCAGATGCATTTTGACGCAATAGCAGCAGACGACTTTTGAAAACATTGTGGCCAAAGGAGGAATCGGCCACAATGTTTTCAACTTTATTTAACGATTAATTGATCTTTGATGGAGATTTTTCAGGTTTTTGTCACTATGTTTTCAAAGTCGTCTGCTGCAGATTTGTTGATTTATCTACTAATTAGGACCAACCTGCACATCAAGTATGAGTAAAAAACATTTTTCAGGTGAAGGTTACTGTGACCTTGTGACATCAAAATCAACAAGAGCACCGCGTACGGCACATACGCTCGACTAATAGAAAACAGAAACAAGAGGACCATGAGGCCCTGGAATCGCTCACCTGAGAATGGGCTATTTAAGACATAACTCTCTCATGCTCAAGCCAAACATGTGGCTTCCAGAGTGTAAACAAGATTTCCCTTAAATTTGGTCTGGTGACCTAGTTTTTGACATGACATGACCCATATTCGAACTTGGCCTAGATATCATCAGGACAAACATTCTGACAAAGTTTCAACATGCTCAAGCCAAAAATTAGGCTTTCAAAATGTTAACAAGTTTCCTTAAATTTGACCTAGTGACCTAGTTATTGCTCAAGCCAAAAATGTGGCTTCCAGAGCATAAACAAGATTTTCCTTAAATTTGACAAAGTGACTTAGTTTTTAACCCCACATGACCCAGTTTCGAACTTGGCCTAGATATTACTTGGACACACATTCTGAAAAAGTTTCAACATGCTCAAGCCAAAAATGTGGCTTCCAGAGTGTTAACAAGGTTTTTCAAACATTTGACCTAGTGACCTAGTTTTTGTCCGGACATGACCCAGTTTCGAACTTGGCCTAGATATCACTGAGACAAACTTTCTGACAAAGCTAAAAATTGAACCAGAGCAAAGAAATACAGCCAAACAAGAGAGGTGTTGCCCTTAAACCTTTCCAACCTGCAGATGCATTTTGACGCAATAGCAGCAGACGACTTTTGAAAACATTGTGGCCAAAGGAGGAATCGGCCACAATGTTTTCAACTTTATTTAACGATTAATTGATCTTTGATGGAGATTTTTCAGGTTTTTGTCACTATGTTTTCAAAGTCGTCTGCTGCAGATTTGTTGTTTGTGGGAAAGGGTAAAGACCTAAAATTGTTTGTTTCACCTAGCAAAAACTCCAGTCTTTAAGCTATTACAGGTTAAAATAGTCCAGTTCTGAGAACGTTCGTAATTAAAAGCCGATCATAACTTCAATGGATATATCCCAACCATTCAAAGCTGACAAAAAGCTCCACTTCAGCATTGTGAGAACACAAAATAAACTAGAGATTGATTTTTTGAAAAAGCGCTTGTCTCCCCATTTATGTGGCCCGAGGGGAGGAAAAGAAATGATGGAGATGAATTTTGTAGTTCTGGACTGGAGATGAAGCAACAGTGACTTTTCAGTTTGGCCTTTTAATCTGTAGACAATAGTGGACATGTATTGCTTAAGATGCACAAGATTAGTGGTTATTTTCTTTAAGAATGAACGTAATTTTTCAGGTCAATGCGTCATGACCATCCTGTATACCAAGTATGAAGTTCCTGGGCCCAGTTATTGAGCGGAAACCATTTTTCAGCCCAATGTCACCGTGACCTTGACCACTGTGACCTCAGAATCAATAGGGGTTATTTGCTGGTGGTGACCAACCTGCATACTAAGTATGAAGTTCCTGGGCCCAAGCATTCTTCAGTTAATGAGCAGAAACCATTTTTCAGCCCAAGGTCACCGTGACCTTGACCTTTGACCTACTGACATTAAAATCAATAGGGGTCATCTACAGTAAGGACCAACCTGCACAACAAGTATGAAATTCCTGGGCATAAGCGTTCTTGAGTTATAGACTAAAAACATTTTTCAACTGAAGGTTACCATGACCTTGACTTTGTGACCTCAAAATCATACAAAAGCAATAGGGGTTATCTACTAATTAGGACCAACCTGCACATCAAGTATGAGTAAAAAACATTTTTCAGGTGAAGGTTACTGTGACCTTGTGACATCAAAATCAACAAGAGCACCGCGTACGGCACATACGCTCGACTAATAGAAAACAGAAACAAGAGGACCATGAGGCCCTGGAATCGCTCACCTGAGAATGGGCTATTTAAGACATAACTCTCTCATGCTCAAGCCAAACATGTGGCTTCCAGAGTGTAAACAAGATTTCCCTTAAATTTGGTCCGGTGACCTAGTTTTTGACATGACATGACCCATATTCGAACTTGGCCTAGATATCATCAGGACAAACTTTCTGATAAAGTTTCAACATGCTCAAGTTTAAAATGTGGCTTCTAGTGTTAACAAGATTTTCCTTAAATTTGGCATTGTGACCTAGTTTTTGACCCGACATGACCCATGTTCGAACTTGACCTAAATATCACTAAGTCAAATTTTTTGACATAGTTTTAACATGCTCAAGCCAGACATGTGGCTTCTAGAATGTAAACAAGATTTTCCTTAAATTTGGCCTAGTGACCTAGTTTTTGATCGGACATGACCCATATTTGAACTAGGCCTAGATATCATGAAGACAAACTTTCTGATAAAGTTTCAACATGCTCAAGTTTAAAAGGTGGCTTCCAGAGTGTTAACAAGATTTTCCTTCAATTTGGCCTAGTGACCTAGTTTTTGACCCGACATGACCTATATTCAAACTTGACCTAGATATCACTAACACAAACATTCTGACAACGTTTCAACATGCTCAAGCCGGCTTCAGGAGTGTTAACAAGATTTTCCTTAAATTTGACCTAGTGACCTAGCTTTTGACCCCACATGACCCAGTTTCGAACTTGGCCTAGAGTTGATGGAGATATATGTTCTGATAAACTTTCATAAAGATTGGATGCAAAATGTTGCCTCTAGAGTAGTAACAAGCAGATGTTGACGAACGACGGACAAAAGGCGATCACAATAACTCACCTTGAGCACTATGTGCTCTGGTGAGCTAAAAAAGCTGAAAACCTTAACCGGACGACCATGCCGACGACGACCCCAGGGTAATGACAATAGCTCTCGTTTTTTCAAAAGTCGAGCTAATAAGGGTCATCTACTGGCTAGGCCCAACCTGCACACCAGGTATGAAGTTCCTGGACATAAGCATTCTTTAGTTATTGAGCGGAAACCATTTTTCAGCTGAATGTTACCATGACCTTGACCTTTGACCTAGTGACCTCAAAATCAATTGGGGTCATCTGCTGGTGGTGACCAACCTGCACACAGAGTATTAACTTCAATGACCAAAGCGTTCTACAATTTTTCAGCTCATTGTTACTGTGACCTTGACCTTGTGACCTCAAAATCAATAAGGGTCATCTACTGGTTAGGACCAACCTGCACACCAGGTATAACGTTCCTTGACTTAAACAATCTTTAGATATTGAGCGAAAACCGTTTTTCAGCTGAAGGTTACCATGAGCTTGACCTTTGACCTAGTGACCTCAAAATCAATAGGGGTCACCTGCTGGCGGTGGCCAACCTGCACACCAAGTATTAACTTCCATGCCCAAAGCCAAAACAGTTATTGAGTGGAAACCATTTTTTTACCTCACAAGGACCTTGACCTTTGACCTTCTGACATCAAAATCAATAGGGGTCATCTACTGGTGATGACCAACCTGAATACCAAGTATGAAGTTCCTACACCCAATTGTTCTTCAGTTATTGAGCGGAAGCAAGTGTGTCGGATGACGGACGGAAGGACGGAATGGGCAAAAACAATATGTCACCCCCATGAATGGGGGAGACATAATAAAGCAATAAAAAGAGGTTTAACAAGAAACAAAAACTCGCCTTGAGGCAAGCTAAACAAGAGCACCGCGTACGGCACAGACGCTCGACTGATAGAAAACAGAAAAAAAGCTGAGCTGAACCAAAAACCTTAACCGGACGACCACGCCAGGGTCATGACAATAGCTCTCGTTTTTTCAAAAGTCGAGCTAAAAACGTAATACAAACAAGAGAGCCATGATGGCCCTGGAATCGCTCACCTGATTTTTTTTTCACTTCAGCTATATAAGCCCCGCCCCCTGGCAGCCATAGTTTTCGACCAATCAACTTGGCTTGAAGGAATCTGATAGAGGGTCACCCTAGGAACATTTCTAAAAAATTATTTGAAAATCTGCCTGACACTTTCGGAGGAGAAGATTTTTTAAGTTTTCACTATAGCCATATAATGCAATATAGCCCTGCCCACTGGCGGCCATGTTTATCGACCAATCAACATGGCTTGAAGGAATCGGATAGTGGGTCACTTAAGGAACATTTCTACAAAATTATTTGAAAATCTGCCTGACACTTTCGGAGAAGAAGATTTTTTAAGTTTTCACTATAGCCGTATAATGCAAAATAGCCACGCCCCTCCTGGCGGCCATGTTTTTCGACCATTCAACATGGCTTGAAGGAATCTGATAGAAGGTCATCAAAGGAGCATTTCTACAAATTTATTTGAAAATCTGCCAACCAGTTTGGGAGAAGAAGATCTTTTAAGTTTTCACTATAGCCATATAAGGCAAAATAGCCCTGCTGACTGGCAGCCATGTTTTTCGACCAATCAACATGGCTTGAAGGAATCTGATAGAGGGTACTTAAGGATCATTTCTACAAGATTATTTGAAAATCGGCCTGACACTTTCGGAGAAGAAGATTTTTAAAGTTTTTTCACTATAGCCATATAAGGCAAAATAGCCCCACCCCCATGGCGGCCATGTTTTTCGACCAATCAACATGGCTTGGAGGAATCTGATAGAGAGTCATCCAAGGAACATTTCTACAAAATTATTTGAAATCTGCCAACCAGTTTGGGAGAAGAAGAATTTTGAAGATTTTTTTCATTTCGTTGCCATGGAAACCAGAATTCTGCATGGATCCCAACAACTTAAAGGAAATCTGGTGAGGTCATTGAGAGGATGCTTTCTGTGAAGTTTCATCCCAATTGACCCACCGGTTACTGAGGAGAAGAAGTTGACGGACGACGGACGCCGGACATAGGGCGATCACAATAACTCACCTTGAGCACTTTGTGCACAGGTGAGCTAAAAAAAAACAAGAACATTTGATTTATTACTGATAACAAGCACTCAAGCATTCTATGTGGGCAAAATAAAAACTCACAATACCAAAGAGGCTTAACAAGAAACAATTTAACTACTACCCATCATAAAAGCTGACCTTGAGACGACCTAAAAAACGCAATACAAAAGAGGTTGAACAAGATATACTTGATTATTGATCAAAATAGCTCACCTTCAACGTTCTTTGTAGGCAAGATAAAAATTTAATACCATATCTAAGAGGACCCGTTACAACATAAAAAAATCTCCAGCAGACGAGGTTAAAAACATATTGACAAAAGTATGAAATATGAGAGTTAAATAATCAAAACAAGAGTTGAAAACATTGGGGCAAATGCAGAAATTGCTTATTATGAGCACTTTCTCCTTTTGCCAAAATGATTTCAAAGGTCATCTGCTGCAGAGGCGTCAGAAAGCCTCTATACGTTGGAAAGGGTTAATAACCAAGAACAAGACACCAATCTGTCCTTTTTAACAAAAAGGTTCCAACTATGATATTTGTTTTCTTTCTTGACCATTCAATTCAATTTTACAAACTGAAAGCCTTTTAGTAAAACAAGAGCACCGCGTACGGCACAGACGCTCTACTGATAGAAAACAGAAAACAAGAGGGCCGTGACGGCCCTGGAATCGCTCACCTGATTTTTTTTTCACTTTAGCTATATAAGCCCCCCGCCCCCTGGCGACCAATCAACATGGCTCAAAGGAATCTGATACAGGGTCACCCTAGGAAAATTTCTACAAAATTATTTGAAAATTGGCTTGACACTTTCGGAGGAGAAGATTTTTTAAGTTTTCACTATAGCCATATAAGGCAAAATAGCCCCGCCCCCTGGCGGCCATGTTTTTCTGACCAATCAACATGGCTTGAAGGAATCTGATACAGGGTCCCCCTAGGAAAATTTCTACAAAATTATTTGAAAATCAGCCTGACACTTTTGGAGGAGAAGATTTTTTAAGTTTTCACTATAGCCATATAAGGCAAAATAGCCCCGCCCCCGGGCGGCCATGTTTTTTGACCAATCAACATGGCTCGAAGGAATCTGATAGAGGAAAATTTCTACAAAGTTATTTGAAAATCGGCCTAACACTTTTGGAGGAGAAGATTTTTTAAGTTTTCACTATAGCCAAAATGCAAAATAGCCTGGATAGGTGACCCGTGATGGCTTAACGCCGGTACACGTTACACTACGGTTTTAATTTACATTTTAATTATAAAGAAGAGGGCCATGATGGCCCTATATCGCTCACCTGATTTAATAGAACTTCAATAGTTTTCAAAGTTTTTACTCTATACATATAATGAAAACAAGCAACCACCCCCCACCCCCACCCTGGTGGCCATGTTTTTCAATGGATCATATTTATTTGAATAACCTTGGAAGAAGGTCAATCAAGGAACATTTGTGCCAAATAGTTTTTAATTCATGCAGGTGCTTTTGGACAAGAATATTTTTAAAGTTTTAACAATGCACATATAAGAAAAACAAACTCCGCCCCCTGGTGGCCAGACTTGTGGACAAGAAGATGTTTAAAGTTTTATCAATGCACATATAAGGAAAACAAGCTGCGCCCCCTGGCGGCCATGTTTTTCAACGGATCGGAAATATTTGAACAATCTTAGTAAAGGGTGCCCCAAGGAACATTTGTGCAAAATAATTTTCAAATAGGCCCAGTACTTTTGGACAAGAAGATTTTTAAAGTTTTAACAATGCACATATATGGAAAACAAGTTTCGCCCCCTTGCGGCCATGTTTTTCAACGGATCTGAAATATTTGAACAATCTTGGTAAAGGGTGCCCCAGGGAACATTTGTGCAAAATAATTATCAAATCGGGCCATTAGTTTTGGACAAGAAGATTTTTAAAGTTTTAACAATGCACATATAAGGAAAACAAGCTTCGCCCCCTGGCGTCCATGTTTTTCAACATATTGGAAATATTTGAACAATCTTGGTAAAGGGTGCCCCAAGGAACATTTGTACAAAATAACTTTCAAATCGGGCCAGTACTTTTGGACAAGAAGATTGTTAAAGTTTTAACAATGCACATATAAGGAAAATAAGCTTAGCACCCTGGCGGCCATGTTTTTCAACGGATCGGTGCCACAAGGAACATTTGTGCAAAATAAGATTTTTTAAGATTTGGCAATTTTCCCCTTTTCAGCAACCAAAGTTCTACTTGGAATTTAATTCTTTGAACAACTTTGAAAGAGGACCACCTAAGTGGTTAGGTGAGCTAAAAAAACTACTCGCATATAAATAGACTGGTTCACCTAATCTTCTATTGCAAACTCGAACGAGAACAAGTCTAGTGACGAAATGCTACGGTAATATCCGAGAGCTGACGGTAAAATACGTCGCATGCGCGATCAAGACGATTAACACGGCGCATGCGCAAACCCATTGCCCATTGCACCAGTGGTAGTTTTAAACACAACCAATATATGCACTGGTGCTGATGCACCCGCGCAATAATTTACCAATCTAAAGTCTTACCGTTACGAATGCGTCATAAATATTTTAGGGAATTCCCAAGGTGGTCTGGTACTCTTTTTGTTATTTGTTTTAAAACAGAGTATACAAGAGAAAGTTGATGTAACGCATCAATGTCGCTGGAAATCCATACTGCAGTTATGCATAACACTTACATTATAGTAGTTGAACAAACAGTTATCAACTGAGGGGCATATTGGAACATCAGGGGTGGGGTCAAGTGAAAAATGTATCATAACTTGCATTTTTTTGTCAACGAAGTGAATGCCCTTCATTGAAATATAATTGAAGCCTTTCATTGTTTATGACCAATCTCCATTATAAGGTAGGTTGACCATACACACACAGCCAACTTATTATTGATCATAAACAGAAAAAGAGTAATCTTGCCAATTATTAGTCTTAGTATGTATACAGTGCTTTCATTAAGGAATAATTATAAGATTTGTGAATTCCACATACACTTTTCAAGATGTTTATCAGAATATTTGAATTTTATTATTTATCAATAAAAACACAAAACAGACAATTTAGGATTTGCATGCAATAGCACGTCATTTTACCTTTCCCCTTTTTAAAGTCAACATTGGACACCTTTGCAGCAATCTACTTTTAAAACAATGATAAAAGGGTTAAATCGCTGAAGACATGAGTTTTCTTTTTCTCTCAAAATGATATTAGCTTGGCATCCATTTTATATTATACTTTGACAAATGTTAAAATGTAGTCCAATATTTATAAATTAGACCACCCTCGAAATATAATATCAGCTAAACAGTTAAATTTCATTGAAATTGTTTTATAATTTCAAACTTAATTTCGAACATAAACTGAACCCTACAACATGTTAATTTATTGTAATTCTTTCCTTCCTTTTTTATAATGAAAAATAACAAACTACTCATGTTTTAAAAGTATATAACGATGAGCGCCCTTGTGTCACAATATGCAGATCGCAAGCAAAATGCCTGTAGGGAATCTGATGACACATTTAAAATTGTCAAGGACGAAATAAGTTTGTACGAAAGACCCGATTCGTTTCTTCTTCGCATAGTTGTCGTTCTTTACACTCTCTTTATAGGCAGAGAGTGTGTTTTAAAATTATATAATGGTGAGCGCCCTTGAGTCAATGATGCATAACAATATGCAGATCGCAAGCAAAATGCATTCTTCACAAATCGAGACATCTCTCTGAACATGAAAATAACATTCAGTAAGTTAAAATTGATATTAAAAGGAGAATTCGACGTTATTTTTATCTCGATATTGACACATAACAGTCTACTGCAAGTCTAATAAGGACTGTTTTGTATTCATAAGTAAAACAAAAAAAACATAAGTACGTATTTCAGTCATATCACAGCGTTTACTAAGACAATCCTGACACCTTGTTGTATGTATGTGGGAAAGTACGTATTTCAGTTATATCACTGCGTTTACTAAGACAATCCTGACACCAGCGCGTCAGTCGTATTGTATGTATGTTGGAAAGTACGTATTTCAGTTATATTACGGCGTTTACTAAGACATTCTTGACACCAGCGTGTCAGTCGTATTGTATGTATGTGGGAAAGTACGTATTATAGTTATATCACAGCATTTCCTAAGACAATCCTAACACCTTGTTGTATGTATGTGAGAAAGTACGTATTTCAGTTATATCACAGCGTTTACTAAGACAATTCTAACACCTTGTTGTATGTATGTGGGAAAGTACGTATTTCAGTTATATCACGGCATTTCCTAAGACAATCCTAACACCTTGTTGTATACATGTATGTGGGAAAGTACGTATTTCAGTCATATCACAGCGTTTACTAAGACAATTCTAACACCTTGTTGTATGTATGTGAGAAAGTACGTATTTCAGTTATATTACGGCGTTTACTAAGACATTCTTGACACCAGCGTGTCAGTCGTATTGTATGTATATGGGAAAGTACGTATTTCAGTCATATCACAGCGTTCCCTAAGACAATCCTAACACCTTGTTGTATGTATGTGAGAAAGTACGTATTTCAGTTATATTACGGCATTTACTAAGACATTCTTGACACCAGCGTGTCAGTCGTATTGTATGTATGTGGGAAAGTACGTATTTCAGTTATATCACGGCTTTTTCTTAGACAATCCTGACACCTTGTTATATGTATGTGGGAAAGTACGTATTTCAGTTATATCACGGCGTTTAATAAGACAATCTTGACACCAGCCCGTCAGTCGTATTGCTATCACCGTAGAACTGAGCGTCAAGGAGGGAATCCACTACTACTATTTAAAGTTGTTAAATTGCTTTATTTCCTTTAATTTTATCTGAATACTCATAAATGTTTACTGAATTTCTGTTTTGACACTCCTTTTAAGAAAATGTCGTTAAATTTAATGCAGCCATGCAGAAAAAAAATCTTAATTTTTGCTATTTCCCACGTGCAACCTGTTCTTCCCATCGACCATGTGCTTTTTTCGTCTCAGTCAGTTAGTAGGTATTGTACATGTACAAAAAACATAAATTTGTCATTTTAATGCCACGAATGTCGAATGAGGGGCGTTCTCGTGCAATCGGTATGCTCACTACAGGAGCTTCCGTCCGTCAGGTAAGCTAACTATCCATTTATCCTTAAAATAATGACATAATTTTAGGCACCAGCGAAGAGTCCCGACATTAAACCATGGCCGAAATAAGAAAATGAGTGAATTTACTTGAAAATTGAAGGCTCGTTGCATCTACAAGGATACTTAACCTAACTATTACAGGTATTTAATTATACATTAGGTAACTTAATAATGTGCAAAGCTGAGCCGAAAAATGGTCACTCAATTTGTCTATAAATTACCAACATAATCCTTTCAATTATTTTCTTTCATTCAAATACATTTTAAAAAGCTTATCTGACCAGGTTATAATAGTTACATGGCCTAAGGTCCTCTACGTTTTGACAATTTTAACTTGTATATCCCAAACACTCATTTTCTAATTTCAGCCATGACATAGTCCTTAACCCGATTGAGCACATCTGGGACCTCATTGACAGGTGAATTCGTAAGCGACCAGTACAACACAATATACTGGAGTTGGAGCGAGATGCTGAACGGAATAAGCTGCGTTAGCGCAACGTGAGCTTTGCATCTATAATGTCCATGCGAAGTCATCGCAGCCAGGGGGTCACACCCGATATCAACGTAACGCTTTGTTGTAAAAACAGCTTACAATATGGACAAATGATTAGTTCTTATTTAGATAAAACAGCATATTTTGTTATTTGCGATTTTGGTGGTTACATTAATCAACCTTTTATTTCTTTTTTGTTTACTATGATATTTTGCTGTATCTTATTTCTATTTGTTAAGTTTGTAACATACTTTTAAATAAGATAAAAAATAAGTTTTCAACCACTTTTGCGTTTTTGCAAAATCAAGGAAACCTTGAGTGATGCGTTAGAACTTTTGGTGAGTGTATACATAGGCATACGTTTTGTTATAGCATTCTATAATCACTGCTGCATATACAAATACCATTAGGGGATACTACTACTTTGCGGAACGGGACGGAACAACATTTTGTAAACGTATAGTATATTGACAGCAATCCTGAAATTTAAAAACTTATATAATGATAACAAATAATATTATATAATATAATAAAAAAAAAAATCGTTGTGACTGTCGTGTGTATTAAGTTTTCTGAATTCCAACTTTCTTGTTGATATAACACTTTTATCTCGATTTTTAAGAAAAGAATTGAAAAGAAAAATCTTGTTCCCTTCCGTTCCGCAAAATATCATTATCCTACTGGATAATTATACATTGCGAAACGGAACGGAACAGCATTTTGTAAACGTATATTTACCGTAATCCTGAAATTAAAAAACTTATATAATGAGTGTTTTAACTACCACATTATAGAAATGAAACGAAGTTTATGCAAACGCCCTTATAAACGTAAGAAAATACAGTTCAAATTGATTGAATTTGTCGCCCATCTGTTGTTAGCCAATGCATTGCAACGGATAATTGACGTGTAATTTAACATACTTGAAGCCACGCATAGATTGTTTCCAGTGGTATTTTGTCGTGCATTATGACATAATTTATAGGACAAATAAATTCTTTAATTGATGGTTTGTTTTTCTCCAATAAAAAGTAATAGCAAAAAAGAATCGTCGTGATTGTCGTATGTATTAAGTTTTCTGAATTACACACTTTCTTGTATCTCGATGAGTAAGTTTTCACACCCTGTACCAGATATTACTATTATTATTATCCTTAAAATAAATGAAAAGAATCAGATTGAAAAGAAAACAAATCTTGTTCCATTCCGCAAAATATCATTATCCTAGGGGATAATTATACCTTGCGGAACGGAACAACATTTTGTAAACGTATATTTACAGTAATCCTGAAATTTAAACAAGATCACCGCGTACAAAAAAAAAAGCTTAGCTGAACAAAAAACCTTAACCGGACGACCACGCCGCCGCCACAGAAAAAAAGGGCAATGTTGTATATCCCAAACACTCATTTTCTAATTTCAGCTATGACATAGTCCTTAACCCGATTGAGCACATCTGGGACCTCATTGACAGGTGAATTCGCAAGCGACCAGTACAACACAATATACTGGAGTTGGAGCGAGATGTTCGACAGGACTAATATAAGCTGCGTTAGCGCAACGTGAGCTTTGCATCTATAATGTCCATCCGTTTCGTTCTGCAAAGTATAGTTAGCCAATATTTAACTGCAAATATCTCGGAAAATTTGATCAGGAGTGCAAATGAAACTGCAAGGAGTGGACAGTGTTAAAGAAATAGCCTATCAGTAAAGGCCATTTGTATCTTGAAATCTAACAACAACTTTAATACGGTGTCACTAAACAGAGTCTGGTAGAGTCTGGTAGAGTCCGGTAGAGTCTGGTCGTCAAATATCCCATTATATCACTGTTTTGTTGTGTTTTTGTATTGAAATGAATAAAATAAAGCGCTTTTGTATCATATAAATAAAAACATAAATGGTATTTGCCTATTTTAGCTCATTTTCGAGTGAATATAGAAATATTATATGCGTGAACACGGACACTGGCAGAGTCTGGTCATTATTAAGCAATAAATACAAAGTTTTATACGATTTTTAAGTTATAAAAAGTTTAATTTGATTTATATGTGTCATATTATATATTTATTTCTTATATTATTTCAGCTGATAATCGGGAAAATAGTGGAAGATTGAGGATTTTTAACGATAACAATGTGTTTCGTAAATCAAAATGGCTGACGTGAAATTTCTGTTTATAATGCGGCAATATCGCACATCCTGAACGTGTAATACACTAAATTCTCTCTCTATTATGCGTCAACTAATTGATTAGGTGTGATCAACAGATTATAGTTATAATTATATTTTAACAATGCCATGATTTTAAATGTATGAAAACTACTAGATTCGAATATTTTTATGCCTTATATGTCATTAACGTTAATTAAACCAAATTTAATACTTAGAGAGCTATATACTTACTTAAAAGTAATTCATATGAAATTAAATACTACATTCCGCAAAAAATAGAATCAAACTAAACCATATTTGCATTTTTTTTTAAAAATATGCAAAAATATTTTAACTTAAAAAATAAATATATATCCTGATATAGTTCATAAAATGCATTTTGCGAAATATTGTATTCAGGCCACACCACGTGGAGGAACTCTTTCATGGTCCAAAATTTATTATATCATTTTGGGAATTTTGTTCTATGTTTCCCATTTTAGGTTACCAAAATAGAGCCCGTGCGCCTGACGAGGACCCGGGCCGTAAATGACCCTACACAGAGCTCCATTTTTTAAATTTTTGATTCTATGATTTTGGTTCTATGTACATTCACTTGATAAAGATCAAAAACATGGCCGAGCAGCAGCACCCAGCTACCGGCTGTCTGGTGTCTGCACCACTGTTGAGCGTGCTTGCTTAGGGTGCTCGCAGCGCTTGTTTAGCATGCAGACATTGGCAACATGTGAACCCTGGGCCAACAATACCCACGAAACTCATAAGTCAATATAGCCCTTCCCCTGCCAGCTCGCTATTGAATCGAGTGATACGCAAAGGACAAACCAGGAATTGTCCCTTAACACATTTGTCTCAACCCGAATCTCGAACAGATGTATGCCGGTTTCTTTTGTATCCTCAAGATTTAGGTGTGTTTGATTCAATTCGTTTCTAATTGGTGAAGTGGTCTCATTTTAGGTTAACAAAAAAGATCCTACACAGAGCTCCATTTTTTGGGATTTTTATTCTTGTTTTTGGTTTATATTTTCCGCTTCTTTATGTCTGCTTCCTGGTGACATAACCAGTACTCAAATTTAAACCTGGTCCTAGCGTTAACATTTTAGACGGATATAGAGGAATTATTGTTGAAAATGTTGAATGTACAACTTACATACAGGTATTAGCGAATGATTGATAAAAAAATATATTGTTGTTGGTTTGCAACTAAAATATGCAGTCCTTTTAACATGAATGTGTTTCAATATAATCTATGTTTTTTTAATTTTCAATTGTGTATGTTTTGCAATTTTTCAGGCGTTTGCGAGTGCCGAGTTTTCGTTCAATTCTCGTAATGGAGGGTAATGTTAGTTGCTTATCTGTTGATGTGATGTTTGAAATGTGATGCGAATTAAAGTTCAATAATTTCATAAATCGCCTTGATCTCTGGTCAGGACTTAACTGTGTCCATATGTAGCATGAGAAACGTGTAGAACCGACGCTTGTGTCGCCAAACAATATATACCCGAGTCGTGCAATGCGCCTCTCACATCAAGAGTTTGACACTGTTCAAGTTCTTGTAACTTTTCTATCATGTTGGGCAATTTCTGGACTACCCAGTTTGTCGTCCTTTTGATAACATGGTTGTACGACTCATTTGCATTATAAAACCATTGTTGTGGTAGCCAGGAATGTTTGAGTTTGGGGAGAAACATATGCTTCTCCAAATTGGTAAGTATCCCTTGTAAATATGTCAAATTTGGATGTGTATTGTATATTTCTTGGTCCATTTCTGTGAATGAGGTTGCAGTTTCAGCACTTAAGATACCATTAGGACCGAAGAGTTTACAAGTAATGGCTAATGCGGTTAACCTCAGGTTGAGGAAGACACTTACTGAGTAAATTTACCTTCAAATGTTTCACACAAAGAACTCCTGTGGCTTGTGGGAAACATATGTCAATGGCTTTACAAGTCGAAAACTCTTCGTAGGGACAAAATATTAATTTACTCTGGTCAATGTCACTCAATTTATCCTCCAATTTCATATGAATTACTTTTAAGTAAGTATATAGCTCTCTAAGCATTTGGTTTAATTAATGTTTATGACATATAAAACATAAAATTATTCCAATCTAGTAGTTTTCATACATTTAAAATCTTGGTAATTATAACACTAATTTGTTGATCACACCTAATCAATTAGTTGGCCCATAATAGAGAGAGAATTTAGTGTATTACTCGTACAGGATGTACGATAGGGCCGCATTATAAACAGAAATTTCACGTCAGCCATTTTGATTTACGAAACACAATGTTATCGTTAAAAATCCTCAATCTTCCACTATTTTCCCGATTATCAGCTGAAATAATATAAGAAATAAATATATAATATGACACATATAAATCAAATTAAACTTTTTATAACTTAAAAATCGTACAAAACTTTGTATTTATTGCTTAATAATGACCAGACTCTACCAGTGTCCGTGTTCACGCAAATAATATTTCTATATTCACTCGAAAATGAACTAAAATAGGCAAATACCTTTTATTTTTTTATTTATATGATACAATAGCACTTTATTTTATTCATTTCAATACAAAAACACAACAAAACAGTGATATAATGGGATATTTGACGACCAGACTCTACCAGACTCTACCGGACTCTACCAGACTCTGTTTAGTGATACCCACTTTAATAAGAACACAGGTGCCCGGCGCAAAAGACCCTTTAAAAAAGAAAAAAAATGGTTTTAAAAAAAAAAAAATATATATATATTAATTACATTACATTATTAACATATAATTTTTTTTTTTTTTCTAAAACTATTTTTTTCATGTTTAAAGGGTCTTTTGCGCCGGGCACCTGTGAATAAGAATGGAATTCTAAAGTTTTGTCACTTTGCCCCTTTCCTGATGCCCTGTTTTTCAACGAAATAAATATGGCTAGAACAGTTTTTGTAGAGGGTCACTCAATGAACATTTCTACCAAATTATCTTGCAATCGGACAAGCAGATTTTGGAGGAAAAAGATTTTTAAAATTTGGGTATTTTTTTCATTTTCTGATGCCGCAGCAACCAAAGTTATACACAGAATGTAAGTCTTCGAACAATTTTGAAAGAAGAGGACCAGCAAAGGAACATTCCTGTGAAGTCATGTTGAAATTGGTCCAGTGGAATGGTAGGAGTTGTCATTTGTAGCTAAAAGTTCAATTAACCCCTTTTGTGATGACGCCTGGTTGCTATGATTCTGTAACCAATCAATACGGCTTGAACAAATTTAGTAGAGGATCACTGAAGGAAGATTCATATTCAATTTTCTTAAAATCAGACAAGAACTTTCATAACAAGAGCTGTCCTTCAGACAGCATGCTTGACTATTTGCCATTTGATTATATAGTAAACAGTGGTTACCGAGATATGTGCATGATAGTACCTTGCATGCCAAACTGTAACCAAATTGTTTTCCTTCAATTTGACCTAGTGACCTTTTTTTTGACCCAACATGACAACATGACCCATGATCGAACATTCTGATAAAGTTTCATCATGCTCAAGTTAAAAATGCAGTATCCAGTGTTAACAAGATTATTCTAACTTGGCCTAGACATCATTCAGCTCAACATTCTGACAAAATTTCAAACGTCTTAAGCAAAAATTGTGGCCTCTAGGATGTTAACAAGATTTTCCTTCAATCTTTTTAACCTAGTGACCTTATTTTTGAACCATCATAACCCATGTTCGAACTTGACCTACATGTCATCAAGACAAACATTCGGATAGTTTCAACATGCTCAAGTTGAAAATGTGGCCTCTAGTGTTAACAAGATTACCCTTCAATTTGGCCTAATGACCTAGTTTTTTAAACCGGCATGACCCATATTTGAACTTGGCCTAGATATCATTCAGCTCAACATTCTGACTAAATTTCAAGCTGCTGAAGCAAGAAATGCTGCTTCTACAGTGTTAAAAAGATTTCCCTTCAATTTGGCATATTAACCTAGTTTCTGACCCAATATGACTCATATTCAAACTTGAACTAGATATTTTTAAGACAAACATTCTGACAAAATTACAAACTGCTGAAGTAAAAATTGCTGCCTCTGGAGTGTTAACAAGATTTTCCTTCAATTTGACCTAGTGACCTACTTTTTGACCTGACATGACCCATGTTCGAACCTGACCTACATATCATCAAGACAAACATTATGATAAAGTTTCAACATGCTCACATTGAAAATGTGGCTTCCAGAGTGTTAACAAGATTTCCCTTCAATTAGACCTAGTGACCTAGTTTTTGACCTCATATGGCCCAGTTTCGAACTGGTCCAAGATTTGATGGAGATGAATGTTCTGATAAACTATCATGAAGATTGGATGCAAAATGTAGCCTGTAGTGTTAACAAGCTCAAATGTTGACGACGCACGAAGGACAGCGGACGTACCCGATCAAAACGTGATCACAATAGTTCACCTTGCACTTCGTGCATAGATGAGTTAAAAAGGGCCATAATTTGCATTAAATCTAGGATTGAGTTATCTTACTTGATTATTAGTCCCCTACTGGTCGGAGACCGTTTTGGAACTATAGGTTTAATCCGTCCGAAAAGTCAAGTTCACAGTTTGTCTGTCCGTAATTTCGTGTCCAGGCTGTATCTTCAACATGCTTGAATGGATGTTGATATTTCTTCACACAAATCTTCTCCATAACAAGATGGTGTGTCATGCAAATCACACAGCCACCTTCTCCCAAGGTCGAGGTCACAGTTTGTCTGTCTGTCCAAAATTCCGTGTCCAGGCTGTATCTTCCAAGTATTTTCCATAACAACATATGTCAGGCACATCACCCAGCCACCTACTCCCAATGTCATAGTCACAGTTTAGGTTCAAACAATGTCTGTCCGCAATTTTGTGTCCAGGCTCTTTCTTCCAAATGCTTGAATGGATTTTGATATTACTTAACACACTTATTCTCCATTTAAAGGTAACAAGGCTTAATCATTGTCCGTCTGCACTGTATCTTCCTCATGCTTGAATGGATATTTATATTACTTCACACAATTATTCTCCAAGATGATGTGCCATGCACATCACCCAGCCACTAACTCTCAAGGACAAGGTCACAATTTCGACTCAAACATTCTCAGGCTTTTCTGACTCTTCCACATGCCTGAATGGATTTTGATACTTCACACAATTATTCTTCATAACAAGATGTGTCATGCACAATAACCAGCCACTTACTCCCAAGGTCAGACTTGGAAGACTAAAGTCTTGTACCACATAAAAAATTATTTCATGTCTACAACTTCACATATTTAATCAGGAACATTAGAAGACCATGTATGTCAAGGAGCATAACTCTAAAGTGAGGTTTAACAGAATAATGTGCCCTTTTCAACTTATACATTTTTGTCTGGTAGGGGACTTTTGTATTGCTTGCAATACTCTATTGATGTATTTATACTTTGTTATTGTTCTGAAAATTGGGGTTATAAATATGTTGAAAAAATCGAAAAAGTTCAAATCAATTTTTGTAAACAATATTGTAATTTATCACAAAACACATCTGATATTCTAGCTTTAGGAGAATGTGGTAGATTATCTATATGTATAACTTATATTCCAAATTGTATTAAGTTTTGGTTAAAAATATTACGTATGGAAAACCATAGATATCCTAAACAATGTTATAATATGCTAAAACAATTTGATGAGGCTGGTAGAAGAACTTGGGCTAGTATTATTAAAGAATTATTATTTACGTACGGTTTTGGTTACGGTATGTTTGGATTGCTCAAGAAGTTGGAAATGAATCAAACTTTATACAATTATTTAAGACACGCATTAAAGATTGTTATTTACAAAGATGGAACTCAGGTTTGAATGATTCATCCAAAGCATTACATTATAAACATTTTAAATCTCATCTTTACTCCGAACCATATTTAGATATTGATTTGTCCTATATTTTAAGAAAAACTTTATCAAATTTTCGTTGCTCGAGCCATATTCTAATGATTGAAAAGGGCAGGCATTCATCAATAGACGGAGACTTAAGATTTTGTCCTTTATGTATAAAAAATAATATTTATGTAGTCTAAGATGACTTTCATTTCTTCTTTGAATGTAATGAATATGAAATGCTTAGACAAACTTTTTTTAAAACTAACTGGTTAAATAAAAGATCTCTTAACATGTTTTACATAATTATAAGTTTAAAGGATGAAAAGAGTTTATTCAGAATTGCTTGATTCTTATTTAATGCATTTGCAAGAAGAAAGGAAACTCTTGATTTATAACATTAGAAATTTTACCAGAATTCGTAATTTGTATATACACTGTAGATAAGTTAAATTTGTTATGTAAATATCATTGAATAATGCATTCAGTTAAATACGATACCGATATCCGTTTCAAACAATTCTTTTCAATATCAACCAAATATCTGTTACTATATTGAAATGTTTAAAACTATAACTATAAATATATTTTCATTTACAACTTATCATACTAAACTATAATTGTTTAATCATAAAAGCTTAAAAATGTATATGTTTATTTGAAAACCACCAATATTTATTGTTTGCTTCACTCTATTTGATGTATTTACATGTTGTATTTTGGGCCGGAGGCCTTTATTACCAAATAAAATATGTCTATTAATTTGTTTACATATGTGCGAGTGTTGAGAAGCATTGAAGAATGTTTCAATGCCATACATCTAGTAGTTACTGAGCTATGGTTAAATACATGTACTTGTATGCAAAACCTTAACCAAGGTGTGATGCCGACACCGACGCCCGGGCAAGTAGAATAGCTCTCATACTCTCTGAATAGTCGAGCTAAAACATCATTCCAGCAAAAGAATTCCTTTCCCACCTGCAAATACATTTTGACGCAATAGCAGCAGACGACTTTTGAAAATATTGTGGCCAAAGGTAGAATTGGCCACAATGTTTTCAACTTTATATAACAATTAAGTGATCTTTGATGGAGATTTTTCAGGTTTTTGTCACAATGTTTTCAAAGTGAAAAGCTCCACGAACACAAGATAAACTAGAAATTGCTTTTTTGAAAAAGCGCTCGTCTCCCCATTTGTGAGGTCATAGGGGAGGAAAAGAAATGATGGAGATGAATTTAGTAGTTTTGGACTGGAGATGAAGCAACAGTGACTTTGAAGTTTGGCCTTTTAACCTGTAGACAATAGTGGACATGTATTGCATAAGATGCACAAGATTAGTGGTTATTTTTTTAAGAATGAACGTAATTTTTCAGGTCAAGGTGTCATGGCCATCCTGTATACCAAGTATGAAGTTCCTGGGCCCAAGCAGTCTTCAGTTATTGAGCAGAAACCATTTTTCAGCCCAATGTCACCGTGACCTTGACCACTGTGACCTCAAAATAAATAGGGGTTATTTGCTGGTGGTGACCAACCTGCACACCAAGTTTGAAGTTCTTGGGCTCAAGCATTCTTCAGTTATTGAGCGAAAACCATTTTTCAGCCCAAGGTCACCATGACCTTGACCTACTGATATCAAAATCAATAGGGGTCATCTACAAGTTAGGACCAACCTGCACACCAAGTGATGTTCCTGATCTTAAGCGTTCTAGAGTTAAAACCATTTTTCAGCTGAAGGTAACCGTGACCTTGTCCTTTGACCTCAATAAGGGTCATCTTCTGGCTAGGACCAACCTGCACACCTGGTATGAAGTTCCTCGACATAAGCATTCTTTAGTTATTGAGCGGAAACCATTTTTCAGCTGAAGGTTACCATGACCTTGACCTCAAAATCAATAGGGGTCATCTGCTGGTGGTGACCAACCTGCAAACTTCCATGGCCAAAGCATTCTAGTTATTAAGCAAAAACTATTTTTTAGCTCATTGTTACCATGACCTTGTGACCTCAAAATCAATAAGGGTCCTCTACTGGTTAGGATCAACCTGCACACCAGGTATGAAGTAACTCGACATAAGCATTCTTTAGTTATTGAACGGAAACAATTTTTCAGCTGAAGGTTACCATGACCTTGACCTTTGACCCCAAAATCAATAGGGGTCATCTGCTGGTGTTGACCAACCTGCACACCAAGTATTAACTTCCATGGCCAAAGCATTCTAGTTATTAAGCAAAAACAATTTTTCAGCTCATTATCACTGTGACCTTTCAGCTCAAGGTCACTGTGACCTTGACCTTTGACCTTCTGACATCAAAATCAATATGGGTCATCTACTGGTCCTGACCAACCTGAATACCAAGTATGAAGTTCCTACGCCCAAGCATTCTTCAGTTATTGAGCGTAAACGATTGTGACGGATGACGGATGGAACAGGCAAAAACAATATGTCACCCCCATGAATGGGTGGGGGAGACATAATAAAGCAATAAAAAAGAAGTTTAACAAGAAACAGTTTATTTATTACCGATCACAAAAGCTCGCCTTGAGGCAAGCTAAAAAACGCAATACAAAAGAAACAAGAAACATTTGATTTATTACTGATAACAAGCACTCAAGCATTCTATGTGGGCAAAATAAAAACTCAAATACCAAAGAGGCTTAACAAGAAACAATTTATCTTTTACCCATCATAAAAGCTGACCTTGAGGCGACCTAAGAAATACAAAAGAGGTTGAACAAGATATATTTGATTATTGATCACAATAGTTCACCTTCAACGTTCTGTGTAGGCAAGATAAAAATGTAATACCATATCTAAGAAGACCGGTTACAACATAAAAAAATCTCCAGCAGACGAGGTAAAAACACAAAAATATGAAATACCTCTATAAATGAGAGTTTAATATTCAAAACAGGAGTTGAAAACATTGTGGCAAATGCAGAAATTGCTTATTATGAGCACTTTCTCCTTTTGCCAAAATAATTTCAAAGGTCATCTGCTGCAGAGGTGTCAGAAAGCGTCTATACGTTGGAAAGGGTTAATAACCAAGAACAAGACACCAATCTGTCCTTTTTAACAAAAAGGTTCCAACTGTGATATTTTTTTTCTTTCTTGACCATTCAATTCAATTTTCCAAACTGAAAGACTCTTAGTAGAACAAGAGCTGTCGAAGGACAGCATGCTCGACTTTTTTGTGCTTGCCAATAAAACGTAAAAAGATTTTTGTAAGTGTTTAAAAGCAATATCTCTAATTGTTTTGAAAACATTTGATTTGGTATGAATTACTTAACCAAAATTATAAATCTAAAAAGGGCCATAATTCTTAAACAAAACTTGACAGAGTTATGTACCCTTGTCTGTTGATGGAGGTAATGATGATAAGTAAGTATTGTAAGTTTATAAGCTAAATCACTAATGGTTTTGAAAAAAAGTGGGGTGATATGAAAAACTTAACCAAAGTCAAAAATGGCCTTAATTCTTACAAATACATTGACAAGAGTTATGTACTCTTGTCTGTTGCTGGAGGTATAAGTGGTGAAAAAGTGTTGTAAGTTTCAAAGCAATATCTGTAGTGGTTTTGAAAACAAGAGGGCCATGATGGCCCTGGAATCGCTCACCTGATTTTTATTTTCACTTTAGCTATATAAGCCCCGCCATCTGGCGGGCATAGTTTCCAACCAATCAACTTGGCTTTAAGGAATCTGATAGAGGGTCACCCTAGGAACATTTCTACAAAATTATTTGAAAATCAGCCTGACACTTTTGAAGGAGAAGATTTTTTAAGTTTTCACTATAGCAATAAAAGGCAAAATAGCACCGCCCCCTGGCGGCCATGTTTTTTGACCAATCAACATGGCTTGAAGGAATCTGATAGAGGGTCATCCAAGGAACATTTCTACAAAATTATTTGAAAATCGGCCCGACACTTTTGGAGGAGAAGATTTTTTAAGTTTGCACTATAGCTATATAAGGCAAAAAAGCTCCGCCCCCCCCTGGCGGCCATGATTTTCGACCAATCAACATGGCTTGAAGGAATCTGATAGAGGGTCACCCAAGGAACATTTCTACAAATTTATTTGAAAATCGGCCTAACACTTTTGGAGAAGAAGATTTTTTAAGTTTGCACTATAGCCATATAAGGAAAAATAGCTCCGCCCCCCCTGGCGGCCATGTTTTTTGACCAATCAACATGGCTTGAAGGAATCTGATAGAGGGTCACCCGAGGAACATTTCTACAAAATTATTTGAAAATCGGCCTGACACTTTCGGAGGAGAAGATTTTTTAAGTTTGCACTATAGCCATATAAGGAAAAATAGCCCCGCCCCCCCTGGCGGCCATGTTTTTCGACCAATCAACATGGCTTGAAGGAATCTGATAGAGGGTCACCCGAGGAACATTTCTACAAAATTATTTGAAAATCGGCCTGACACTTTCGGAGGAGAAGATTTTTTAAGAATTTTGAAGTTTTTTCATTTCGTTGCCATGGAAACCAGAATTATGCATGGATCCCGAAAATTTTAAGGAATTCCGGTGAGGACATTGAGAGGATGCTTTCTGTGAAGTTTCATCCCAGTTGACCCACCGGTTACAGAGGAGAAAATGTTGACGGACGACGGACGACGGACAACGGACGCCGGACATAGGGCAATCACAATAACTCACCCTGAGCACTTCGTGCACAGGTGAGCTAAAAAGTAAAAATTGGTACAAAAAACTTAACCAAAATTCAAAGTCGAAAAAAGGGCAATAATTCATACAAAAACCTTGACAGAGTTATGTACTCTTGTCTGTTGATGGAAGTAATGATGGTGAAATAGTGTTAAAAGTTTCAAAGCAATATCTGTATTGGTTTTGAAAAAAAGTAAATTGGTACAAAAAACTTTAAACAAAATTATAAGTCGAAAAAGGGCCATAATTCTTACTAAAATCTTGACAAAGTTATCGTCTGTTAATAGAAGTAGTGATGGTGAATAAGTGTTGTAAGTTGCGAATCCATATCTGTAATGGTTTTGAAAACAAGAGGGCCATGATGGACCTGGAATCGCTCACCTGATTTTATTTATTTTTCACTTTAGCCATATAAGCCCCGCCCCCTGGCAGCCATAGTTTCCGACCAATCAACTTGGCTTGAAGGACTCCGATAGAGGGCCACCCTAGGAACATTTCTACAATTTTTTTTGAAAATCAGCCAGACACTTTTGGAGGAGAAGATTTTTTAAGCTTTCACTATAGCCATATAATGCAAAATAGCCCTGCCCACTGGCGGCCATGTTTTTCGACCAATCAACATGGCTCGAAGGAATCTGATAGAGGGTCATCCAAGGAACATTTCCACAAAATTATTTGAAAATAGGCCTGACACTTTCGGAGGAGAAGATTTTTTAAGTTTTCACTATAGCCATATAAGGCAAAATAGCCCCGCCCCCCCCCCCCCCCCCTGGCGGCCATGTTTTTCGACCAATCAACATGGCTTGAAGGAATCTCATAGAGGGTCATCCAAGGAACATTTCTACAAAATTATTTGAAAATCTGCCAACCAGTCTGGGAGAAGAAGAATTTTGAAGTTTTTTTCATTTCGTTGCCATGGAAACCAGAATTCTGCATGGATCCCAAAAATTTGAAGTTAATCTGGTGAGGTCATTGAGAGGATGCTTTCTGTGAAGTTTCATCCCAATTGACCCACTGGTTACTGAGGAGAAGAAGTTGACGCACGACGCACACCGCACGCCGGACAAAAGGCGATCACAATAACTCACCTTGAGCAAAGCTCAGGTGAGCTAAAAAGTGAATTGGTACAAAAAACTTAACCAAAATTCTAAGTAAACAAGAGGGCCATGATGGCCCTTGAATCGCTAACCTGATTTTTTTTTTTTTTTTCACTTTAGCCGTGTTTTTTGACCAATCAACATGGCTTGAAGGAATCTGGTAGAGGGTCATCCAAGGAACATTTCTACAAAATTATTTGAAAATCTGCCAACCAGTTTGGGAGGAGAAGATTTTTTAAGTTTTCACTATAGCCATATAAGGCAAAATAGCCCCGCCCCCCCTGGCGGCCATGTTTTTCGACCAATCAACACGGCTTGAAGGAATCTGATAGAGGGTCATCCAAGGAACATTTCTACAAAATTATTTGAAAATCTGCCAACCAATTCGGGAGAAGAAGAATTTTGAAGTTTTTTCGGTTTCGTTGCCATGGAAACCAGAATTTTGCATGGATCCCAAAAATTTGAAGGAATTCTGGTGAGGTCATTGAGAGGATGCTTTCTGTTTCATCCAAATTGACCCACTGGTTACTGAGGAGAAGAAGTTGACGCACGACGGACAAAAGGCGATCACAATAACTCACCTTGAGCAAAGCTCAGGTGAGCTAAAAAAGGGCCATAATTCTTACAAAAACCTTGACAGAGTTATGTACTCTTGTCTGTTGATGGAGGTAATGATGGTGAATAAGTGTTGTAAGTTTGAAAGCAATATCTGTAAAGGTTTAGACAAACAAGAGGGCCATGATGGCCCTGGAATCGCTCACCTGATTTTTTTTTTTTTTTTTTTTACTTTAGCTATATAAGCCCCGCCCCCTGGCGGCCATAGTTTCCGACCAATCAACTTGGCTTGAAGGAATCTGATAGAGGGTCACCCTAGGAACATTCCTACAAAATTATTTGAAAATCGGCCTGACACTTTTGGAGAAGAAGATTTTTTTAAGTTTTCACAATAGCCATATAAGGCAAAATAGACCCGCACCCCCTGGCGTTCAGGTTTTTTTACCAATCAACATGGCTTGAAGGAATTTGATAGAGGGTCATCCAAGGAACATTTCTACAAAATTATTTGAAAATCGGCCTGACACATTCGCAGGAGAAGATTTTTTAAGTTTTCACTATAGCCATATAAGGCAAAATAGCCCCGCCCCCTGGCGGCCATGTTTTTTGACCAATCAACATGGCTTGAAGGAATCTGATAGAGGGTCATCCAATGAGCATTTCTACAAAATTATTTAAAAATCTGCCAACCAGTTTGGGAGAAGAAGATTTTTTAAGTTTTCACTATAGCCATATAAGGCAAAATAGCCCCCCCCCCCCCCCCTGGCGGCCATGTTTTTCGACAAATCAACATGGCTTGAAGGAATCTGACAGATGATCATCCAAGGAACATTTCTACAAATTTTTTTGCAAATCTGCCAACCAGTTTGGGAGAAGAAGAATTTTTAAGTTTTTTTCATTTCGTTGCCAGGGAAACCAGAATTATGCATGGATCCCAAAAATTTGAAGGAAATCTAATGAGGTTATTGAGAGGATGCTTTCTGTGAAGTTTCATCCCAATTGACCCACTGGTTACTGAGGAGAAGAAGTTGACGCACGACGGACGACGCACAATGGACGCCGGACAAAACGCGATCACAATAACTCACCTTGAGCAAAGCTCAGGTGAGCTAAAAAGGGGATTGGTACAAAAACCTTAACCAAGGTGTGACACCAACGCCTACGCCGGGGCGAGTAGTATAACTAGCCTTTCCTTTGAAAAGTCGAGCTAAAAATGGAACATCTGACAAAGTAAAATATCACTGGGAAAGGAGTTAAAATTGAATTGAATTTGAAATATAAAGTGTGATAAAGATTTTAAACATTGAAAGAAAAAGAAATATTCCTCAAAAGTTGTTTCAGCAGGTGTATAAATTTAGTCTTCAGTATTATAATCCATTCTCTTCTTCTTCTTCGTTACCTTGAGCAAAGTTGAGAACTTGTTGCCCTCTTTCTGGATTGGGCATCTGGAAAATCTTCATTCTTGAGGATTGTATACCAAGTTTGCTGAAATAAGAATATCAATCAAACAGTTTAACCCTTTCCTACATACAACAAATCTGCAGCAGACGACTTTGAAAATATACCCGAAAAAATTGAAAACTCTTTTTAAATGAAAGTACAATAATTGAATAGAGTTGGAAACATGGTGAAACAAGATGTGTTTGTGAAACACTGATGCCCCCCAATGGCAACATCTAGGTCAAAGGTCAAAGTCCCCAGGTAAAAAATGTTGGTACTGACAGAAAGGTCATGTCACAAGGAATACACATGTGAAATATGGTAGCCGTATCTGTTATGGTTCAAAAGTAATGGCCAAGGTTAAAGTTTTTTTCGAGAATGGCAACATCTAGGTCAAAGGTCAAGGTCGCAAGGTCAAAAATGTTGGTACTGACAGAAAGGTCATGTCACAAGGAATACACATGTGAAATATGGTAGCCGTACCTGTTATGGTTCAAAAGTAATGGCCAAGGTTAAAGTTTTTTTCGAGAATGGCAACATCTAGGTCAAAGGTCAAGGTCGCAAGGTCAAACATTTTGGTACTGACAGAAAGGTAATGTCACAAGGAATACACATGTGAAATATGGTAGCCGTACCTGTTATGGTTCAAAAGAAGTGGTCAAGGTTAAAGTTTTTTTCGTGCAGACAGGCCAAAAACTACATCTAGGTCAAAGGTCAAGGTCGCAAGGTCAAAAATTTTGGTACTGACAGAAAGGTCATGTCACAAGGAATACACATGTGAAATATGGTAGCCGTACCTGTTATGGTTCAAAAGTAGTGGTCAAGGTTAAAGTTTTTTTTGTGTAGACAGACAGACAGACCAACAGACCAACCAACCAACAGACAGGCCAAAAACTATATGCCCACCGAATCGGAGATTCCGGGGGCATAAAAAGGAGAAATTGCCATGTTTTCAAAAAGCTGAATGCTGCAGAGGGAAAGGGTTATAAAGGAAGCAATCATTATACAATAACAAACTGGCTTCTTAGTATTTTGCAATTTAGCTATTTCACTCATACGACAAATTGCAGCAGACGACTTTGATAACATTTAGTCAAATACTATCCAAAGAACACTTTTATTGAATAAAGTTGAAAACATTGTGGCAACAAAAGATATCACCTTTCCCTTCCCCACTTACAGACGCTTTCTGATGGCTCTGCAGCAGATGACTTTTGAAAACATGTGGCTAAAGGAGAAATTGCTCATAATGAACAATTTCCATTTTTGCCACAATGTTTCAAACTTTATTTAGGCCTAGATGATTTCAGTCATATGCTGCATATTTGTTGTATGTGGGAAAGGGTTATTATCTAGAGCTGGGTTTTCATGAGAAGTTATATCTTATCTGTTGTTTCATATACCTCTTTCCCTAAAGCTGACAGCTTTTGCCACAATGTTTTCAATTCTATTCAATAACTAACAAAACTAGAACTATCACTAAAGGTGATTAATACCCCCGCCCCAACCCCTGACACATATTATATCTCACAGTATTATCTTCGGCTCCTTTTATCTGGACCGACCGCCCGACAGGCTGATGCCACACAAAACGGCTCCATTTTGCCATGTTTCAAGTAAATCTGGTTGAAATTGAAGGAGGAATATGTCGCACCAGATTAGATTTTAAGAAAAAAATTCCTATTTCAAGGTCACAGGGACATGAAATTTGCGTTTTGCACATCTTCTACTCCTGATTAACATTTATGCCAAGTATGAAGTAAATCAGGTTGAAACTGAAGGAGGAGTACAACAGATTAGATTTTAACAAAAAAAAAAATCCTATTTCAAGGTCAGAGGTGAAGGTCACAGGGACATGAAATTTGCTTCTTGCACATCTACTACTCCTGATTAACATTCATGCCAAGTATGAATGCCAAGTATGAAGTAAATCGGGTTGAAACTGAAGGAGGAGTACAAGGGATTAGATTTTAACAAAAAAAAAATCCTATTTCAAGGTCAGAGGTCAAGGTGAAGGTCACAGGGACATGAAATTTACGTCTTGCACATCTACTACTCCTGATTAACATTTATGCCAAGTATGAAGTAAATCAGGTCAAAACTGAAGGAGGAGTACAACAGATTAGATTTTAACAAAAAAAAAATCCTATTTCAAGGTGAAGGTCACATGGACATGCGTCTTGCACATCTACTACTCCTGATTAACATTTATGCCAAGTATCAAGTAAATCAGGTAGAAATTGAAGAAGGAGTACAATGGAACAGATTTTGCGGACAGACCGACAGGCTGATTCCAGTATACCCCCTTCAAACTACGTTTGCGGGGGTATAATTATACTTTCATTTGTAGAAATATTTCCACTTTTTAACCGTGATGTTTTCAAAGTCATTTGCTGCAGCTTTGTTGTATGTGGTAAAGGGTTTATAGTAGACTTAATCATAATTCCAGCGAGGTACATGCAAGATATCATACAGGATGCTCCATTTCTGACAATTGTGCTGTGTTCTAGAAAATCCAGTCTGATCTCATTTATAACCCATTTGACCCACATCTAGCAATTAGGGGTTTAGTCCTTTCCCACATACAACAAAGGGGGAAAAGGTTATACATACCATACCTAAATGCATAGTCTAACAAACACTGGAAGCAGCAGACGGCTTTGAAAATATCTACTAAAATATATGGAAAATCTCTATAATTGTAGGTATTATTACTGAAAAAGAGGAAAGATTGTGGCAAAAGGCGAATCTGTTTGTTTTGAGCAATTTCTTCCTTTGTTACAATGTTTTCAAATGTTGTCTGCAGCAGAGGCGTCAGAAAGTGTCTATATGTGGGAAAGGATTAAAATGATGTAGAAAAGGAATGTCATTAACCCTTTCCCACATACAACAAATCTGCATCTGAAGACTTTGAAAACATATGTCATATATGTGTTTAAATATGGATGATCTCCAATTATGAAAGTGTACTCATTAAATAGAGTTGAAAACACCGTAGTGAGTGTAGAAATTGCTCATTATGATCAATTCCTCCTTTTGCCAATGTTTTCAAAAGTAGTCTGCTTTAGAAGCGTCAGTTGAAAACACTGAGGCAAAAGAAGCAATTGCTTATCTTAAGCAATTTCTCCATTTGTCATAATATTTTCAGAGGTCGTCTGATGCAAATCTGTCAAAATGCGTCTCCATGTGTAAAAGGGTTAAACCATTACCTCATATCAAGTGGTGACAGGAAAATGAATTGTCTGTTAAGCTGTTCCTTGGCTGTTTTCATCATCATCTCCATGCTGATTCGTCGGTTTACCATGTCCTACAGAGATGATTTTTGTTGTTTGTTCAGTGTGATATTGAAATTTATAATCATTGAAGAAATATTTGCATTTCATAATTGCCATGCATGAATGAAAGCAGTGGATTGATAATGGTGATGAAAAAAGAAGGCCATGGTAGCCCTGTAATGACCAAGTACACTGTCTCTTAAATGATAAAGTGCTCATAAGGACCAATTTCTTCTTTTGCAACTAGAAATATCACGGAAGGTGATGAATACCCCCAGCTGGTGCCTGACAATATACATATGTATGAGAAATTCAAGGGGCCATAACTCATTTTAAAATAATTCCAGTGCAACACGCCGACAAATAGCACAACTAGGCTTGGTATCAATCATTCTTGTGAAGTTATATTTAATTCTGACCAAGGGTTGCTGAGAAATAGTGTTCACAAGAAATATCTACAGACCAACGGATCGACCGACAAGCGTGACTCCTATATAGCCCCCATATACTATGCATCTGGGGGTATTATAACTTCACGTTCAATTGTAGATATTTTAAGCAATTTTTTCTGCTCTAGATTTGTTGAATGTGGTAAAAGTATATAATTGATCCAAATCGGACGAAAAAGGGTTCAAGTTGCATCTGTGAACAGTGAAGGTTTGGGCGAGCCTATGGATATGCAGAGTCTCGACAGTCTACACCATCCAGAAATATCATTAAAACCAGACATAAAATTCTTGTTTGTATAGTGTTTAACGCCACTTTCAACAATTTTTCCATTATATCACAAAGTCTTCTAGGTAAGTTACCAGTACAAAAAGTCCATTTATCCTGTCACCATCGAGTCATACTGATCTATTTTCTCTCTGCAATATCCGTTAACGATATACCAATGTATTTTTTTCCCTACAATATCCGTTAACGATATACTGATCTATTTCTCCCTGCAATATCCGTTAATGATATACCGATCTATTTTCTCCCTGCAATATCTGGTAACGATATACTGATTTTTTTTTTCCCTACAATATCCGTTAACGATATACTGATCTATTTTCTCCCTACAATATCCGTTAACGATATACTGATCTATTTTCTCCCTACAATATCCGTTAACGATATACAGATCTCTTTTCTCCCTGCAATATCCGTTAACGATATACTGATCTATTTTCTCCCTGCAATATCCGTTAACGATATACTGATCTATTTCCCGCCATACAATGTTTGGTTACAATATACTGACCATGAAGATATCGAACTCATCCAGACATCTGAAAGGTGCCTCCACCACGTCCCACAGAGCCAGTATAAAACATACAGTAGAAAATGACCTTTCACCACCAGACAATGCACGAAGATCCCGGGCTCCTTCTTTCTGCATTGAGGACTGAGGCTGAACCTGTAACAACACATATACAATGTCGATTTTATACTAATAGTATTTCAGTTATATTACGCCAGTAAGTTTACATTGTGTTTACCGGATTACTTGCAACAATGCTTCCCAGGCAACTGACTACTATTTCATATAGACTATTGAGCCCATTGGAGGAATATCGCTACTCACAATAAGTTTTGTCAATCATCGGAAAAGAATGAATGGCTGAGCAAGGATTCAAACGTTCGACACATGGATTAACCCATTCCGCTTTCTGACACCTCTGAAGTAGACGACTTTTGAAAACATTGTGGCAAAAGAAGAAATTGCTCATGATGTTTTCCACTTTAAGTCATTGATTATCCATTCAATTATAGAGATTTTCCAAAAATGTGAAAAATCTCTGTAAGTGAAGGTATAATTATTGAATCAATTTTTAAAAAAATTGTGACAATAGGAGAAAAAGCTCTTTTTTCAAATTGTTTTGAAAATTCGTCTGCTGCAGAGACATCTGAAAGTGGAAAAGGGAAACGCATTTTGACACCTGCAGTAGACAACTCTTGAAAACATTGTAGCAAAAGGAGAAATTACTCAAAACGAGCAATTTCTCCTTTTGCCACAACGTTTCCAACTGTATTCCGTAATTATTCCTTCATTTATGGAGACTTTTCATAATTTATACTAAATGTATACTTCAAATTCGTCTGTTGCAGATATGCTATATGTGGGGAAGGGTTAACACAAATAATTAACCTTTTCCCACTATCACTTTCAACATAGTATTGCTAAACAAACATTTATTCTTCAGAGCTCTAGTTAAGGGGCGTTTTGCAGATTATTAAATCATTAATTGACCTCCAAAACCTATGTTGTGGGTATTCAAAAGAATCGTCTCATTCAGAAGATTCTTTTGAGTACCCACAATATAAGTTTAACCCTTTCCCTCATATAGACGCTTTCTGACACCTCTGCAGCAGACTATTTTTGAAAACATAGTGACAAAAGAAGAAATTGCTCAAAACGAGCAATTTCTCCTTTTGCCACAATGTTTTCCACTTTTAGTCATAGGTTATCCATTCAATTACAGAGATTTTCTATTTTTTTGACAAAATATGTTCAAAGTCGTCTGCTGCAGAATTGTCGTATGAGGGAAAGGGTTAAATGATTGCTAACAGATATATTGCAGAAGCAAGACCTTTTCACTCTTCCTTATCTAGTCCTCTGTATTCTTGATTAGTAAAAAACAAACTTACGCTTAGTTCTAGACTTTCCTTTTGATGGTCTAGTGATATCTTGCCTGTGTAACCACGATTGTTCAGCAAGACAAGAAAGAAATATTTGACTCGTAGACTAAGTATTCGACGAAATTCTTTAAATCGTTCCATTCTACCAGCTACCGTTGCATCCAATTTCTAAAATACATTAATGAAATAGTAGATAAATGTATATAGTTAGATAAATACTGTATTTTTCAATTTCTACAAAATAAGTACATTGTTGTTACAAATACTTATTTAATTTCATATCGTGGCAACTAGTTAAACACATATAAATTTATAACTCATTCAAAGAATTTGATTTAGTTATTTTATTTTTTGGTAAGTTCAATTCATAAACTAGAATTGTTTTGACAAAAACATATGTCTCCCCCTCAAATATCTGTCAAAATCTCTCAAAACATTCCAACCTATAAAGCAGACAAACAAAAATTTGACCAAGTTGGACAGTACTCAATTTTTAATTACTAATGTTTTGTCTTGACCTGGTACAAAGTGGACATGATTTCAAATGGTTTACAGAAACACATATTTTTACTGCAGCTGTAACATTCAAGACTGAAGTATTCTTCAAAACAGTTAACAACTGTTGCTAAACATAAGCAAGCCGTCTTGGAGATATTGAGTGGACAGGAAATAAAGCCTAAAACCTTTGAGCTTCAAGCGTGACCTTGACCTTGAACCGGTATGGTCGAGACGCGGGTTCTGCACGTCGCCTTGATGAGGTGAACATGTGACCCAAGTTTCATGAAAATTCTTTAAACTGTTTTGGAGATATGGAGCGGCACAAAATAAAGCCTCAAACCTTTGACCTTCAAGCGTGACCTTGACCTTGACCCAGTATGTTCGAGACGCGGGTTCTGCACGTCGCCTTGATGAGGTGAACATGTGACCAGACCAAATTTTCATGAAAATCCTTCAAGCCGTCTTGGAGATATTGACTGGACACGAAATAAAGCCTAAAACCTTTGACCTTCAAGCGTGACCTTGACCTTTAACTGGTATGGTGGAGACGCGGGTTCTGCACGTCGCCTTGATGAGGTGAACATGTGACCCAAGTTTCATGAAAATCCTTTAAGGAGATATGGAGCGGACACAAAATAAAGCCTCAAACATTTGACCTTCAAGCGTGACCTTGACCTTGACCCAGTATGGTCGAGACGCGGGTTCTGCACGTCGCCTTGACGAGGTGAACATCTGACCCAAGTTTCATGAAAATCCTTCAAGCCGTCTTGGAGATATTGAGTGGACACGAAATAAAGCCTAAAACCTTTGACCTTCAAGCGTGACCTTGACCTTGAACCGGTATGGTCGAGACGCGGGTTCTGCACGTCGCCTTGATGAGGTGAACATGTGACCCACGTATCATGAAAATCCTTTAAGGAGATATGGAGTGGACACAAAATAAAGCCTCAAACCTTTGACCTTCAAGCGTGACCTTGACCCAGTATGGTCGAGACGCGGGTTCTGCACGTCGCCTTGATGAGGTGAACATCTGACCCAAGTTTCATGAAAATACTTCAAACCGTCTTGGAGATATGGAGTTGACACAAAATAAAGCCTCAAAACCTTTGACCTTCAAACGTGACCTTGACCTTGACCCGGTATGGTCGAGACGCGGGTTATGCACGTCGCCTTGATGAGGTGAACATGTGACCCAAGTTTCATGAAAATCTTTCAAGCCGTCTTGGAGATATGGAGCGGACACGAAATAAAGCCTCAAACCTTTGACCTTCAAGCGTGACCTTTACCTTGACCCTATATTGTCGAGACACGGGTTCTGCATGTCGCCTTGATGAGGTGAACATGTGACCAAAGTTTCATTAAAATCCTTCAAGCCGTCTGGGAGATATGGAGCGGACACAAAATAAAGCCTCAAACCTTTGACCTTCAAGCGTGACCTTGACATTGACCCTATATTGTCGAGACGCAAGTTCTGCACGTCACCTTGATGAGGTGAACATGTGACCCAAGTTTCATGAAAATCCTTCAAGCCGTCTGGGAGATATGGAGCGGACACGAAATAAAGCCTCAAACCTTTGACCTTCAAGCGTGACCTTGACATTGACCCTATATTGTCGAGACGCGGGTTCTGCACGTCGCCTTGATGAGGTGAACATGTGACCCAAGTTTCATGAAAATCCTTCAAGCCGTCTCGGAGATATGGAGCGGACACGAAATAAAGCCTCAAACCTTTGACCTTCAAGCGTGACCTTGACCTTGACCCTATATTGTCGAGACGCAGGTTCTGCACGTCGCCTTGATGAGGTGAACATGTGACCTAAGTTTCATGAAAATCCTTCAAGCCGTCTCGGAGATATGGAGCGGACACGAAATAAAGCTTCAAACCTTTGACCTTCAAGCGTGACCTTGACCTTGACCCTATATTGTCGAGACGCGGGTTCTGCACGTCGCCTTGATGAGGTGAACATGTGACCCAAGTTTCATGAAAATCCTTCAAGCCGTCTGGGAGATATGGAGCGGACACGAAATAAAGTCTCAAACCTTTGACCTTCAAGCGTGACCTTGACCTTGACCCTATATTGTCGAGACGCGGGTTCTGCACGTCGCCTTGATGAGGTGAACATGTGACCCAAGTTTCATGAAAATCCTTCAAGCCGTCTGGGAGATATGGATCGGACAAGATTTTGGGGACGAACAGACAGACAGACAGACATCAAGGACAAAAACAATATATCTCCCCTGTATACAGGGGGAGACATAATTATATAAATAAAACTATAACTTTTATCACTTGCTATTTTGCAAGTGATGAACAAAATAAAACTTCAATATCTACACAGGTGTGATTGTTTGGAAGGGTTGTACAAAGTTCCAATGCAATGCATCAAGTAGTTACTGAGATATGGACTCATAATGTAATTGCATGCAAAACTTTAACCAGAATTTCTAAGTAAATAAAGGGCCATAATTTGCATTAAATGCAGGTTAGAGTTCTCTAACTTGATTATTACATAGCTGTTATAGTTAGTAAAGTATTGCAGAAAGTCTCAATGCAATCATGAGCAATTTCACATTTAGCCACAATGTTTTCAGAAGTCATCTGCTGCTATTGCGCCAAAATGCGTCTGCAGGTGGGAAAGGGTGAAAATTTTAGAGACAGAAGGACAAAATGCTCATCATGAGCAATTTGTCCTTTTGTCCCAATGCTTTCAACTCTTTAACCCTTTCCCTCATACGACATTTCTGCAGCAGACGACTTTGACCATATTTTGTCAAAAAATGGAAAATCTCTATAATTGAATGGATAACCTATGATTTAAAGTGGAAACATTGTGTCAAAAGGAAAATTGCTTGTTTTGAGCAATTTCTTCTTTTGTCACTATGTTTTCAAAAAGCTGTCTGCTGCAGAGGCGTCAGAAAGCGTCTATATGAGGGATAGCGTTAAACTAATGATATTCTCAATTCTAATGATTTTCCATATTTTGCCTTTATGTTTACAAAGTCGTCCGTTGCAGATTTGGTATATGTGTGAAAGGGTTAATAGAAATTTGGTTTCCATCCAGAGTCATAGACAGAGTGCTTATTTCATGTTCAGAAATCGTTTACCCTTTCCCACATACAACAAATCTGCAGCAGACGACTGAAAACATAACCGATTTTTTTTGAAACTCCCTTTAAATGAAAGTACAATAATTGAGTAGAGTTGAAAACATGGTGACAAAAGGAGAAATTGCTCGTTTTGAGCAATTTTTTCTCTTGTCGACATGTTTTCAAAAAGCTGTCTGCTGCAGAGGCATCAGAAAGAGTCTATGAGAGAAAGGGTTAATTGACCATGAAATCCTATGTTGTGTGTACTCAAAACAATCGTCTCAGAGTCATATCACACATACCGTGGGAAAAGGGCAAATTTACTCCCTCTTTTCTAGACCTCTGGTTTCCATAAACTATTTACCTTTATAAAACTTTTTAATTGAGCGACTTCTTTTTTTATTTGGAAATACGAGTCCTTCTTTTCTCTATAATTTCTCGTGATTTCCACCGGATCACCTCTCCTACAAATAGACAAGGGAACTTTGTTAACCCTTTCCCTCATATGACAATCCTGCAGCAGACGACTTTGAACGTATTTTGTCAAAACATAGAAAATCTCCATAATTAAATGGATAACCTATGACAAAAAGTGGAAAACATTGTGGCAAAAGGAGAAATTGCACGTTTTGGGCAATTTCTTCTTTTGTCACTATGTTTTCAAAAAGACGTCTGCTGCAGAGGCGTCAGAAAGCGTCTATATGAGGGAAAGGGTTAATATTTAGTTAAAACTTATACATTTTACATTTACTTCGAAACAAGCTTCTAATAATCATTCCCAATGTCTGCTTCCTGGAGACATAACCTGAACTCGCACTGTTTGTGTGGAGACATCCTAAAGGCAGAACCCGCTCATCACATGATTCGAACTGAGTTGTAAATATTCAGAGTAAATTCAAGCTTGCTATCACACACTGAGCTATGTGGCATCATCATAATTGTGACATCTTTGTTTATTAACGCTTTCCAAAATGTCAAACGTATGCAGCAGATGACTTAGAAAACATCTCGGCAAAAACAAGTTGGAAAATCTCTTGAACATTGTGACAAAAGGAAAACGTATTCATCATCAGCAATTTCTTCTTTTTCCAAAATATTTTTCAGAAGTTTTCTGCTTCATCTCAATGCTAGTTGGGAATTCGGTACGAGCATGGCAAGCAGGTGTCACAACTGATCTGATTTTATTAAGTTCTACAATAGCAAATGGCTAATAGAGTTATAGTGCTTGCACTAGATGGGCATCAAATATTGATGAAAAAACGTTTCCAGTATAAATTGTGTACATAGGTTATCAAACGATAGTTTCTGTTGTTGTGCAGAAAGTGGAAATGAACACAGACTTGGTGTTAAGCCTTTTCACTTACAGAAGCATTCTGACGCATCTGAAGCAGACAAATTTTGAAATCATTGTGGCAAAAGCATAAATTGCTCATAATGAGCAATTTACCCTTTTGTCAACTTTCTCTAATGATTTTAAAAACTCTCATTTATGGAAATATTTCACATTTTTGTCACTATGTTTTCAAAGTCGTCTGCTGCAGATTTGCTTAATGTGGGATAGGGTTAAACAATCATCTGCTGCAAACATGTCAAGTTGCCTCTGCAGGTGAGAAAGGGTTAACATTCCTCTACTACTTAACTGTTTTTCTTCACTCTTTATTTGTTGTCCAATTTGGTTGATCTCACCCTCCAAATTTTTGGGTGTTCGTCGAGTACTGATTCTTTCTTCATGGATTTGCTTTGCTTTGGTTATGTCACTCTGAAAATGTTTACAAACGATTTCAAAAGAGAAACAAGAGAACCATGATGGGTTTGTATCGCTCACCTGAACATATTTTGTCAAAAAATAGAAAATCTCTATTATTGAATGGATAACTTATGACTAAAAGACTAAAAGACTAAAATGTCTCACCTGTATTGAACTTCAGGTAACTCTATTACAAACATATTTCCTACCGTTATGTCTCACCTGTATTGAACTTAAGGTAACTCTATTACAAACAGATTTCCTAACGTTATGTCTCACCTATAAACTTTCTATAACTCTATTACAAATAGTTTTCCTACCTCTATATCTTTCCTGTATTTATCTGTTCTTTCCTTCTGTTCCTTTATTTTCTTTTCCAGCTCCTTCAGTTTCAGATCGTAGTGTTTCTTGGCAGTTTTTTTGGTCTCAATCTCATTGTCAATGTTACTGACTACTTCCTGCAAATCAAACATTACCTCAGGGCATTCCAGAAAAAAATGTCTATGGGGAGGGGAGGAACGACAAGCTATTTTTTATTTGGTGGGTTGGGTGTTTTTTTTTTAATTAAATTGATCTTGTGGTGCCCACAAATTATTAAAATTGATATGTGGTACCCTAAAAAGTGCTGGACGTTCCTCCCCCAAAAACATTTTTTTCCAGGAATAGGCTTCACCATCAAAAACCCTTACCAAAATATAACAAAGCTTCAGCAGACGACTTTGAAAACACCTAAGCAAACAATTGAAAAATCCTAAAACATCTAGGCAAACAAGAGGGCCATGATGGCCCTGGAATCGCTCACCTGATTTTTTTTTTCACTTTAGCTATATAAGCCCCGCCATCTGGCGGGCATAGTTTCCAACCAATCAACTTGGCTTGAAGGAATCTGATAGAGGGTTACCCTAGGAACATTTCTACAAAATTATTTGAAAATCGGCCTGACACTTTTGGAGGAGAAGATTTTTTAAGTTTTCACTATAGCCATAAAAGGCAAAATAGCCCCGCCCCCTGGCGGCCATGTTTTTTGACCAATCAACATGGCTTGAGGGAATCTGATAGAGGGTCATCCAAGGAACATTTCTATAAAATTATTTGAAAATCGGCCTGACACTTTTGGAGGAGAAGATTTTTTAAGTTTGCACTATAGCCATATAAGGCAAAATAGCCCCGCCCCCCCTGGCGGCCATGTTTTTCGACCAATCAACATGGCTTGAAGGAATCTGATAGAGGGTCACCTAAGGAACATTTCTACAAAATAATTTGAAAATCGGCCTGACACTTTCGGAGGAGAAGATTTTTTAAGTTTGCACTATAGCCATATACGGCAAAATAGCCCCGCCCCCCCCTGGCGGCCATGTTTTTTCGACCAATCGACATGGCTTGAAGGAATCTGATAGAAAGTCACCTAAGGAACATTTCTACAAAATAATTTGAAAATCGGCCTGACACTTTCGGAGAAGAGATTTTTTAAGAATTTTGAAGTTTTTTTCATTTCGTTGCCATGGAAACCAGAATTCTGCATGGATCCCAAAATTTTTAAGGAATTCTGGTGAGGACATTGAGAGGATGCTTTCTGTGAAGTTTCATCCTAGTTGACCCAACGGTTACAGAGGAGAAAATGTTGACGGACGACGGACGACGGACATAGGGCGATTACAATAACTCACCTTGAGCACTTCGTGCACAGGTGAGCTAAAAAGTAGAAACTACCTATAAATGAAAATGAAATTATTGGATAAGAGTTGTCTGCTTTAACCCTTTCCCTCATACGACAATTCTTCTGCAGACGACTTTGAACATATTTGTCAAAATATCTCTATAACTAAATGGATTACCTATGACTAAAAGTGGAAAACATTGTGGCAAAAGGAGAAATTGCTTGTTTTGAGCAATTTCTACATTTGTCACTATGTTTTCAAAAAGCTGTCTGCTACAAAAGCGTCAGAAAGCTTCTATATGAGGGAAAGGGTTAATTATGATGAACATTGCGTGAATAGGAGAAATTGCTCATCATAATATTTTTTAAAAATATTGTCTGTTAAGCGTTCAATTTTTCAATGAAAAGAAGCCATAGTTCTAACAAGAGCTGTCTCATGACAGCACGCTGGACTATTCGAAAGCTTTTCAGTAAAATGTTTTTTTTTGTCTAAGAACATGTATATTGTGTAGCATTAACCCTTTCCCTCATACGGCAATTCTGCAGCAGACGACTTTGAACGTTTTTTGTCAAAAAATAGAAAATCTATAAATGAATGGATAACCTATGACAAAAGGCAAAAGGAGAAATTGCATGTTTTGTGCAATTTCTTCTTTTGTCACTATGTTTTCAAAAAGCTGTCTGCTGCAGAGGCGTCAGAAAGCGTCTATATGAGGGAAAGGGTTAAGGTCAAAGATATGAAACTTGTTCTAAGACCTTTGTAAATGTAACGGCTAGTGGCTAGTCTGTCTTTATTCTTCGAATAGTTAGGCCAAATAAATAGCTTAGGTTTGACAAAATCTAAGTACAACAAGAGGGCCAAGATGGCCCTAAATCAATCACCTGAGTTATAGTAAATTAGTAGCAAATATTTAACTGCAAATATCTGGGGAAATTTGATCGGGAGTGTAAATAAAACTTTAATAAGAATGGAAATATAAAGTTTTGTCACTTTGAGCATTTCCTGATGCCGCCTTGCTGCCCCGTTTTTCAACAAAATCATTATGGCTTGAACAGTTTTTGTAGAGGATCACTCATAGAACATTACTACCAAACTATCTTGGAATCGGACAAGCAGATTATGGAGGAAAAGGATTTATTTTAGAGTTTGGGTATTTTTCTTACTTTCTGATGCTGCAGCAACCAAAGTTCTACACAGAATGTAAGTCTTCGAACAATTTTGAAAGTGGACCAACAAAGGAACATTCCTGTGAAGTTAAATTGAAATTGGTCTAGTGCAATGGTAGGAGTTGTCATTTGTAGCTAAAAGTTCAATATACCCCTTTTGTGATGACGCCTGGTTGCTATGATTTTGTAACCAATCAATAAGGCTTGAAAAAATTAGGTAGAGGATCACTGAAGTAAGATTCCTATTCAATTTTCTTAAAATCAGACCAGCACTTTCCAAAAAATGGAATTTTCCAATTTTGCCCTTTTCTGATGCCGCCTGACTGCCATGTTTTTCAACCAATCAGTATGGCTTGAACAAATTTTTGTAGAAAGTCACCCAAGGAACATTTCTACCAAATTATATTGGAATCTGACAAGCAGATTCAGAGGAAAAGATTTTTAAAGTTTGGACATTTTGTCCCCTTTCTGATGTCGCAGCAACAAAATATCTCAATGGAATATAAATCTTTGATTTTTTTTTTGAAAGAGTGCCACCAAAGGACCATTCCTGTGAGGTTTGGTTGAAATTGGTCTTGTGGTTAAGGATGAGATGATGTTTAAAGCTAAAAGTTAATGACTGACAGAGAGTGATCAGAATAGATCTAAAAAGTGGCATAACTGTACAAAAGTGGTTGACAGAGTTATGGGACTTGCTGCAGTTGTCTATATTGTCATTTGAAACAAGTATGCTAAGTTTGAAGGAAATTTGTTTAAGATATTAATATTTGCAGAAGCCGTTGCCGACGCAAGTATAATAGCCTTATTCTTGGAATAGTCGAGCTAAAAACAAGAGGACCATGTTGGTCCTATATTGCTGACCTGATTTAAAATAGTTTTCAATATTTTTTAAAATATATTTAAATGAAAAACCAGCCCTGCCCTCTATTGGCCATGTTTTTCAACAGATCAGAATCATTTGTACAATCTTGGTAGAGGGTTAGCCCAGGATTCAACATTTATGCCAAATTATGGTCATATCAGGCCAATACTTTTTGCTAAGAAGATTTTTTAAGTCTTGGCAAAGTTTTACAAAAAAATCTATACTTTGACCACATTCATGATTTGAATAAGAACCACCTACGACGGATCATTCACATGACATTATTTTGAAATTGGTTCATTGACAGTTTGTCATCACAATAAAGATCTAGAAATAACCAAACACATGACATTTGCAAACAACTTGGAAATTTTCTCCTTTCTCAACTATGTTCTCAAAAGTCTAAAAGAGACATCAAAGGATGTCTGTATCAGAGAAAGATTTGTAGACCTAAAATACCTTAATAGCCTCAGCAGCCTCCATTTTAGCTCTCATCTGGGCTTCTATCTCCTTACATTTGGCATCAAATTCTTTTTGTTTGGTCTCTTCTTCCGTAAACACAGCTGTTTTCACATCAAACTGTGACTCTTGTTCTTTCAGCTGGTCTTCCAAAACACGGACTTCATCCTCCTATTGTTAGAATAATTGGAGAGGTGCTCCAGGAAAACCAACCTTAGTGTAATTATTGATTTGTTTACTGCAGTTTTCAACAATTGTTCACTTATCACATCAGCCAGCTCACCTAAGAAAGGCTATCCATGTGTTTCCAGGCTTTCTCACACCAGTACTTCAAACAAAAAATAGAAAATCTCCATAATTGAATGGATAACCTATGACAAAAAGTGGAAAACATTGTGGCAAAAGGAGAAATTGCACGTTTTGTGCAATTTCTTCTTTTGTCACTATGTTTTCAAAAAGCCGTCTACCCCAGCAAGTGGCTTCTTTTCAACAAACGAATGACGCATGCCTCATTAACCTCTGTCAAACCTCGGAAAGAAAGTTGGCTATGCCGTGGTTCAAATTCAAAACCCTTGATTGACACTCGCATTGCTAGTTAATTATCACATGTGTGTAAAAAAGACTACATGTATATAGTTACTGCTAAACAAAACAGTCCTTCTATGATTAATAATCAGACTGCACTGGATCTATAATTTCATACAAGTAATGCTTGTAAGTTTATAAGTTTTATGATTAACCCTTTCCCTCATATAGACGCTTTCTGACGCCTCTGCAACAAACGGCTTTTTGAAAACATAGTGACAAAAGAAGAAATTGCTTAAAACAAGCAATTTCTCCTTTTGCCACAATGTTTTCCACTTTTAGACATGGGTCATCCATTCAATTATAGAGATTTTACATTTTTTGACAAAACATGTTCAAAGTCTTCTGCTGCAGAATTGCGTATGAGGGAAAGGGTTAACCCATTCTTGCTCAAGCAGTAAACAATGACCCCTTGTACTATACTAGGAAATGCGCGCTTTGCTCAAGGAACTCTAGCAAGTGGTGAAAGAACCTCGGTCCTCAAGTCTGAAATCCTCTGCAGATTAACAAACACATCAATACCAGAGCTTTACATAAGATGAGTATTGCAAATTCCAAAACTCTTCTTGACGCTTTTCAGTACCCACTCATTTAGGTTTGGTCGAGTCATAAGAGAAATGTAGGTGAGAAAAGACCAGTGTTCTCCTTCCAATGTAGTCCTTTGTAATACAATCAGTGAATAATATAAACTACTCACATAAGTAGCAACATCAACTGGAATTGGATCTTCTATACTTTTCAATTCAGTAATTTTCTGAAAATCAAACAGAGAATCGAGATTTGTTTTTTGAAACAAGACAGCAACAACTATCTTTCACCAATAAATGATATTACAAGGCTTGTTTTCCATTATTTCTCTTTCTTGGACAATTTATTTATTAGCAGCCTTGTATGCATTGTATAACCTGATCAAATTGTGTTGATTTGCAAGTTGGTCTGGATCTATAATCATACAACAAGAGGGCCATGATGGCCCTGGATCGCTCACCTGATTTTTTCTTCTTCACTTTAGCTATATAAGCCCCGCCCCCTGGCGGCCATAGTTTCAGACCAATCAACTTGGCTTGAAAGAATCTGATAAAGGGTCACCATAGGAACATTTCTACAAAATTATTTGAAAATCGGCCTGACACTTTTGGAGGAGAAGATTTTTTAAGTTTTCACTATAGCCATATAATGCAAAATAGTCTTTGCCCACTGGCGGCCATGTTTTTCGACGAATCAAAATGGCTTGAAGGAATCTGATAGTGGGTCACTAAAGGAACATTTCTACAAAATTATTTGAAAATCAACCTGACACTTTCGGAGAAGAAGATTTTTTAAGTTTTCACTATAGCCATATAAGGCAAAATAGCCCCACCCCCCTGGCGGCCATGTTTTTCGATCAATCAACATGGCTTGAAGGAATCTGATAGAGGGTCATCCAACGAACATTTCTACAGAATAAATTGAAAATCTGCCAACCAGTTTGGGAGGAGAAGAATTTTGAAGTTTTTTTCATTTCGTTGCCATGGAAACCAGAATGCTGCATGGATCCCAAAAATTTGAAGGAAATCTGGTGAGGTCATTGAGAGGATGCTTTCTGTGAAGTTTCATCCCAATTGACCCGGACGACGGACAAAAGGCGATCACAATAACTCTAAAAACCTGTATGGTTGATTTACCTAAATGGTCGCACATTATTGTAACATAATATATCATTCTGAAATCTGTTATTTCATGGGCATAACAGAATAATCTTTAAAGCCAGAATTATGTGCCTTAGTACATGTATAGACATGTGTTCCAAGTTTCTTTTTGTGTTATGAGGAAAGTTTAAAGTTTTGTGACAATGATGACGCCAAGGGTAAAACAATAGCTTGCTTTAAAAGAGAAAAGCTAAAAATTGGTCATAGTGAATAATTACTTATTTCATCTGCTGCCAGCATTTGGGAAAGGTCTAAATGAATCTGTTCATGAGAAAATGATTAGGTGGCATTTCTGTAAAGTGTAGAATCGGATCAGCCTGTCCACTTACTAGAACTCATCAGAATCGAACAAGTGGTCAGAACCTTCTAACAAGCTTATGTGGGTATTATTTTGGATGCATAGTCTAGATCTTCACTGTTCACAAAAGCCAACTTGTTTCTTTTCCTATGAATTTGATGTAAGATGAATACAACGTAGTGTTATGAAGATTGGACAATGGTATCTTGACTTTAAATATAATAGGATAGTTACCATAGAGACTTCTCTCTTTTTCTCCCTGACCTTCATTAGACTACTCTCCGTCTGTCTCTCTTGTTTTGTATTATTGTTGATCTCAGTCTGCATCTCTCTTTTACTCTGGTTTAACTTACCTGAAAGTTGATGCAGAGGTCTGGTTGATTGGCTGATTGATTGATTGATTGATTAGGGTTTAACGCATTATTCATCAATTTTTTAATCATATAATGATTGCCAGTTCAACTACTCATGTGTTTCCTGGCTTTCTCACACCAGTACTCCATCCAACTGGCTGCTTTACCACATAGTCTGTTAGCCCTTTGATGGAAGATAAATGACGTGTGTCGCATTAGCTCTTGTCACAGGTCAGAAAAATGTATTATCGAGCTGGGTCTGGAAATCACAATGTTGCCACAATGTTTTCAAAAGTAGTCTGCTACAGAGGTGTCAGAAAGTGTTTGAATGTGGAAAAGTGTTAAGAAGTCAAATAACAATTTTAGAAAATGAAATACACCTCAAACTAGAGCTAGATGTTTGCTATACAATATCAGATGTATTGCTGGATTAAACCTTTTAGTTTGTGACACCATTATTTTGAGCAACCACAACATATAAATTGGGAGTTCAAGGATTGAGTAATTTCTCCTCTACCAACAACATTGTCAACACTGTTTAACACTTCCACACATACAACAAATCTGCAACATAGTGAAAAAAAACCTGAAAAATCTCCATAAAAAATAGCTTAATTGTAAAATAAAGTTGAAAACATTGTGGCCATAGGAGAAATTGCTCATCAAGAGAAATTTCACTTTTAGCCAGAATGTTTTCAAAATTGACTGCTGCTATTGCGTCAAAATGCGTCTGCAGGTGTATACTTCTATTTTTCTCAAATATTAACAGCTTTTTTTCCTCAGTTTGATTTAAAAAAATATATAAGAATACGTAAACAGTTACCCAAGTCATTTTGAAGTTGTTGGGTTTGATTGTTCAGATCAGCAATATGGGCCATAACATCGGTGGTGAGCAGTTTAGGCCTGTCCTGATTACTGGAATAGTATCTGAAAGTCGGGACACTTATCACTTGATCCCCGAGAACTGTAAATGCCTGTAAAGAGAATAACAGAATGAATAAGATTTGTGGACTAATAATATAGCTAAGTCTGTTGAAATATTAAATACGGATTAAAACCCAAATAAAACAAATGGTCATAGTGAAAAAATTGAAAATGAATAATGACATATTATTTATTCTATATACTCACAAAGATTTCCTCATAACAAATTTATTGTAAGGTATGAGGGAGGCTGGTTGCCACCTTCAAATACCTATGCACATGGCTAATAAAGTTATATATTTAAACAAGAGGGCCATGATGGCCCTAGCCCTAGTTCGCTCACCTGAATTAAGCAATGTAATGCAATGCAAAACACATCAAGACAATTATTCTGACAAAGATTCAAAACGCAACCTCCAGAGTGTTAACAAGATTTTCCTTCATTTGGCCTTGTGATCTATATTTTTTTTACCTAATATGACCCATATTCCAACATGGACTAGATATCATAAAAGACAAACATTCTGACAAAGTTTCAACTTGCTCAAAAGTAGAAATGCTGCCTTTGGAGTTTGAACAATACTTTCCTTTATTGACCTAGTGATCTATATTTTTTTTACCTGATATGACCCATATTCCATATTTATGGACTAGATTTCATAAAAGACAAACATTCTGACAAAGTTTCAACTTGCTCAAAACAATACTTTCCTTTATTGATCTAGTTTCTGACCAAATTATGACCCATATTTGAACACCGGGATTAACCCGTATTCAAGCTTGGACTAGATATCATTAAGATAAACATTCTGACCAAATTTGAAGCTGCTGAAGCAAAAAATGTGGCTTCTAGTGTTAACAAGATTTGCCTTCAATTTGACCTAGTGACCTAAGTTTTGACCCAACATGACCCATGTTCGAACTTGACCTACATATCATCAAAACAACCATTCTAATTATAGTAATATAGTTTCAACATGCTCAAGTAAAAAATGCAGTATCCAGAGTGTTAACAAGATTTTCCTTCAATTTGGCCTAAGTGACCTAGTTTTTGACCTAATATGACCCATATTTGACCAAGATATCATTCAGACAAACATTCTGAAGAATTCTCAAGCTGCTAAAGCAAAAAATGCAGCCTCCAAAGTGTTAACAAGATTTTCCTTCAATTTGGCCTAGTGACCTACTTTTTGACCCGGCTTGACCCAATTCGAACTTGGCCTAGATATCATTTAGATAAAAAATTCTGACCAAATTTCAAGCTGCTGTAGCAAAACATGCGGCTTCTACAGTGTTAGCAAGATTTTCCTTCAATTTGGCCTAGTGACCCATATTCTAACTTGACCTAGATATCATCAATACAAACATTCTGACAAAATTTCGGCCTCTAGAGTGTTAACAAGATTTTCCTTCAATTTGACTTAGTGACCTACTTTTTGACCCTACATGACCCATGTTTGAACTTGACTTACATATCATCAAGACAAACATTCTGATAAAGTTTCAACATGCTCAAGTTGAAAATGTGGTCTCTAGAGTGTTAACAAGATTTCCCTTCAATTTGACCTAGTGACCTAGTTTTTTACCTCATATGGCCCAGTTTCGAACTTGTCCAAGATTTGATAGAGATGAATATTCTGATAAACTGTTATGAAGATCGGATGCAAAATGTTGACAACGGACGCCACACAAAATGTGATCACAATAGCTCACCTTACACTTCGTGCACAGGTGAGCTAAAAAATACATTTATAATCGGTTCCCACATAAGAGGAAGCGGGCTGTGGTCATAGGTCACGGTCAAGGTGACCAAAACTTTGTAACATGATATAACACAACCTCTTCGCACAATATATGTGCATACAAAATGTCGTAAGTGTTAGGCATCCAGTTTAGCAATAATGGTTTAACCCTTTCCCTCATACGACAATTCTGCAGCAGATGACTTTTTACATATTTTGTTAAAAAATAGAAAATCTCTTAATTGAATGGATAACCAATGACGAAAAGTGGGTCATTGATTGATTGATTGGGGTTTAACGCCGTTTTTAACAATTTCTCAGTTATATCACGGCGGCCAGTTCACCTACTCATGCATTTCCTGGTTTTCACACACCAATCTTCCCAAGCAACTGGCTGCTTTTCCACATAGACTTGGCCTATTGGTGAAAGACGAATGACGCATGTCGCATTGACTTTTGTCAATCCTCGGAAAGAAAGTTGGCCGAGCCGGGCTTCGAACTAACAACCCCTGGATTGACAGCGTCACTACCGACTGAGCTACCGGGGCTCGGCTTCAAGTTGGTCAAAGGTTAAAGTAACAGTGATCTGATTGATTGGTTGGTTGGTTGATCGATTGATGTTTAACACAATATCTGATTTGGGGTACGCCACTCAATTGTTATTTGAATATGTGATCTTGTTTCCTATATGCCAAAAGGGAAGATTTTGGAGACCTAAAAGTCAACCATGGCGAGAATATAATCAGAATTGCTAGATACCAAAGTCTAAATGAAACATCATCCAGGCATACAAATTCTCTGAACCCTTTCCCACATACAACAGATCTGCAGCAGATGACTTTTGAAAACATTTTGGCAAAAGGAGAAATTGACACAATATTTTTTATCTCCTTTTAATAATTACACTTTTATGTACAAACATTTTCATTTTTGTTGAGATGTTTTACAAAAACGTTGTATGTAGTGGTAACCTCTCTAGCTTATCCCTTTTCCATATTCAACAAATCTGCAGCAGACAACTAAGAAAACACCTGAGCAAAAATATGGAAAACCACTGTTAATGTACGTATAATTATTGAATAGACTAGGAAACATTGTGACAAATTGATAATTGTTCATTATGAGCAATTTTCTCCTTTTGCTACAATGTTTTCAGAAGTAGTCTGCTGCAGAGGTATCAGAAAGCGCTTGTAATTGGGAAAGGGTTATGCTTACCTCTCTAGCTTTCGGTGGTACACTATGACCATTGTCTGGATCCATGACCTTTCTTGCCTCACGACCATCCTCTATCATCAATATACACTCAATACTTCTCTGAAAGGCATTTATTTGTTTTTTAATTGGTGTTTTAAGCCATTTTCAACATTTATATCATGGTGACAGTTCAATCATTCATGGTCCCTGGGTAAACAAACCAGTACTAAACTAGGAATTGTGCCTGGCCCATGAGCACTCCACCATGACCCCCTTGACTCTCTGAAAGGGAGTTTACAAACTGTTTACAAACTGTTTACAAACTGTTTACAAACTAAATAATGTAGATCCCAGTGAGAATTTTTTTTTTCGATTGCTGACACCATTTGGTTTAACCCTTTCCCTCATATAGACGCTTCTATAGCCTCTGCAGCCGACGGCTTTTTGAAAGCAGTGACAAAAGAAGAAATTTCTCCTTTTGCCACAATGTTTTCCACTTTTAGTCATAGGTTATCCATTTAATTATAGAGATTTTCTAAATTTGGTCAAAATATGTTCAAAGTCGTCTAATGCAGAATTGTCGTATGAGGGAAAGGGTTAAGGGTCAAAAAAGGATTTCAGAATGTGAAATATGAACCTTATCAAGACCTTTTGAACGCTTTCGAAAGCCTGTGTAGCAGATTTTTTCATCCCTTTTTAATAATTAAACTCGGCTGCAGATTTGTTGTATGTGGGAAAGGTTTTAAGTTTAAGTGAGATAATGGAGATATAATGTGTGGAAAAACAATTGCATATCCTCCTTACCTAGGCCTTTGATACAGTGCCCACTTCAAGTCGGGAGACCTAAGCATCCGTATGCCTCTTTTAATTTTGAGGAAAGGTCAAACAGTACAGCCAATTCAAAATATATTTATTTGAAAAGTAGGTCAAAGATCAATACCAATAACTGGAAAGGTTTGGTGTTTAACGCAGCTTTTAACAATTGTTCAGTTGTATCACGATGTTTCCTGGGTAAGTTACTAGTACTACTGGACAATTTATCCTAAAACCAGCCAGTCAGTTATGATGCTAACCCGGCAACCCCGAGTGCCAAGGAGGGCAGCCATTACTACCATTTTAAAGGCTTTGATATGACCTAGCCGGGGATCAAACCAGCGACCTGCTGCACCCGAGGCAGACGCTATACCACTACACCACAGAGGCAGTCAATAACTGAAAAGGACTTGTAACGAGGCACACAACTGCTTAATTTGAAAGCCACAGCTCTGACAGGTCAAAGGTTTTGGCCAATGTTAGGTATTTAGCAACAGACAAAAAACAGATAGTCCAAACACTATATACCTTCTCATCTTTGATTAGAGGAATACAACAAATACTAAATTTTCACCAGTCTGACAAAATTGCTGTTTTCTTTTGAACACTTGAAACGGCACAAGTAGTGATGGAACTTTCCGCTAATTTAACAAATTCCATTCATCTGATATTCATTGTGTGATCTGCTTTGAAAAAATCTGATGAAACTAGAGCTATCACTGAACTTGATTAATATACCCCCGAACGCCACCCTGATAGGAAATAGAAGTGAAATATTTAGAAACCCCACCTAAAAATGACAATGTTATTTTTGTTTTGTTCATTTTTGGATGGTCTTTCTTAAAATAAGAAAATAAAGGTTATTTAATTGTTGTGCAGTGCGCATTTTTATATTGCAATCAAAACATTTTATAAGTATTTGAGTTATGCTGAGGGACAAAAATTTGATTGAAGAGAAATAAACAAAAGAGCACTCGTGAAATACAATCACACCTCCTTTGCTTGAACTCAATGTATTCATTAACTTGGTTCTTTCATTAACTTTATTTAAATTGTTATCACTGATGGCCTTTTTTATGAATTTCTTTACCAATGTATGAAGTTTTATAAAATTCCATCCAGTAGTTAATTCTAAAATAATTCTCCAGACAAGAAAAAGTAAACAAGAGGGCCATGATGGCCCTATATCGCTCACCTGATTTAATAGAACTTCAATAGTTTTCAAAGTTTTTACTCTATACATTTAAGGAAAACAAGCAACCCCACTGGTGGCGATGTTTTTCAATGGATCGGATTTATTTGAATAACCTTGGAAGAAGGTCACCCAAGAAACATTTGTGCTTTTGGACAAGAAGATTTTTAAAATTTTAACAATGCACATATAAGGAAAACAAGCTCCGCCCCCTGGCGGCCATGTTTTTCAATGGATCGGAAATATTTGAACAATCTTGGTAAAGGGTGTTCCAAGGAACATTTGTGCAAAATAATTTTCAAATCAGGCCAGTACTTTTGGACAAGAAGATTTTTAAAGTTTTAACAATGCACATATAAGGAAAACAAGCTCCGCCCCCTGGTGGCCATGTTTTTCAAAGGTTCAGAAATACTTTAACAAGCTTGGTAGGGGGTGCCCCAAGGAACATTTGTGCAAAATAATTTTTAAATCGGGCCAACACATATGAACAAGAAGATTTTTTAAGATTTGGCAATTTTCCCCTTTTCTGATGCTGCAGCAACCAAAGTTCTACTTGGAATGAAATTCTTTGAACAACTTTGAAAGGAGACCACCTAAGGACCATTTCTGTGAAATTATTTTGAAATCTGGCCAGTACTTTTGAACAAGAAGATTTTTTAAAGTTTTAACAATGCACATATAAGGAAAACAAGCCCCGCCCCCTTGCGGCCATGTTTTTCAACGGATCGGAAATATTTGAACAATCTTGGTAGAGGGTGCCCTAAGGAACATTTGTGCAAAATAATTTTCAAATAGGGCCAGCACATTTCACATTTGGACAAGAAGAATTTTTAAGATTTGGCAATTTTCCCTTTTCTGATGCCGCGACAGCCAAAGTTCTAGTTGGAATTAAATTCTTTGAACAACTTTGAAAGGGGACCACCTAAGGACCATTCCTGTGAAGTTATTTTGAAATCTGTCCATTGGTTTAGTAGAAGAAGTCATTTGTAGGAAATTGTTAACAGACGGACGGACAGACAACGGACGCCGGACATTCAGTGATCATAAAAGCTCACCTATGCAACAAGAGGGCCAAGATGGCCCTAAATCGATCACCTAATTGATAGTAAATTAGTAGCAAATATTTAACTGCAAATATCTGGAAATTTTTATCAGGGAGTGCAAATGAAACTGAAAGGAGTGGACACTTCTCAAGAAACAGCTTATCAGTAAAGGCCATTTATATCTTGAAATCTAACAAGAACTTTAATAAGAATGGAATTATAAAGTTTTTGTCATTTTGCACCTTTCCTGATGCCGCCTTGCTGCCCTGTTTTTCAACGAAATCAATATGGCTTCAACAGTTTATTTAGACGGTCACTTAAGAAACATTTCTACCAAATTATCTTGCAATCGCACAAGTAGATTATGTAGGAAAAGGATTTTAAAATTTGGGTATTTTTCTCACTTTCTGATGCCGCAGCAACCAAAGTTCTCAATGGAATTTAAATCTTTGAACAATTTTGAAAGAGGACCACCAAAGGAACATTCTTGTGATGTTTTGTGGAAATTGGTCTATTGGAATGGTAGGAGTTGGTTGTCATTTGTAGCTAAAAGTTCAATTTACCCTTTTTGTGATGACGCCTGGTTGATATGATTGTTTAACCAATCAAAACGGCTTAAACAAATTAAAAAGAGGATCATTACAGTAAGATTCGTATTATATTTTCTTAAAATCAGACAAACACTTTCATAAAAATGGAATTTTCAAATTTTGTCATTTTGCCCCTTTTCTGATGCCGCCTGACTGCCATGTTTTTCGACCAATCAGTATGGCTTGAACAATTTTTATAGAGGGTCACCCAAGGAACATTTCTACCAAATTATATTTGAATCTGACAGGCAGATTCGGAGGAGAAGATTTTTAAAGTTTGGACATTTTGTCCCCTTTCTGATGCCGCAGCAACCAAAGTTCTCATTGGAATTTTAATCTTTGAACAATTTTGAAAGAGGACCACCAAAGGAACATTCCTGTGATGTTTTGTGGTAATTGGTCTATTGGAATGGTAGGAGATGGTTGTCATTTGTAGCTAAAAGTTCAATTTACCCCTTTTGTGATGACGCCTGGTTGCTATGATTGTGTAACCAATCAAAACGGCTTAAACAAATTAAAAAGAGGATCATTACAGTAAGATTCGTATTATATTTTCTTTAAATCAGACAAGCATTTGCATAAAAATGGAATTTTCAAATTTTGTCATTTTGCCCCTTTTTTGATGCCGCCTAACTGCCATGTTTTTCGACCAATCAGTATGGCTTGAACAATTTTTATAGAGGGTCACCCAATGAACATTTCTACCAAATTATATTTGAATCTGACAGGCAGATTCGGAGGAGAAGATTTTTAAAGTTTGGACCTTTTGCCCCCTTTCTGATGCCGCAGCAACCAAAGTTCTCAATGGAATTTAAATCTTTGAACAACTTTGAAAGAGGCCAACCAGAGGAACAGTCCTGTGATGTTTCACGGAAATTGTCCTTGGAGTTTGGGAGGAGATGATGTTTAAAGCTAAAAGTTAACGCCGGACGGACGGACGGACGGACGACGGACGACGGACAAAAAGTGATAGGAATAGCTCACCTGAGCCTTTGGCTCTGGTGATCTAAAAAGGGCAATAACTTTGTGATTGGCTCAAAAAGAGTTATTGTACACTGCACTTCCACTCATTATGCTCTACCATAGTATGAAGTTTTATTAAATTCCATCCTGTAGTTTAAAAGTTATTCTCCGAACAAGAAAAAAGTAAGAAAGGGAAATAACTCTGTAATAACCTAAAATAGAGTAATGGTTCTTGTACATAGCACACTTCCTCTCATTGCGCTCTAAAATTGCATGAAGTTTTATTAAATTCCATCTTGCAGTTTTAAAGTTATTCTCCGGACAAGATAAAAAAAGAAGAAAGAGCAATAACTCTGTAATTAGCTGAAATGGAGTTATGGTTCATGTACAATGCACTTCCTATAAATTGTGCTTTAGCATTGTACGTAGTTTTATTTAATTCCATCTAGTAGTTTTAAAGTTATTCTCCGGACAAGAAAAAAGCATCAAAGGGCAATAACTCAGTAATAAGCTAAAATAGAGTTATGGTTCTTGTACACTGCACTTCCCCTTATTGTTCTCTACCATTCTAGGAATTTTTATTAAATTCCATCCTTTAGCTTTAAAGTTATTCTTCAGACAAGAAAAAAGTAAGAAAGAGCAATAACTATGTAATTAGCTCAAATAGAGTTATGATTATTGTACACTGTACTGCCTCTCAGTGTGCCTTACCATTGTACGAAGTTTTATTAGATTCTATCATGTAGTTTTCAAGTTATTCTCCGGACAAGAAAAAGTGACAAGGGCAATAACTCTGTAATGCGGTAAAATATAGTCATGGTTCCTGTACACTGCACTTCCTCTCAGTGTTGTATCATCATATGAAGTTTGATTAAATTCCATCCAGTGATTTTCAAGTTATGCTCTGGAAAAGGAAAATTGAAACCGACCGACCACAGGGGGACTTGAATATACCCCCTTAAAACAGAAAGTGGTTTCTAATTGACAATGAAATATTGTAGGACAAACTGAAATTGCTCAATTTGAACATTTTCTCCTTTTTTCACAATGTTCTAAAAATAGTCATCTGCTAGATGTCTGTAAGCAAAACATAACTAATACAGACCTGATCTATCAAAGTATTGATAACAACTGGATGGTCGGATTGGATTATATCAAGTAACGCTGGAAATACTCCATTTTGAACACGCTGTAATGGAGACAAAAAAGATAGGTTTTAGTTCGGTTTTCAAAAATAATCAGTCATATCAGGGTGGCCAGTTCACCTACCCATGTGTTTCCTCAGTACTCAACATAAAAATCTTTCCCAGCATTTCACCTTTTTTCTACAAAGACTGTAAGCATATTGGTGGAAATCGATAGTTAACTGCTTTCCAATTTACAACATATCTGCAGTTGATGACTGAAATCATCTGGGCAAAAATATGGATAATCTCTATAAATGAGAGTGTAATTAGTAAATCAAAATGAAAACAGTGTAGCAAGTGGAGAAATTGCACCTCAACTGCTGTGCTTGACATGTTTATCTTTTTATCTTCATTTGATGCTTTCATAGCTTTCCAAAATTAATGAAACAGTAGATTTTGCTTAAGAATGTTGCATTCACTTTTTTTACAAATATTTTCAGATGTTTCCTAAAAAAACAAAGAGCCCTGCAAGAAAACGCCAACATTTTCTACTTTTTTCGAAATTGAAAAAGGGGCATTTTTGAGTAATTATTACGGCCAGAGTTATGCGAGTTGTTAAACACTTGTGTATTGTTCCTATTAACATGTGAACCAAGTTTCATTCGAAAATGTTAAACGTTTTTTGAGTTATGAGGTAAGGTTAAAGTTTAGTGACAACGCAGACGCCGCCAAAGGTATCACAATAGCCAGACTTTTTTCTTCGAAAAACAGACAAGCTAAAAATCAAAACATAAGGAGCACATGTGTCACCTGCCAATGTGTCATTTATGTGAAAGCTTGACAGTTGAACAAGACTACAAAGAAGTGGTCCCTATGTGTCTCTCTGCCAAGGCAGTCGACACCATTAACCCTTTCCCACATACAACATATTTTGTAGAACAGCAATATTAAACTAGAACTGTGTGTGAACTCACAAAGATACCCCCTGTTGCGCTTACAAGACATATGGACAGACAGACGGACAGAGATATTTCCGACCGGGATAATCTTACTTCATGCACATACTCAGTTTGTGTACTGCAACTGTGTAAAGTTTCATCAAAATCGGTTCAGCCGTTAAGGAGGAGTTGCGCTTACAAGACATATGGACAGACAGACGGACGGACAGGGTGATTCCTATATACCCCCCCAAAACTTGTTTGTTGGGGGTATAAATATGGTATTATCTCTATAAATGCAAGTATGATTAGTGAACAGAGTTGAAAGCATTGTGGCAAAAGGTGAAATTGTTCCAATTTCTCCTTTTTCCACAATGTTTTCAAAAGTCGTCCAGAAAACGTCTTTATGTGGGGAAGGGTTAATGAAATAAACATCGATTTATATTTACCTCTCTAGAAACATCATGGACTCTATCCTGCAATTAGAAATAGATTCAGGGTCTCATGTTAATCCTTATCCACATGCAGATCCGAATCATCAAATCTGAAGCAGCTGATTTTTTAAAACAAAGTGTGTGACAAAAGGAGACATAGCTCATTATGAGAAATTTATCATTTTCACACAATGGTTCAAACAATTCAATAGTAAATTTTAATATATTTTAAAGACTTCATCTTTTTGCATAGTTTTTTTTTTTACAAATGTCTGCCGCAGATTTGTTATATATAGTGGGAAAGAGTTGAAACAGCAAGAAATATCCACATTTTACTGAAAGTGCAACATTTACAATTTGAGCTTTGATAATGTCAGACGGTCGTCTGTTTTTATTTAAGTCGACAAAGGGGCATTACTAAATCATTATTAATGCCAGATTTATGTGACGGTATAGACATGTGTATTCTTCCTAGGGGAACATGTGTTCCATGTTTCATTTGGAGCAAAGATATTGAAAAACTCTAGTTAAATGATTGAAAACATAGTGGAAGAAGGAGATGTTGCAATTTCTCCTATTTGCCATCATGTTTTAAATATCATCTGCTGCAATGGCTTTAACGAGAGCTCATTTATAGAAGAAATGAAATATTTGCTTGATTTCAGTCTTTTCTCCTCAGAGGAAGAATGACAATACACATAGTCTGCAGAATAAGCATGGTTGATGATTAATTGATATGGGATTAAGGCCATTTCCAACAATTGTTCAGTCATATCACGGCAGCTAGTTTACTTTCCCATGGGTTTCCTGGTTTTCTCAGAAGTACTCTTTTCTAGTAGCTGGCTGCTTTTCCACGTAGACTGTAAGCCCATTGGTGCAAGAGGTGTCGCTTGTCAACTTGACTTTTGTAAAACGTGGGAAAGAATGTTGGTCGAGCTGGGATTCAAACTCAGAACCCCTGGATTGACAACATGCATCCCTAAAGCCTGATCTACTGGGGCTCGGCCAGCCATGTTTTGTGAAATGTGAAAATAATTTTTATCAATTACCTTAAACCTGCTGACAATGATCGTTGGTTTATACGTAGGTGGACAGCAGGTGGCAAATATTCTTTCCAGTTGACGCTCGTCCTCATAATCATGGCAACAGAACGCACTCATCAACCCTTTTAAACAACACTCGATGGCCAACGCCCACTTTTGATCGTTTAGTGTTAAATTAGCGCCTTAAATGAAAGTAAAGTATTTAATACAATATTGACATCAATGTTATTAAAATATTAGGATTGATAGAATAGATTTACAAGATTTCATAATAATACATGTAGCTGTAGCTTGTGTGTATGGCAGATTTGTTTGACCCTTTCCAACATAGACATTTTCTGATTCCTCTGCAGAAGACCACGTTTGAAAACATTGTGCCAAAGGATTCAACTCGATTCAATAATTATACTTTCATTTACAGACAAATCCACCTTAGATATTTTCAAAGATGTCTGCTGAAGATTTGTTGTATGTGCGGAAGGGTAATATCCTTCAGGGTAATATGGGCCAAGCCACATGTATGAAAACAGACGTCCTGGATTATGAGACCAGAGAAGATCTGCAGTGTGATCAGGGTATTCCCTGTATGCAATCTACTTGAATGAACAAGCACCTGAAAAAAATCAGGAGAACTATTATATAACCCTATGCCACATACAGATGATTGCGAAATTTTGAAAACAAATTAGCATAAGGAGAAATTGCACATGATAAGCAATGTTTCCTTTTGCCAAAATGTTTTCAACTTTATTCAATAGTTTCATTTATAGAAATTTTCTATATTTTCACCTTAATGTTTTCAAAGTTGTCTGCAGCAGATTTGTTGCATATGGGATAAGGGATAACCTAAATCTTTCTATAAGTTAAGTATTGATTGTATTTTTTCTTTCAAATGTCCATATTATGGCTCATATTATTTATGTGATTAATTAGCACAATCCATGTCCAACAGATTCTAAATTATCAAACTCTGACCAGGCTCATTTAACCCTTTCACACATATAGACGTTTTCTGACGCCTCTGCAGCAGACGACTTTTGAAACACTGTGACAAAAGGAGAAATTGCTCAAAACGAGCAATTTCTCCTTTTGCCAGTGTTTTCAACTTTATTCAATTATTATATTAGAATATAGAGATTTTTCACATTTTTACAGATACTTTTCAAAGTCGTCTGCTGAAGATTTGCTGTATGTGGGATAGGGTAATGTTAGTCAACATAACACATCCGTCACGCTATGCTGCACAGTTTACATGTTATGGAAACTGAAAGTGCAAAAATCATTCATATAATGTAAAGAAAACGATGTGGAAAATGAGAAATGAGCCATCCCATGAGAAAACCAACATTGTGGTCTCTGCGTAATGTATCGACCTAGATCAGCCTGCCCAGTTTGCGCAGGCTAATCCAGGCCAACACAATCCATTTCAGGGGCTTATAGGTATAGAGTAATGATTCCTGAAATAGAAAATCCACAGGAGGCGAAAATTGTCTGTCCGGGTTAGCCGGTGCGGCAAGCTTAGGCTGATCCGGATCGATAATTTGAGCAGTCCACAATGTTGGTTTTCTTGCAGGACGGCTCAAATTAATTATGTATTCTAAGCAACTTCTCTTTATACCACAATGTTTTCAAGTTGTCTGCCATAGAAATGTCAATAGTCATAATATGTATCAAGGGGTGGCAAAGCCCTTTCCGATATCATTTTTTTTGGCAACAGACCACTTTGAAAACATCAAGGCAAACATATTGATTATCTCAATAAATGAGTAATTATTGGGCCGAAGACAAAAAGAGAAATTGCTCATTAAAAGTAATACATTCTTTTGCCAGAAGGTCTTTAAAAGATTCTGGGGCAGATGCATCAAAATGTGTCTGCAAGTGGTTACAGGTTAACCCTTCTCCTCATATAGACGCTTTCTGACGCCTCTGCAGCAGACAGCTTTTTGAGAACATAGTGACAAAAGAAGAAATTGCTCAAAACGAGTAATTTCTTCTTTTGCCACAATGTTTTCCACTTTTCGTCATAGGTTATCCATTCAATTATTGAGATTTTCTAATTTTTGTCGTCTGCTGCAGAATTACCGTATGAGGGAAAGGGTTCAAGGCATATCTCTTTTGAAGTGTTTCAGATTTACCTAATGGGCCCACAGGCTTTTTGTGGAAGAGACCTTGTCTGGCATAATCATCTATCTGTTTAATCACCTGAGGCATGAAGCCACCATATCGCTTTAACCGGTTTCCTTGGGAAGACTTCAGGTTCTCCAGGTTTCTATGAACCTTTTCCAACTGTCTTTCACACACCTGGACTTCCTTACTGAATACAAAATATAAGGTCTAGCTAGGGGAGAATTGAAGTGCTGTTTTCTGCCATCATATCTTCCTCATCACCAAACGAAACTCTATGTTGTTGGTACTCAAATTATCATCTCATTGAGTACCTACAATATAGATTTTGATGGTGAAATAATGATTGAATTACCTGTAATATCGGCTTTAACTCTTCATACATATAAACGCTTTCTGACGCAGACCCCTTTTGAAAACAATGTGACAAAAGAAGAACAAGCAATTTCTCCTTTTGCTACAATGTTTTCAACTTGAATAAGAAATAGTATTTTCATTTACAGATATTTTTACATTTTTGTCCAGATGTTATCAAAGTTGTCTGCTACGAAAATGTTGTATGCCGGAAAGGGTTAATGAGTGCTTACAGAGATATCATTGAAGTAAATATGTACCCATTCTAGAAGTTTGCACAATAATATAAATAAGGGAATTCTTTTTTTCTCATTTCTTCACATTTTCTCTTGTTTTTAAATAATTGTTTCATTTGGTACAGCTTGCAAAGGAATTTGTTTTCCTCATCTGCAATTTATTTGGATCAGTCACAACATGTCAACACTGAACTAAGTGAAATAAATAAGGGAAACGTTTAACAGCAGGAATATGAATCAAATTATGCGAAAAACTGTCCTTCTGAAGTTTCAAAACTGAGCCTGTCCACGGGAAAATACAAGTTGGCATTTCTGACCAGTGTAGGTTCAGATCAACCAATCCATCTGCTCCATCTTGTCAGAATCTACACAAGTTAACAGATGTTTCTAACAGGCTTCTTGATGTAAACTCTTCACAAAAGCGAAATTTGTACCTTTTCACACAGACAGGCTCAATTAATGTCTGTTAGTCAATTTGCATACTTGTATACATGTACTTAGTTTTTGTGAATGCTCGAAAGACTGGATTGAAAACATAACAATAGCGCAACGCTTGTCTGATTTTTTTTTCCCAATTATATAAAGTTGAAAAAGGGGCATTTCTTAATAATTATTTAAGGAGAAGTTAATTGGACTTGGTATAGACATGCGTATTGTTCCTGGGAACATGTGTATGTAGTTTCAATTGAAGATGTTGAACCGTTTTCGAGTTATGAGGTAAGATTAAAGTTTTGTGACGACGCGGACAATGAAGCTAAGGGTATCACAATTGCCAGACTACTTTTTTTTTCTAAAAACAGACAAGTTAAAAAAATCTGGTTGAACTGTGTTGAGGCAAACAGTGATGTCAGATCAAATTGAAAAGATGCGCAGGTTGATCTAATCTAACAATGCTTCAATAATTGCAGGTGCCTATGTTTTATTTTGGTAGAAAATTATCTCTAAATATCTCTAAGACAACAGAAATACAAAGTGTCCGTGGCATGTCAGACACTATTAGAGTGAGGTGAACATTGATTAACATACACAAGATTGTACTGGTCATTCTTGTATTTTGTAACTGCACTTCTGAACTGGTCCAGCTGGTGATCGGTTGTAGTCTCAGCAGCCTGATGACTATCAAGTTGCTCCTGAAGCTTTGCTATTTCATCTATCCTCTGTTTTTTCTCTGCCTCGTAATTATGCTGGACACTGAAACAAAACACAAACTTTACCTTTTCCCGCATGTATACGTATTTTGAGGCATCTGCAGAAGAATATTTTATTTAATCATTAATCTTTTCCCTCATATAGACGCTTTCTGACACCTCTGCAGCAGATGGCTTTTTGAAAACACAGTGACAAAAGAAGAAATTGCATGCAAAACTTTAACCAAAAAGTTTTTCTTTTAAGAGATTAAAAACAAGAGGGCCATGATGGCCCTGGAATCGCTCACCTGATTTTTTTTTTCACTTTAGCTATATAAGCCCCGCCATCTGGCGGACATAGTTTCCGACCAATCGACTTGGCTTGAAGGAATCTGATAGAGGGTCACCCTAGGAACATTTCTACAAAATTATTTGAAAATCGGCCTGACACTTTTGGAGGAGAAGATTTTTTAAGTTTTCACTATAGCCATAAAAGGCAAAATAGCCCCGACCCCTTGTGGCCATGTTTTTTGACCAATCAACATGGCTTGAAGGAATCTGATAAAGGGTCATCCAAGGAACATTTCTACAAAATTATTTGAAAAT